>CM076935.1:11500355-12100355 GCA_039566165.1 Maruca vitrata | reverse complement strand
TCGACATCCTCCCGACAGTGTATCCAGTAGAACCTCTGTCTCAGCTTCTCTAGGGTCTTCTTCACGCCTAAATGTCCCCCGGATACCCCATCGTGTATGTACCTCAGTAGAGAAGCAACCTGTTTACGGGGTACAATCAGCTGTAGTGTCGTTTGATCCCCTTTTGGTGTTTCCCATTTCCTGAAGAGTACTCCATCCTTAATCTCCAAACTGTCCCATTGTGCCCAGTAACTTTTCGTGATGGGGCTTGATGATGCTACATGGCTCCAAGAAGGTTTTTGACCTACTTCTTTCCATTCAAATATTTTCCTCAGGTCACTATCCTCTTTTTGAGCCTTTTTGATAGCGTCTTCGCTCCATTCATTATCAAGTCCCTGGGTGGTAATCATCCGGACTTCTTCTTTAGTCTCCGTCTTAGAACAATGACTGCAGGCCACAGGACAAGGTCTCCTTGATAGGGCATCGGCATTCAAATGCGTTCTACCACTCCGATGTTCTGTTGTGAAGTTGTACTCCTGTAGTTGCTCTAGCCACCGCGCCACTTGTCCTTCAGGGTTCTTAAACTGCAAGAGCCATTTTAACGCAGCATGATCTGTCCGCAGGGTAAACTGTCTTCCAACGAGGTACTTGTTGAAATGCTGTAGAGTCTTTACTACTGCCAACAGTTCCTTACGAGTCACACAGTAGTTCCTTTCAGGTTTTGAAAGTGACTTACTGAAATAGGCGATCACCACTTCCCGTTCACCTTGCTCTTGCGACAGAACTCCGCCTATGCCAGTATTGCTAGCATCGGTGTCCACGATAAACCTTCCTTCTCTGTTCGGGTAGCCAAGTATAGGACTGGTGCAGAGGTATTCTTTTAATCTGACGAAGGCTTGATCACATTCCAGGTCCCAGGCGAATACTCGTTTATCTTCCGTGAGCCGATGAAGAGGTTTCGCTATATCAGAGAAGTTCTTTACAAAGCGCCGGTAGTATGCGCATAAACCCAAAAATTATCTCACGTCGGTCTTGTTAGCAGGTACAGGCCATTCTTGGACAGCTTTTATCTTCTCTGGGTCGGTCCTTACACCGTTCGATGAAATAATGTGGCCTAAGTAGGCAACTTCTTCCTTGAAAAACGTGCATTTCTTTGGGCTGAGTTTCAAGTTGGCTTCTCGTATTCTAGTGAAAACCTTCCTCAGGTTACTGACATGCTCTGTGAAATTTCGACCCATGACAATGATGTCATCCAGATAGACCAGGCATGCATCACCCAGAAGTCCAACCAGTACCCTTTCCATCAACCGCTCGAATGTCGCCGGAGCGTTGCAAAGACCAAAGGGCATGACGTTGAACTGCCACAATCCATTCCTAGTTCCGGTCGTAAATGCCGTCTTCTCTTTGTCTTCTGGATGGATGTCAACTTGCCAGTACCCACTCTTAAGGTCCACAGTTGAGAACCACTTCATGTCGCTCAACATGTCCAGTGTGTCGTCTATACGGGGCAGAGGGTAGCTGTCCTTCTTGGTTGCATTATTCAACAACCGGTAGTCCACACAAAACCTGGTGCTGCCGTCCTTCTTCTTTACCAGTACTACTGGCGAAGACCACGGGCTTGTTGAAGGTTCTATGATGCGGTTCTTCTGCATCTCAGCAACCATGTCTGCTACCTCCTTCTCTTTGGCAAATGGAAGGCGCCTAGGCCGCTGCTTGATTGGTGGCGCGTCTCCCGTGTCTATTCTGTGTTTAACGAGACCTGTCCTTCCCAAATCATGGTCGCCCTTCGAAAATATGTCGTTGAAATCTAGCAATAACCCTTTAGCTTGCTCAAGTTCCCGCTCAGATAGCTTGTCCTTACAATTTGCTAGGAGCGGCGTGACGTCATCTCGTTGACAGGATTCCGGTTCCCGGGCCCTTTTCAGCCTTCTGATGGATTGACCTGCATCGCACCGTCCGATGACACAGTTTCTTCGTAGCTGCACTTCATCTTCGCTAAGATTGATGACTCGCACCAGCGCTCCTTTTCCGGTCATTGCCAGAGTTCTTGCTGTGATCCAACTCGGATGGTCGCCGCAGTTTTCTATGACGACGCTTCGCCCTTGACACGCAGTGTAAGGGAATCTAACTTTGACCAGAGTTTCAGATCTCGGCGGTAGGGTCGTATTTTTCAGGCAGTAAACTGCGCATGATCTCGCTCCCTCTAGGAATACTTCTTGTTCGGGGAAACTAAGAACTCCTTTAGCGACGTCTACCACACACTTCTGGTCTCTTAAAAAGTCCAATCCGATGATGCAGTCGTCCGTGATGTCTGCTATGAGTACACCGTATTCAAAGGTTTGTTCTCCAATGGTTATCTTCGCCATCGTCTCACCGAAGACGGTAACTGGCTGGCCTGTTGCAGTTTGAAGCTGAACGGATGGTCTCTGATTCCACATAATAGTCCTTTGCAATAGCTCCGGACGCACTATTGTTCTTGAAGCACCGGTGTCAATAGTAAAATGACACGTTACGCTGTTCAGCTGTCCAACCACTGTAAGGTTGTTCCCATTACCAATCTGTGAAACAGTGACGGTAGGGGCTCGATGTTGACCAGCCAGCGCCCGCCCCACAGCCCTGGCTCCTTCTTTTAACGACAGCTCTTCTGCATCCACTTGTGTAGAGGACGCTACTGTCGTTCTAGGCGGCCATCTTCGCTTGTGGCAACTACTCCGAATATGGCCCCTCTCGCCGCAGCCATAGCACATCGGACCCAAAGAAGGTTTTTCCTTCACCACAACCTCCCGAAGTCGTTGAGTTCTAGCGTCTTGACGCACGGCTTCCACCTCCAAAGCATGGGCTAGAGCTTCCTGTAAGGTCTGATGATGGCTCAGTTTCACGGTATGCCTGACGTCTGCGTCTCTGATTCCATCACAAAAGGCTTGCGGGATCATTGATTCCACCATTGTCGGGCATGACACGTACGCACGTCTGACTAGCCTTTCGATTTCCGTTGCCCATTGCTGCAGGCTTTCACCAGGCTTCTGCTGTCGGTCGCGGAGTTGTGCTCTATACGCGTGTTCCAGGTGTTTGTCGCTGTACCTGCCCTCTAGTGCTCTTTGGAGAGCACCTAAAGTTCGGTTATCCGAAGGCAGGTTTTCCAACGTGAGCAGGGCATCTCCACGAAGAGCCAGAGTCAGAGCTATCAAGGACTCTTCCTCGTTCCACCCCTTTCCTTTAGCCACCGTTTCGAACTGGTACCAAAATGCTGCCCAAGACGTCGTTCCATCGAAGTGGGGTACTTCGATTTTCGGAGAATCCGACACTACCGTAGCACCCCGGGTCCCCACTCTTGCCATTTTGGTATGCAGCTGTCGCATCTCAGCATCCACCTGGCTCAATCGATCCTCGTGTTGGGTGAGTCGATCTTCGTGTTGGGTCAGTCGATCTTCGTGTTGGGTCTTGACGCTTAGCACATCATCCTTGAGAGCATCAATCTGCTTTTCTAATACTTCGTGCTTCTTTCAATAGCCCCCAACAAACTCTTGCTTAGCTCTTCCTTGAGTTCGACCAGTTGCTCCTCCTGGCGGCGGGCTTGTTCCTCCTGGCGAAGGTCTTGCTTTTCCTGGCGAAGGGCTTGTTCTTCCCTCAGCTTGGCAAATTGTGCTTCCTGAAGTCGGGCTAGCTCCTCCTGGCGGCGTGCTTGCTCGCGGGCTTGCTCCTCCTGGCGGCTGGCTTGTGTCTTCAGCATTTTAAATAAATCTGCAAGCTCAACAGGCCCAATCGGTGTTTGAATTGATCCCTCCGTTGAAGTACCTTCGCCCTCTTGCAGGGCCGCGGTTTGACTCCTTGTTACTCGACCCTCACTGTCTTCTCGTGGTGTAAGAGGCATCTTGAATCCCACTTCTGACACCAATTGTTGCGGGAACGGGGTACGTTTAATTCAAGATACGCCAAAAGTCACCAAAAGACAATGAATTTATTTATCGACTAACAATTACACAATTAAACACTTAAAACACAATTAAAACACTTAATTACAACACTAAACACGGAACACTAAATTACACTAAAGCACTGAATCACACTAATACACTGAATTGCACTGAAACTATTCGCAGTTAACGCACTCGATCACTCTTAGTTCGCAGGAGACTGATTCGCTTCGCTTTTCCAAATCGGAACTGTCCCGTCGCGTCGTACATCCCGCTTTTATACCCAGTGAGGACGCAGCTCTTCGCGTGGCGTTGAGAATCTTCTCGCGGGGATCGAAATTTCTAGAACTCGCTGGAGCTCGCTCCGACCGACCAGAGTGTGTGACGTAGTGTCGTGCAAGCGAATATAGACCTTATCCATACGACGATAAGACTAATTTCGCTTGCACGGTCTCTCAAGGTCGTACTATTATTATTACTTTAGAATACTCTAGAGCTCGCTACAACCTACCAGAGTGTGTAGCGTAGTATCGTGCAAGCGAATATAGACCTTATCCATACGACGATAAGACTAATTCCGCTTGCACGGTCTCTCGTGGTCGTAACAATATAATGGCGTATTGTGATAACGTAAACCATTTGGAATGTGATTGTAAACATTATACTGTACAATTTTGATACCCTCGGTTTAATTAATTACAAAATTAACATCACTTTTTGTTTATTATTTGCGTTAAAGCAATTTCTATGAAAAATACTGTCTCTAATCTCTATGCTGGTTAATTTTCTAGGACAAAAACTACTTTAACTTCAGTTTCTCTGATTATGAGCAATGTTTGTTTGTAAAGCTAGTTTTATTTCATTATGAATGCATACTGAAACTTTTCAAACGAACACGTCAAAAATTTTCAGCCTTTGCTAAACGAAATGAAAACGAAGTAACAAACTTTAATTAACTAAAACACGACATAACTCTTGCCTCCACCTTGTAAAGCTTACGGGGAAACTGCGTAGAAATGCACAGAAGTAGAAATTGTCTTCCACAGGAATATAGACCTTGTTGCTTTCACATTTGATGCCATTATCAAGTGATGAAGGTCCTCACTGCGAGCCAGCGAACAGAACTAATTCACTTTCACACGAGTATAGACTTTATTGTGTGGACAGAAAGCGCTTAATGCTTAAGCACGCTTTTCACGTGAATTTGTAGAGTTAAAATGCACTCAAGCATGTTCTGGATGTGTTTATGTCAAATGCTGTCAGGATTTCACTTAGTGTCCATTCCAGTTGAAGTAGTCAGCTGTGATTTAAAAATGTTGTGGTTTTTATGAGCTGGGTCCATACAGAACATACTTTTTGAGCTAAATAAATTGACACAGTTAATACTCTATAGTGCTCGATAAATCTTGTGTTGGCTTGAGTACAATGAAGTTGACGTTACTTTTACACTTTATGAACGTTACTTTTACATTTTAACTACTCATAGTTAAAACGACTTAATTCAAAATAATGTGTATGAACTTTTATTCATTTTTGGATTACTTGTGAAGATTTAGAATAAATATTTTTTTTAAAAGTTAACGCCTCCCATAACTAACCAATGTTAAAAAAATTGTGATTGTTATAATGTTTGTTCTTCTTAACATGCATATACAATAGTTATGGAGCAGTAGTTGCGTAACACATTAGACGCGGTATTTCTGTGAAGTGATTAACCCTTATTAGAGCGGTCACTGAGATCGATGGTCGGGCCTCTCACACCCGGATTTTATTCTATTATCATCATGTAAATTAGTATCTCAACGAACATCGTTGTATTTTAATTGATACCCAGCAATTTTAAAACAGATATTGCGTACAAATATTTATCTACGTGAAGTAAGGGGTTATTTGAGACAGTTTTTAATAAATTTATAATGACAGCTCACACACTTTGTGTTGTTACCTTTTTATTCCAGTTGTGCCTGCCAAAAAAATATAAAGGTTGTTGGAGGTCGTCGTTAGGAGACGTCATAAAAAAAAATGTTTTATCTTGAAATTCTCTACAAAAAATGTGCTTTGAATTTATTTGTAAAATTCCAGTAAAACCATATTCGAAGTAAAACGCTGAGAAAGCGACTATATTGTAACAATGCACTCGTTTCGTCGCCTAGCTATCTAGGTCTATGCATATGCCAAAGTATAGTATTTAATGTAATGGAACGCGAAGGTCTTATATTTCTTTTAGGTCTTTTCATTTTAATATTCGTCTTCGTAGGTCTTCACGCGATATCAGGTGTAGCAATTACATAGCTACTTACTAAATACATAGCTAATATTTTATTAAAAGTACCCGTAATCGACGAGCATGCATGAAGAGATTGATGGATGTGGATGAAGCGAAAGTGGAGTGCCAGGACCGTAGCACATCGCCGGAAGTGATCTCTGCCTACCCCTCTGGGAAAAAGGCGTGATTTTATATTTGTACTAGCGGTGCCAGCGACTTCGTTCGCGTTTCCCCCGTTTTTTACACATTTTCCATTGTATCTTTGCTCCTATTGGTCGCAGCGTGATGTTATATAGCCTTAAGCCTTCCCCGATAAATGGTCTATACAACGCAAAAAGATTTTTTCAAATCGAACCAGTAGTTCCTGAGATTAGCGTGTTCAAACAAACAAACAAACAAACAAACTCTTCAGCTTTATAATATTAGTATAGATGTATGTCATATTTAGTGTAATTTAACGAGAAAGTCTAAAATCTTACATCTTTTCTTCTTCAACTTATTAAGTTGCCTCAGTAAGGCAACACCCATGGATTGAGGTCAACTGTGCCGCACCGCGAGTAGCGCCTGCCTTTGTTGGTATTCCGTGTCTACGTTGATTAATCATCTGTGCTCCGTTACACACCGATTATTAATCGAAAGTTATCGATACTGCATGAGATACGGGTAGGTATATGTCATATGTTAGTAATTGCTTGCATTACTCATGTGTTGTGTGCTGAAAGATGAAGATCTGTCAATAATAATAAATATCTGGGACGTTTCCACACACGGTCATCTAACCGCAAACTAAGCAAAGCTTGTACTATATGGGCGTCAGAGACTGATATACTTAAATGGATATTTATAAATACATAAGGCGTCCGACCGATTTCAGCCATGGCGGCCAATCTCAATTGACATCAGCCAAGTGCGCAGGACATATTATAGTGCACAAGTGTGCGCGCAAACACAAGTGCACTCTCTATTCTCTTACTTAATCCGACATGACCAGTGAGAGGTCGGGCGCAGGACCACCGGCTTAACGTGATTTCCGAGGCACGGGTGTTCACCCGCCAACTTCCTGACTCCGGGCTGAGTAATTTCATTACAGAAAAACTCACACAAATTTGTATGAGTTTACTCAAATACTTATTCACACCTAGACACGGAACGAACAAGGATGCGAATCGAACCAACGACTCTTGGAACCGTAGGTAGTGAGCCTGGGTCACCAACCACTGTTCCACCGAGCCAGTAACTACGTGTAGTCACATTATCAGATCATTTTACTTATTTACACATTGGCTGACAGAAAAAAATGTATTAGAAAAAAAATGACGATCAAATCTCCATAAATCCATTTCCTACATCGAATCATAAAAAAGTCGATGGCCGAGTGGTTAAGGTCGTTGCTTGCCATGCGAGAGGTCGCCAGTTCAAACCCCGCCAGGTACCAATGCGTTTTTCAAATTTGAAATTCATATGTACCATCATTTCGACGCTTTAACGGTGAAGGAAAACATCATGAGGAAACCAGCACACCTGAGAAATTTTTCAACGGTGTGTGAAACTATGTCAGAGGCCTTCGGGCGGTTTAAAAACTCTGACACCGGGTTGTTCATCAACCATAATATGATAGGAAGAAGATCGTATCATTCCGAATGATACGATCGAATCTTGTCAAAGTTACCAACATCAGACTGACCCTTCCGGCATGAATATCATCTTGAAATACCGAAACGAGATCGGAGTTTGAGCAATTTCACTAAGTGCCCCCGAATCGGAATCTACGGCACCCGTAACTTGGCTATTGTGCGGCAAAAGTTCGTCAATAATAAATCCATTTTAATGGCTAACTAACTGAACAGTTCTGGAGAGCCAAGTTTTACTGCTTGAGAACTTGCGAATTTATTCACTTATCTAGGTTTGAGGGAAGTAAGTAATAAAAGGTGCATGTAAGGTGCTTAAGTGACAAGCCGTAATAATGTTAGTGTGAACTTCTTTCAAGTTTTCTTTTTCATTAATAACCATAAACTTACTAAGAGTCTACGCGAAAAGTAAAGTAGCAAATACATATCGTCATTTAAGGAGGCGTTTAGAGTGAGGGCGACAGACTCAATGATCTATTGTGCCTGTCGTCCACATTTGTGGATCTCGTATAGGTACTTTAAATTTTAATGTTATATATTTTTTTATTGTTGTTATATATATATTTAAGTTTATTTTTAGTCATAAATTGTTGTTTGTAGTTTCGTTCAACTTTGTACGCTCTTGACGCATGCAGAGCTAACCTTTAATTGTCTGTTACAATTAGTTTGTAAGTGATTTATTGTTTAAACCGTGTAACATTGTAAACAGATGTTGGTTGGTCTAAAAAAATAAATAAATCTCACTACCGCTTACTATCGTGACGTCAAACGAATAGAAATTTTAAAAAATGGCTACTAATTACCCTGTTTAGGGCAGTGAGCAGCTAAGCATATTTAGCTATAGTTTATGTTTTAATGTAATAAGTCTCTTGGACAGATAGACAGTGGGCGACAGGTTTGGAAGACACATTTGCCCAGCAGTGGGATGATACATAACAGACGACACGACTGACTCGGCGGAAAAGTGGTTGTCGTGGGTTCGATTCCCACCCGGGACAAATGTTTGTCTGATGAATCGGTATTTTTTCTGTGACTGGGTGTGTTATTAATTGTATGTTAGTATATTTATGTATACCAAAGTTGTCTTGTTCGTGATTAACGCAAGCCTAAGCAACTTTCTACATAATCATATCAGTGTTTGTGATGTGTATGAATTGTGTTGTGCCATCGATCAAGAGAAATGCTAGCAAATAGTATATACATATAGTATATAATAGTATCGTTTGGTATAATAGATGAACCGGGTGCAGTCTAGTCTTTGCTACTCAATCATACTACAGAATAAAAGCTTTGAGAATTCAGAGATAAACATTTAATTTCTTGCTATGCTTTTATATTATCATCACTCATAGTATAAAGAAAAGTCCCTTCCCGCGTCTGCGTCCCCCTATGTATGTTAAAATCTTTAAATATAGTTTTAGAATGGATTTGGATGCGGTTTTTTAATAGATAGAGGGATCTAAGAGGATAATTTACCGGAAGCGAATCGAGGGCAGGTCACTAGTGATATTATATTGTTTTTATTTAGATTATTTTTTTTATTCTTATTCGCAATACTAGCATAAATTTGTCAAATACAGATATCAGACTTAATTGATTTGTTATCGAGAAGAACCGACAACTAGACAGTTGCAAAATTAACGTAGCTACTATTTATAAATATTTTCATTAAATGCTTAAACTCATTGAAAGTAGGTTAAATAATTACTAGTAAAAAATGTACCAGATCTGGCTGAGTCATTTGTTTTTAGCAATAAATCTTCGTCCGCGCGACTACTGGCGTTTAGAATCAGTCACTCGGAGACTGCGCGAATATCCGCGATTCGTTTAAGATACGAATCCGTGACGTAACACCTTTGCATATTGAATCTTAGTTCCAAATAACGCCGATAACGCGACGCGAGATTGCCGCCGTATTGCGTTCGCAAACTCAATCTCCGAAAAATCCGGATATATTGTGTTATGGCGACGGAAATTCGGAAACTCGGTGGAATTGACGACGTGTATTTATTCCAGAATATTAGCTATTCTCACCGGGAGACATATTGCTTCAGTGTATTATTAAGTTTTGCCTTGTCTCTCTATGTTTCAGTAGCTTGTTAACCTTAAATTGGAGCAACATTTTCAATTTTATAACTTCGTATAGTGAAGTAACTGAAAACATAGGTTACGGTCTCTTCAAGCAGGGCGTAGAACGGAATCTAAGCAGGCTTTTAGGTTAAGGGCTCAGTAGAGTCTATTGTGCCTGTTGACCTCATATGTTGACTCACGGCAGTCACAGCCTCTTACCATCAGGTGGAGTACAGTCATCCTTAACGTCTATGATTAAATTCAACAGTCTTCAATTCCTCATGCTACTTATTCTACAAGCTAAACATACAGGTCATGCCAAAAGATATTGATTTATCACTGTGACCGAAAAGTCATCATGATTCCTGACGGGTAGTTATGAACAAGAATAATGTACACACTAAATGTTTACGATCTAGAAGGCCTGCCCTAGACAGTTCCTAATAAGATTTTTCTGGCGGTCCGCCAAATGTAGTGGGTCGGCAAGGCCAGGATTAACCTTCGGGGGTATTTGTCATGAGTCTTATGCGATACAAGGGGAAATAGGAGCAAATAAACTTTTATGGGTTGAGTCAGCTGTTGTCGCGACTGTAGGAATGTAACGATTATTCGTTTATATTTGATAAAAAAAATATTAATGTCAAAATCTTAACTAGATATTTCATTCAAGACATCCTTTCTAGGGCTATCTTTTGGCTAAAAACGTTTAGGTACTCCAAAAAGTATTATGTATGTGTAGTATATTCAGAAAATTAGAAATGTGCATTATGTGCATATGTAATGCCAAATGTAGGTAGTCTTTTGTTCATAGACTAATGTTTTCTCAATTTCTCTTTGTCTGTACTGAATCCAAGAATTAATATTTTTATAAAATATATTTAATAAAAATATACTTTTATTATTAAGTATCGTTAAAATAATAATAATAGTTAACAGGATAATTTCTATGTCAGATGGTACTGCGATATGAATATCATGTATCATAAATATCGTATTGTTGTGATTATGATAAGATCGTTATTATTGGTAGTATTGCTTGTACCAAATCAAAATATTGGATTTTCGTTATTGTATTATCGAATCTAGATAGAGATTGAATCTAGATTTGATCTAGGTAACCTAGATAGGTTACCTGATAAAATATAAAACTGTTTACTAGTATTGTCTCTATTTAAAGTAGCTTAAGTTACAAATAACCTAAGCCATTGTTTATGTCAATCAAATAATTTTTTACCTCAAAAATAATTTCATACTTTTAACAGTTACATAAATTTTTTGATAGTTCGACGAATTTAATATCACAATATGAGTATGTTAAACTCAAACAAGAATAAAAGTCTATAAAAATCGCTTTTTATTTCAGACAGATAAATTGTGATAAACGTTTATCGCAAATACTTCGATATCAGTCGATTTATCTGGGCTTATCTCACAAGGTAGAGTTGGGGCAACGATATCATGTATAAATAGTGGTAGCGATTTGTTTGTTTACAAGTATATATGTATGTATGTACTGTCCATTATCGGTCGCAAAGAAAAATAGCGAAAGCAAAAGTTATTATTACTTTTTTTATAAAAGGCTAACAAGATGAGCTCATTCCACCTGATGGTAAGCGGTAGTGAGATCTACATATGAGGTCGACAGGCACAATAGAACATATTGAGCCTGTCGCACTCACCCTGAAGGTCTGCTTAAATGCCGTTTCACGCCCTGCCTGAAGAGCCCGGGGTCATAGGAGGGAAGGAAAACATAAGCTGGATGGGCATTCCTAATCTATATTTATTTAATATGCATCCGCTGGTACATACTCGTAATCGGTTCGCATTTATCACTCCGTGTAAAAAGCGTCTGTTTTATATTTTATCTTTGGAAACTGTATTTTATTGTGCACTTCATATTTTTTATAAAAGTTCAGAAAATCAATCTTATGTTCCTCTATTGTTCTCTGCCTTCTTCACTTTTCATGTTTTAGTAACAAAACTAAACTGCTCAGTATAGTAATGTATCAGTGTCTCAGTTAATACTTTTATGCGAAATATCTATCAATACAGCTACAAATCGAAACTTCATTTTGTTCGTCAAGAGCCTATTTAAAACAAACAGAAGAGCATTTGCACTGAATGAACGATCATTCAATTATATATTCTATCAATTTAAAACTATGCCTCCACACCTAAAATATCTGACAGTATGCAATTTTCTAACATCGAAGTAGCTCGCTCATTTCATTCGAACGAACTGCGCGCGGCAAATATGGGAACAACTTACGAGTTGGGAACTATGCCGGGAACAACGGGCGCGATCCAGAAAGCTATACGGGACAATGTCTAAGGTATTGAAATGTCTGGTGTTGCGAGTTGCCACAATGTGGGCACTGAGAATAACGTTGTATGGTTAAATACAATACGCGAATACTTATATGGTGTATTACTTTAGAATAGCCTGTGTTGTAAGATTGGGTTTGTCGGACTATTGGTATTGACTAAATAGGATGGTTCGTTTATCATCAATAATCTATACATGAGGGACACATCATCATCATCTCCGCGTTTTCCCGGTTGCATCCTTGCGGAGCCCGGGGTCCGCTTTCCTACTTCTATCTCTCCACTTCGCACGGTCTTCGGCATCCTTCACGGAGAGTTTGTTAGCACGCATGTCATCCACTACGACGTCAAGCCAAGCCTTCTTGGGCCTTCTGCTGGGACCCGGCGGTAGCGACATAGCTAGACACTTGTTCCCTACGTAGTTTGCCGGTTTCCGTAAAACATGACCGTACCAACGTAGGCGGCACTCTTGCAATTTGTCAGCGATGTCTCGGACATGAAGGCTGCCGCGAATACGGGAGTTCTTTACGCGATCTGCTCGCGTAACTCCCGACATCCAGCGCAGCATTTTCATCTCCGTGACCCGCAGTTCCTGCTTGAGGGACACATGAGGGACACAATGCTACTAGAACGATCAGGCCTTAGTAGTCAACCACGCTAGCCAAGCTCGGGTTGGTCGACGTAACACAGCCTTAGAATATTTTCGCAGGTGTGCAGGTTTTCTTACGATGTTTTCCTACAACGCAAAAGCTTCGGATAGTTTTACTTTTATGAAATTTCAAAGCTCTTTGATGCGTGGTGGTGTTTGAACCGCCTACCTCAGCCATGGAAACCAATTCGCCGTCGACACTAGGTTCATAAATTTAGTATTTTACGGTGGTACGATCTCGATTGCATTATTGAATATAATTTTTTTCTCATATTAGGTAACTAATTAATTCATTTCAGCTTCAAATATTTATTCGCATTTATAAGTGTAGATAAAAAAGTGGTTTATTTGCAAGTTCATGATTTTTATGTTCTTAGCACGCGCATTTTTAATTATATAAGGTACTAGCTGAGCCAGCAACTTCGTCCGAGATTCCCTTGTTTTACACATTTTCCATTGTTTCGTTGCTTCTATTGGTCAAAGCGTGATTCGGTATCAGAAACTACTTGTTCTAATCTGTAATTTTTAACACATTTATTGACTTATTTCAATGAAGTCCTATCAAGATTCCTTAGGGATCTAAACAATGCATCTCTTATTGAACGAGCACTAACAAATACTAACTATGTCCTGAAGTTAGCATTATCGGAGCGGATACGGAAGTGCTATGACAATGGCGGATTCGGATAAGTTGCAACAATGTACTCTTGGGAGTAGACAATGCATTGTAATGATTTCTACACTTTGGGTACTTTGGGTTTAGTTGTCTTTGTATCATTAAATTGACAATTCACTACTATATACGTATATAATTTTCTAATGAAACTCAATCACTTGCACTGATTGTTTTGAAAGTTTTGTAAATTATTTATTCAAATTGAAAGAAAATGCTTTAAATTGTATTCATATTTATATTTGTTCTTGCATGTCCTTACTCTATCTATTAAATAATTTAAACGTCTAAATATCCCACATTAAACCGGTAGGAAAGTTCAACATCAGCCCATACACGTCCCCACCGCTAGGGCTCGGGCCTACCCTCAACTAGGGCGATAAGGCCTTAGTCAACCACGCTGGCCAAGTAATGACTACACACACAACCTAAAAATGTATTTGCGGGTGTGCAGGTTTCCCCACGAATGTTTTCCTTCACCGTTAAAGCGTCGAATAATCGTACATATGAATTTCGAATTTGGAAAACACAGTGTTGCGTGGCGGGGTTTGAACTAGCGACCTCTTGCATAGCAAGCAAAGTTCTAAACCTCTCGGCCATCGGAGCTTTTTAGGAAAGTTAAAAAATAATAACACAGCAAAGTGTTTCAAGTCCCTCTCACATTACACCAATAATGCCTGACACACAAAACAGTTCCTGAGGAATTCGCTCCGTAAACTGGATTCACTCATTTTATTTCAGCTCCGCATTTAGCATTCCCGACATTCCGATGTTCGCGGGCAAATCCCGTTACTCGACTAAAAGCCTGCTTTTTGTTTAGGTTTTTCATCACTTTTCCTATTTGTTGTCTGCTTTTTGTAATGGGTTTGCCCGTTTTATTGTTAAACCTTCGTGGATTTAACTAGTTTGTGGATTTCAATTCGGATAAAGTTTATTGGATTAACTTTTTCATTACGCATTTATGACCTCTGTTTGTTATAATTATGGTTGTGTTGATTCCTTCTTTTGTGGAGATTCAATTATATTTATGGCTTACATTGACAATGTAAGGTTATATACCTCACTCCACCTGATGGTAAGCGGTAGTGAGATCCACATATTATGAAGTCGACAGGCACAATAGACCATATTGAGCCTAACGCACTCACCCTGAAAACCTGCATAAATGCCTTACATTCACGACACGGCATATAATTACCGTCATTTCCACTGGGTAGGATCAATTCTAATTTTGATGTTTATTTTACTTAGTGACTTAAAAAAAAATCTTGCATATTTGGCAAATCATTCCAACGTAAATAGTTAAAATACAAAATACAAATACACACAAGACTTCAACAGATAAATCTAAATAAATAAAATATTTCACAACATCACATACATTGATATGATCCCGTGGTAAGTAGCTTAAGCACTTGTGTTACGGGTATCAGATTAACAGTGGATACACAAATATACTTAAATATATTTAATAATACACCCAGACACGGAACAAACACCGATGTTCGTCACACAAATATTTGTTCCGAGTGGGAATCGAACCCACGACTTTTGGAACCGTACGTAGTAAACCTGGGTCACTAACCACTGTTCCACCGAGCCAGTCAAATCTGAATAGTTGGTTAGTGCACCTTCAGGGAATCAATGAAATAACCAATGGAATGTAAATAACAAATGAAGGCAACGGGACGCTATTCACTCCGTCAGATCTCTGTAAAACCAAGAGTCGGTCTCATTGATCAATTGTCGTCAATTGAAGCGGGGCCGGCGCAGAGAAATGCAATTATTGCACTTGCTAGACGATGCAGTTGCTGAGGTGGTAGAATGGATTATTGCTTGACAGTTGATAGATTGTATTGGTTCTTTATGACATTATGCGACAATAGCTAAATAAAAAAAAATATTATGTTTTGATATAATAACTAGTTATCCGCCCTCGCTTCATATTGGGACAGACGCGAGAAGCGACTTTATTTATACTACATATGTTGTGAAATGGTCCTATTGGTTTAGGTTTATAAAATGGTAGCTTGTGTTGTAAAATTGAGGGATCATTGGACCATTAAAATTTAAAAAAATTGGATGCTACATTTCATTCCGTTGACAATGCATGACTTATGGTACAGTTTGATTTAATCGCCACAACAATGTGCTAAACTAAAATAAATATAAGATAAGAGTTTTCTGTAGAGAAATAACATCAGAGGCGGAATATTGGGGAGCACGAGCCCAAAGTTACATTTGATCACGAAATGATGTACTTCAAAGCACCTTTCTCAGTCATAATCAATAAAATAACTAATGGAATGTGAGTAACAAATGAAGGGAGCGGAATTTCAGATTTCCCGAGCATCAAGAGTCGGTTTCTCTGATAAATTGTCGTGAACCGACGGCGCGCTGCAAGGAAATGCAATTATTGCACTCGCTCTGATAGAAACGGATGAAATGTTGACAGTTGATTAATTATTGAGGCTGCATTGGTTCCTTATTACATCTGATTGAAGGATTTTATAGGTTACTAGCTGTGCCCGCGACTTCATTCGCGTGGACTACAGGATTTTACATATAAATGTTTTCCAGCTAACTCCCGTTCCCGTAAGAATTTCGGGAATTCCTTTCTTAGTGCACCTCTACGATACCTACGCTACATCATTTCCAAATTTCAAGTGCCTACGTTTAGCCCTTTAGGCTGTGGGTCGATATGTCAGTCAGTGAATCAGTCAGTCAGTCAGTCAGTTTCTACTTTTATATATTTAGATTGAATTTAAGGTGGTGTGAACTATATATTGCCGAACTTTAACCCTCAAACAGGCTCAGTTCGCTCGCGACCACGATTGGTGTAACCCAGTCGAAACGTCGAGCAGTAAGAAGCTATGTATTTGCTACTCCTAATATCGCGTGTAGACCCATAAAGACTAATTTTAGTGCAATGGAACGCGAAAGTCGAAAATTTGTTATTCTTGGGAAAATGGTTCGAATGGTGGTGTCAATAAAGACAGCAAGTGACTATTTGATCTCCCTTCGATAAAATGTTGCTCTTATTAAGTTATACTTTTTTGTATTAGTTATACTATGAATTAGTGGTCCCAGCGAATTCACTCGACCAGTTTATAAATTTCATCTATCCGTGGAATATCATTATTTTTTTCTTTGATAAGAATTGTTTCCGGACAATAACAGACACAACAAAAAAAGAATGAACAAAATCGGTTCAGGCGTCACACGTGATGCCGTGACGAAGGAAAAAAGGGATTCCATTTTCTTTATTACAAGATACCTACATTTTAATGTGTTTACAGTCACAATAGTAAACAGATAAAAAATATTCGTTGTAAATTTAGTAAAATGATACCGTAGACTGTTAAAAAGCTTTTGTTCCTAGTGTAGTAGAGATTATAAAACACTTCGCAAGATAACGTACTACTAGCAACAATTTACAGTTAATTTTTGAAAGCATTCCTTAATCTAGCGTAGAGTCGGCATCCGTCATACTGTCACTCATAATCCGCCCTTAGCGTTGATTAAAATTTAATTAATTTGTGCAAAACCACACCTCAGAGGCGTGGGAAGGCACTTCTAAAGCCTTGTGTTGGAGTGGTTTCCTGTTCCTATGACAATGTGAGACAAGAAGGACCCTTAAGCTGTTTATGAGAAGGAAAAGGGAAAAATTAGATGTAAAGGTGAATACGGAAGGTAATTCGTAAACCGGAAATGAGATTATTAGTACAAATAAGATGTGTAGGATAGGGCTGATTGAGAGTGCCGTAAGTGATAACAATAAATAAAATAAAAATAAATAAAATAGCCTTTATTGCTGAACTTAATTTACAATGATTTTTCCTTATAAATACATTTTGTTTACTTTATAAAACTTCTTTTTTTTTTACTTAAATTAGGTATCGGTAAACGGTAGGTTTCTACGTTGCAGCTTGTCTTTCGACATAGGCCTCCTCCAAAGATTTCCACTCTATTCTGTCTTTAGCTTTGCGGGTCCATATTGGGCCTGCAATTTTTCTGATGTCGTCTTCCCATCTTCTAGTCTGTCTGCCTCTATTTCTTTTGCTATCTCGTGGCTGCCATTCAGTTATTAGTCTCGTCCACTTTTCTTTATTCTCTCTCATCATATGCCCAGCCCATCTCCACTTTAATTTCAAGTGATAACAATAGCATAAATATAAATAAAGTAAAGTAAAGCTCTCAAAAGAGCGTAAGATTTAAGACTTTCACGGTCTATTACCTAAATATTAGTCTTTATGGGTCTGGGCAAAGACATGCCTACTTGCTGCCCGACGTTTCCTCTGGGTTACACCAATCATGGTCGCGAGCGAACTGGTGCCGCCCGTCTTCGTCTGCCATTGTCAATGTAACCCCTAGTAGCTACGTATTTTCTACACCTAATATCGCGTGTACACCCATAAAGACTTATATTATCTTTTAAATTCGGTAACCCAAAGATAAAATTTTCTAATATTACGAGTGCAAGAATACCTTGCTTTCTCTGTTTTCATGTCAGAACTACTGAACCACTAAAACAAAATTCATACAGTCGATATACCTAGGACTTAGGCTACTTATTATCCGACTTCTGGAATGGGGTGGGATTATCTGGTTTTAATAATCCCATTTAGCAGCTTTAAATCCTAGGTTTTATTCAATAAAATACCTTATATATCGTATACGCCCCTGGTACATCTTCAATACCTGACCCCATTGATCACCGTACACACTAGCAACACCTAAATGGTTTGCCCGACCCCGCCTCCGGCATTACGTCAGACGCAACGCGTCAGAATGACGCGTCTCTATCACTCCCGATCAATCACGGAGACACGGGAAGATTGATTGGTTCCTCATGTCTGAGGACCTTGGGAGGTGCAATGATCTTTGGTTTGGGTGACCTTTGGAAAGGATTTCAAGGCTAGATGTTACTTTGGCCTTGAAATTTTCCATACACCACCACACATTAACACATAAAAATTATACTAAACGGAATGTTTTTTGTTTCAGTTGCCGCGCCTGCGCTCCTAGATTTTGTTAAGGTATGACGCACTAAAGTTTAATGTTGTATGAAATTAAGCCTAAATTGTGTCAGCGTTTCGTTACAGCTTTAGGAACGCGCGGCCATTTTGAACTTCCAAATTGTTATGATGTTTGAACCGTTTCTGCCGTTCAAAATGTTGGGAATTTTTAAAAACTGCCCAAAACGCTTCGCGTGGGCACTTTGAATACTTGCTTTTTGCAAATTTCGTAGTTGTTGTATCATTTCACTTTGAAATATTTTATTTTTCTCAGAGATATCCTTAGTCAAAGATGTAATATTACGTACATTGTTACCATACTCAAGATATTTGTACCAAATAAACAATTATTCTATACTATTATATTCTAAATGTACAAATTGATAATGTTTAGTACTATAATAATTGACGTTCTTTAATAAAATTTGTTATCCAACCCAATTTGTTTACTGTTAGAATGAAACACTAGATTATTTGATTCGCCCTAGTCCATAGTGCAATGCCAATACTACTACATATCTAGTTTATCTTATCTTATCTTATCTTGGTTCATTGTCTCAGAACGGTTCACGTCGATCCATTGGGACCTTTTGTGTTAAGGACAACCTCTGAACTATAATCTCTAACGAGAAATCGATCGATCTGTCAATAACATTATTTGACATCAATGAAAATAGAAGAACATTATTTATTTTTTTGAAAGCTGATTTCTTTCTTCGCATATTTAAAAATTAATTTCAGGCTGTCCCTGATTGGTCGGCAATAGGCATAATTGACAGTTTGACAATTGTAAGGTTGCAATTTAACAGTTTCACTCCGATAGATTGCAATCTGATGAATAATAATACGTTAAATTGTAAGCAGTAGGTATGTTTCGGTTCACAATTTTTCGACAGTTCACAATCTCGTGACGTAGGTTACAATATAACGCTATTTACAATATTACGGTGTCATAGGTACATACTTACTAGTTAAAAGTAAACAGCGCTCATAGAAGAAAACACTAAAATTGTTTCAATAAAAGTTTCTAGGTCGAAATAACTTACCCGGTTGTCTTACTCTTGTACACTCAACGAAAAATTGTTTAAGAGTTATTCTGTAACCCTAATGACTACCTGAGTGTTCAGGCCTGACGCGTCAGAATGACGAGGGTACGCCGGGAACTAAAACTGTTGACGGTGGCTGCGTCAGAATTATTTATACGCAACTTACCGAGTATCGATCGACGGAATTGGATTAGCTTTCATCGAATGGATGGGAAATTAACTTAGATTATACTTCGTCGCCGCATCCTCGAGATTTTCACCCGGTAGTCCATTTCTTAATGTACTAGGCATCGAACACTATTTTAGAGCTGAAAATCTATAAAAAAGAAGAAAGTTTACACTTCCGTTCGTCAGATGGCGCGTACGCACCTAATCCGCCCGAACTGTCAAGACGTCATTCGTTTCTAGTGTTCGGGCATCGAAACGTACGTTCCGTATTTTTGAAAGTTAATAGTGTTTTCGTGAAAGTTAGTGTTTGAAAGTGAATTGTTTTCATTCCCTATGGGTAAACGAAGACATAAACATGAAGATCAGGAAAGAATCCGAAAGAAAATACGACGTCTCGAACGTCGCTTGGAATTCAGCAGCAGTAGCAATGAAGGTCAGTAATTACGTTATTATTGGTGTAAATAATATCTACAAATACGATTAAAGCCTATATTATGACTGCATAGGCTGCTACGTATAAATAACGTATTATTTTTAACAAAATATTTCTCATTCGCGTTTCGTAAAAATATCATTATACCCGCATTTAGCGAGATATCAATAGGCAAATTTATTGGAAACAAATAGGTACTTAAACACAGATCATTTTACATTTTTAATAGCTAAGTGTAAATATGCTTATCTAAGTAAAAAATACTGAATATCAAGATCTCAATACCTCATTATATAGAATTACTTTTCCGTTAGTATAAGACAATGTTACTTATTGGTGGATGTCAACAAATTATTACGTCAACATTGTTATGGCCAGAATTGTAATGCGATTACGATCCGTTTTGCCTTTTATAAGTTGTTATAAGTTCTTGTGTACACAAAGGAAAACCACGTTAAAGATATTATACGTTATAGGTGGTCCCTAACATGATGCAATACAGAGTTGTGATGCGATTACAACCAGAATGCATATAGTAATTATTTAATAAAGAACCACGACGCGATTGTGGTCATAAATACCTAATGCTTTAAAGAGTCGTGATGCGATTACGACCAGCATGTTATTTACCTACATTTATTCTGCTGGTGGCAAGATTCTGGGTCAACTTTGATAAAATAGGTAGCCACAAAGAAAAATGAGGTATTATTATAGCGATCTTTTTCGTTTTTACATCTAGACACGCGGTAGCGTGTCAAGCCAAGTTCTAAATAATATTACGCGATCTCACAGATGTTTACGGGTGGCGGTGATTACTTGCCATCAGGTGACCCGCTTGCTTGTTGCTCAACCCTAGCATCTACCACCTTTGGTTATTCGGCTTATTTATACTTCCAGATTATAATTCGGACTATGCCGACTCACATATGAGATCATTTGTGACTATTCCATCAAAACAAGATGACTTTCTGGAATCTGAACCTTCAGAATCAGAACTTTATGGAACTGAACTTTGCGATGCTGACATTGATATACAGAATAATACTCCAGCTACCTCGTCCAAGCCAAATGATGACGAACCCGAGACTCCAAGTCTCCCGGTTGATATTTTGGAGGCTCTAGGAGAATCTAAAGATAAACAAGAAATTTACGCTCCTAAAATACGCGAAGAAATCTCTGAACGCTGGGGGAGAATCTTAGTGGACGGGCTTAGTAAGGAATCAGTGCGTGCTTTAAATGAAAAAATAAATATTCCTGAGAACTTTAAATTACTTGAGGCTCCTCTACTTAATCCAGAGATCGCATCAGTTCTCAGCGACTCAACTAAGAAGGCCAGCTCCTCTTAGATCTCCATCATCAAAATACTTCATCTAGAAGAAAATTAATAACTTTTAGCCTGGATAAAAAATTTCTAGATATGGTTCAAACTGTCAAAAGAGACTCTCTCTTATTTGGCGAAAATTTGGGAGAGAAGATAAAAGCAAGCAAAACTGCTGAGAAGTCAGGTCTCCAGGTTAAAAGAACCTTTGAGCCTCAACCCTCAACGTCAACGGCTCCATATCACACTTATCCATCAGCTGGTCGCCAGGGAAACCTGAGGGGCCCACCCAGAACCCAAGCTCTAAGAGGCAAACGAGGGGGGCCCAGAGTTCAAGCCTCTTCGCGCCCATACAGGCGACCACAAGCGACAGCCAATCGTTACGCGAATCCTCCCAAATCGAACAACAGGCCTGTTCGGAAGAGCTAGAGGTAACACAATATGCTGGTAGACTAAGTAACTTTTACAATGCGTGGAAATCCATTACTAATGACCCAATTGTGCTGGAGTATGTTACTGGATATAAGATCCCATTTGTCACTAAGGTTGTTCAGACTCATGAACCAGGTCAACCCTCTTTTACAGACACGGAGTTACATCACATTAATAAGGAAATAGACAAAATGTTAATAACTGGTGCAGTTAAAAAATGTGAAGACGTCACTGGTCAATTTATCTCCAGTATCTTTCTTATTCCTAAAAGTGATGGTAGTTTTCGATTTATACTGAATCTTAAAAAATTAAATAAATTTATTCAAACCTCCCACTTTAAAATGGAGGACATAAGAACAGTCTCAAAATTATTGTCTAAAAATGATTTTATGGCTAATATTGATCTTAAAGAGGCTTATTTTTTTGTGCCTATACATTCAAGTTGTAAAAATACATTAGATTTAAATTCAATAATGAAACCTACGAATTTCAATGTCTCCCATTTGGATTAAGCTCAGCACCATACGTTTTCACTAAACTCATCAGACCAGTTACGACTTATTTAAGAAATCAAGGTTACCTATTAGTAGCCTATTTAGATGATCTTTTGTGCCTAGATAGCACTTTTGATAGTTGTTACCTAAAAACCATTAACACGGTTAACCTTCTGCATAAACTAGGTTTTATAATAAACTATAAAAAGAGTGACCTTAATCCCAGCCAAAACAAAACCTTTTTGGGCTTTGAAATAGATTCTGCTAACATGGCCCTAAAATTACCCCTAGCGAAGCGGGTAAAGATTCTAGATCTAATTAAAAGTACATCCAAAAGGAATTCCATGCGTATTAGAGACTTTGCAAAATTTTTAGGGGTACTAACTTCCGCTTGCCCAGCAGTAGACTATGGTTGGGTCTATACAAAGCAGTTTGAAAGAGAGAAATTCTTAGCACTTAAAAATTCAAACGGTGATTTTGATCAGAACATGCAATTAAATTCGAAATTAAAAATAGACTTTATCTGGTGGGGAGAAAAATATAATGTACTCAATAAATCCCTTTCGTAGTTATCATTATGTCCTAGAAATTTTTTCGGATGCTTCTCTTTCTGGATGGGGAATTTTTTGCAAAGGAGAGAGGACTAACGGTTTTTGGAGTCTATCAGAATCTAAAGAACATATTAACTTACTTGAATTAAGGGCAGCTTTTATTGGATTGAGATGTTTTGCCAAAGATCTTAAAAATAAGGAAATTCTTTTAAGGATAGATAACGTTACCGCGATCTCACATATTAACAGGATGGGAGGCGTCCAATATGAACATCTTAATAAAATTTCTCGCGAGATTTGGCGATGGTGTGAGGCCCGTCAGCTTTTTATATTTGCTTCTTATATTAAATCGAGGGAAAATGTTGAGGCAGACGAAGAATCCAGGTGTCTTAACATAGACACTGAATGGGAGTTGTCACAATCAGCTTTCAATACAATTGTGTCAATTATAGGTTCCCGGATATAGATTTATTTGCATCGCGATTGAATGCAAAGTGTGACAAATATGTTTCGTGGAAAAGAGATCCACACGCTTTCAACATAGATGCTTTTACACTAAATTGGAAAGGTTACTTTTTCTACTGTTTTCCACCATTTTCTCTTATTTTAAAATGCCTGCGTAAAATAATAGAAGACCAATCCTGTGGCATATTTATTGTCCCCCTTTGGCCAAGCCAAGCTTGGTATCCTGTATTTCTCAAACTTCAGGATTCAGAACCAATTTACTTCTCTCCAAAAAATGACCTCTTACTGTCTCCTTGCAGGAGGCCACATCCCCTGTGGCGAAGTCTTACCCTGGTGTCATGCCGCTTATCAGGGAAGCGTTTTCACGCCAACATCTGACTCCAAGTACAATTGATATTTTGATAACTTCGCTTTCTTCAAATACTTTACGACAATATGATTCTGCATACAAGAAAGTTTGGGAATTTTGTAAAATTCATAAAATTGATGATTGTCTGACAATTAGTAACTCAGTAGCATTGAATTTTTTATCAAATCAATATGAAGCTGGTGCGAGCTATTCAACTGTAAATACACTTCGCTCGGCTCTTTCTCTTATATTAGGGAAAACATTCAGTTCTGATTGTAATGTTAGTAGATTACTAAAAGGGGTATTCAGAGGTCGACCTTCTTTTCCAAAATACCAAGATACTTGGGATACCAATATTGTTCTGGATTACATCAGCCAGTGGTACCCTAATGAAAATTTATCATTATTAACAATCACGAAAAAAATGGTAACTCTCCTTGCTTTGTCAACTGCACAAAGAGTACAGACGTTATCTGTAATTAAACTAGCCAACATTAAAATTAACGCTGATAATTTGATCATAAACATAATTGATTTGATAAAAACTTCAGCCCCTAATCGGTCTCAACCTAATATAATCATCCCATTTTTTAATAATAAGGAGGAGATATGTCCTGCAAGGACAATTCTTTCATACATTCAAATTACAAGAGGCTTTAGAGACAATTCTAACACCGATAGACTTATTCTAACATCTAAGAAGCCTTACCATAATGCAACTGCTTCTACGATTAGCCGTTGGATAAGACAGACGCTTAAAGAGAGCGGTATTGATTCTAACGCTTATTCTGCTCACAGTACTCGCCATGCAGCAACCTCCGCGGCTAATCGTAGAGGTGTGTCTGTAGAATCTATTAAGAAAACGGCAGGCTGGTCAGGAAATTCACTGATTTTTGGAAAGTTTTATAACAGACCGCTAAATTCTAATAATGATAATACGTTTGTCAATGCAATTATTAATGATACTCAAGATACGAGTAGTTGTGATTAATTGATAATAAAAGATCTTTTTGTATTCTAGCAGAGTTACACTTTTATTTCTAACTATCCTAATGCTACCTAATAAATGATTTCCCTAAAAACTCTAAACATCTACCGGGTGAAAATCTCGAGGATGCGGCGACGAAGTATAATTGAAGGTTAAACAAACTTACCTTAAGTGAAGTTTGACCGTAATTATACGAGTCGCCGCATCCGAAGAGATTTTCAGTCCCTCCCTTCCCATGTATAACTATGTATAACACCCCATTAAATATTTTTGGGAAATCATGCTCTAAACTAAATGACGTCTTGACAGTTCGGGCGGATTAGGTGCGTACGCGCCATCTGACGAACGGAAGTGTAAACTTTCTTCTTTTTTATAGATTTTCAGCTCTAAAATAGTGTTCGATGCCTAGTACATTAAGAAATGGACTACCGGGTGAAAATCTCTTCGGATGCGGCGACTCGTATAATTACGGTCAAACTTCACTTAAGGTAAGTTTGTTTAACCTTCAATAAGTTTATTAGGTCTTCTTTAGTTGGCTAGTTGGTTGAAATGGTATTGAGTCAATAGAATTATGATTAATTTTGGCTTCTTATAAGATGTTTTCTTAGTGAAACTTTATGACATCTTAATTTTTGCTGTGATTTACTGTGAAAAAGATGTACTTTACTATACGGCTCATGCTCTATGCTCTTTTATGTAAGATATGTGGGTAGTTTTGAATGATATGTGGGAAGTCATGAATTAAACGAGGTTTTGCGAAATTCTGCCCTTTAATGGGGGAAACTAGATCTTAGTCAAATGAAGTCGCGGGTCATAGAGAGTATTATGTAACATATTTAGTTACAGCACAAATATAAGTTATTCACTAGTTTTGAGTATTACCCAAATTAGGCGTCGACTAATTTCGGTCTTGGCGGCCGATCTCAATTGAGATCAGCCAAATGCGCAGGACATATCACAGTGCACAAGTGTGTGCGCAAACACAAGTGCAGTGTCCCTTACACTCTCAACAAGGCAGTTTTGAGTAGAGATCCTACAAACAGCGTTTAAAAGACAGCGACCCTTCAAAATTCGTCATTAAACCCATCCCGTAAATTCAACATTGAATTCAAGTGAAAAAAGCATTGACCGGATCCGATCCTGCCCGTCCAGACCAATGAATTATGCCGAAGAATCGGCCGCAAAAATTGAGAGCTATTTGTAAAGGTGGACCTCAAAAGGTCGGTCCCTTCCGGCCCTTGGCTGTAACGCCCGCAAATTAAACATCTCGTGTTGACTGGATTATTTTGTGCTGCCAAAGTGGGATGGATCAATGAATGTGACCCTTCTGCTTGTGACGTCACAAGATGTTACCGTGGACAACTGGGTAGTTTACTTTGAAGTTTATTTTTTTGTGAGTTTATGACAGGCGTGGAAAAGAGTTTGTTGTGATCTTTTTTCATATTTTTTTCTTATATTCCATTATCTGATATTGATTATGAGATTTGTTTATTCATATATTTGCCCTCACTTACCCTTAAGGGCTGCTTGAATGCCATTTCACGCTCCGCTTGAAGAACCCGGGATCATGAGGGAAAACATGAGCTGGAAGGGCATTCTATGCCTAAATGACACGGGGCAGAAATGAGGAACTAAACCTTTTGGTCCGAGCCAGCGTCTGCATTGTATGTTTTAATATTATGTACTCAAATCTCAAAGTCTCTTTATATTATACTAGCTGACCCGGCGAACTTCGTACCGCCTTAACGTAGCTTTGATGCACTACTTTATTTTGTTAACCGACTTAAAAAAAGGTGGGGGTCTCTCAATTCGACCGTTTATTTGCTTTTTAACCGACTTCTTATAGTTAACAGTCGTCCCATCTTAGGTATGCCGTATGAGTAAGTATCTATTCAATTTGAACTGGAATCCATAATATCCTCCATATAAAATTTAATCCTTATTTCCCTGGTCTCGCCATAACTGAGAACTTTACTAATCTCATATTTTTACTCATATCCAGCAATACAATAATTGCTTTCAAATGACTTCATTTAGCGTAACAAAATTTATTTGAACCAGTCTTTTGCCTACTTTCAAGGTAAATAAGTATAATGGCAAAAACTATGAGTTAAATTTCAGAACGCAACAAACTTAGCATAGCTTATTTAGTGATCTGTGGTAATTTAACCGCGCCAACAATAATTTTCTTAAAGTTTTTGATAAAGTTTGTTTTGTTTTAAAGATAAGTGCTTGTTAATCAAATTTAGTTCACAGCTTAATATCGATTTTTGATAACTCTTCTACCCAATATTACAATAGGCTTATTTTGCTAGCTGCTGGATGAAGAGGGTATACTATTAAAATAATGGTTTGATATTTGGAATTCTCCCCGATATTATTACAGTTTCAATAGCACATCATTTAGGTGAGCTCAAAACGCTTCATACAAATGTCGCAGCACACTATGACGTCACAACGTGTAATTCTGTATGCATATCGTAAGAAATTTGTTCAGCGGCTATATCAAATGTATACGAATATATTTTCATAGTGAAAGTTACTACTAATTTTGTATTTTATACGATGGCATAGCATTTTTAGATTCGCACTTTTGAAATGGACTTTCCCACCCAACTTCAAATGTCTATTATTGTCTCAAATCCTAAGAAATTTTAATTTCGATTCGACTAACGTTATTAATTTACCTATATCTTACTTTTAATTGTGAAATTGCATGCAAAATTTGACTTAGAAAACTACCCTATTGTGTCGGTCGATGGAAAAATGCGTAAAGTTGTTCGACAATCGATCTTCACCAAATTGTTGTGCAAACGCTGATCACTTCTTTTGCTGAATTGCCCATAAATATATTTGCAAAAATTTCGTGTGTAGAGATTTAATATCTACTAATATCCGTTTGATACAGGTATGAACCGTACCTATTTATTGTAGTGTGATCAGCTCGTTTTTTCTTCTGAACCATAAACGTGATGAATGAACAATGTTTGTCAAAGAACCTTCTTTATTATTAAGTCACTATAGATATCGAATTTTGTTAATAAACGAACATGACAATTAGATGTCACTATATTGCTAAATGAAAATCTCTAATATAGACAATATTTTAAAAATATAGATGCATGTTGTCGATTCAAGACCCTTATGATAATCTGAGGTATTATTTTCGGAAATAAAAACTCAAACAAATAACTTACACAAATTAATGTCTAAAACAAATACCTAAATATAACAGTACCTAAAGTTTCCAGACATTTTACAAAAAAAAATATTTCTGGACGCACACATGAATAGTTGTTACAGTATTTGACAGGATTGGACAACGATACTTTATTCCAATTATGAAGCTTTTTTGACAGATGTGAATTTAACACTACCAGGGAAGTACCCCTAAGAAATCGATACTCAGCGGCAACGATTCTCGATTTGTAACTAATTTTTATCGAATTAACTTTCAAAAACTAAGGTTAATAGAAATTGTCGAAAGAACAATATAAGACATGCAAAACTACCAATCATGTTTTTTGTCGAAAAAAGAAATACACGATTGCATGTTTAGTATAATAATTATATAGATATAAAATGACGTCAATAATTAAAGTCAAGTTTTTATAAAATTACACTGAGTTTAAAAGACCATAACAGTTATACTCTCGTGTAAAAAACTCGTCAATGAAGCAGCCCCATTGCCGCCAGATTCATTTTCATTCGCGATTGATCGGTTTAACCAAAGAGAATATAATCACTACGTTTTAGGTTTAACTAACTGAAAACTTGAGGCACCTCACTATGTTTAAAAATGAAACATAAACCATAGTACGTAACTGCATTCGCGCAAAAAATATTATTATATTTTGAAGTTCAGATTTAGAAACAATAGTTAGATCAAAAACAATAAGTTAATTTTGCTTGTGATATAATTGTAGAGTGTTTTTGTTTAATTGTAAATTTTTAAAATGACGATTTACTACCAAACACAAAAAAAGATATAACATTGCATTTAAATGAAACGTGCAGAGTTACGTTCTTCGAAATGTCAAAAAAGACTTCATAATTGGAATAATGTTTAACAAAATGACTGACGTTTCATGTCAAGTCCCACGGGAACTCTGTCGAACGGGATAAAAAAGTATCCTATGTCCTTCTCCTGGCTCTAAGCTACCTCCCTACCAATTTTCAGCCAAATCTGTTCTGCCGTTCTTGAGTTATAAGTGGTGTAACTAACACGACTTCCTTTTATATATATAGATTTTACTGAAAAAGTATAAAGTCACTAAAAATACTAATAAATATGCAGAAAAGATACAAATCCCAAAGAAAAAAGCATTCATAGATAAATATTCTGTCAGTACATAAATTCTACAACATTTTACGGCTAATTATATAATTCACACATTCCACAAACTAAAACTAAAATGACGTTTACGTACTCAAACGACTAACACGCTAATCTGGGCGGATGAAGGCGAGTTAGTCAGACATATTATCCACTGACGCAGGTGTCTCAATGCTCCTTTGTGCTGAGACATGATAGCTTAGGAGCACTAGATTAGCGGGATTCCTGATGTACTAGGTCTAATACCTTGTTTGTTAATGTTAAATGTTATATTAGCTGATTTTATGTTGTTTTAAGCAAGGTATTTTATATTTAAATCATATCTTATTGTCTTTCGTATGCCCTTTATAGCTCAAACGTCGGATCTCTGAATAATTCAATACACGCGAGTTTAATCCGTTATTTATTTTATTTTAAATAAATCGTATCTTTTCTTCATGAAGTGAGTAGGTATCCTCACGATGTTTTTCCTTCCCCGTTAAAGCGTAGAATAATCGTACATATAAATTTTAAATTTCTGAAAAACACAGTGATACCTGGCGGGTTTGAACTGTCGACCTTTCGCACGGCAAGCAACGACCTTAACCACTCGGCCGTCGAGGCTTTGGACAAAATAATTCTTGCCCTACTCGCGGCAAATAATTTTGAAGGAATATTAACATCATTTCTCAAATTAGTACATAGTACATAATGGTAGTACATAGTCTAAGGTTTCTCAACCGCCCCAGTGGAGTCGCGAAATCCTACACTTGAGTCCCTCAGAGAGGATCCGGTGAACTGGGGAACCCTAACTTGCTGGCGATCGGGTTACTAATCAGTAAAGTATCCAAGTTGGAAACTTATGACTTAATATCAGAGTAGTACTTTGGTGGAATTTTTTTTATAAGATCGCCTTTTACTGAGAGTTTGCGTTTGTGAAACTATGCTTATTAAATTAGTTCCAAATCTGTGTAAGCTGCGTGACAGTAGGTTCGAAAGAAATCAAAGGATATAGAATTGTAATCAGAAAAAAATTTAGAAAAAAATTAGATTCAATCTTAGTGTTTAGTCAAAAGGAGTCAAAAGTAGGTCAGATCTGTCTTACATACAAATACTGTATCCTGAAAGATTTTTTTGGACAGTATTTTTTCCAAATTGAGATAATAAGTTGTTGAGCTAAGTTTCTTAGGCATGTTGTGTATTTCAGAAATCAGAAACAAAATTGGTTAACAATTGTACTTATAAATCGATTCCTTCGCCTCCTTATTTCACAATTTTGTCCCGAAGGAGAACTATGAACTCTCTCTGAGATAGGGCCACTAAAAATGCGCCAGCATCGTTCATCATCATCAGCCTAAATACGTCTCCAATACTGGGACACGGGCCTACCCTAAACTAGGGCGATAAGGCCTTAATAAACCACGCTGGCCAAGTGCGGATTGGTCGACTACACAGCCTAAGAATTTCTTGGTAAATAGGTGTGCGTCAGCCAGCGTCATCCAATAGTGTACTAGTACTTTCATAGCCAGCCAATAGCGTTGCATCCGATACTTTGTGTGGCGAAAAATAAACTTATCTCCCAAACTTAGTAATCACCACCTTATCCACCACTCCTATGCTACCCTGGTATTTGAGGGGCGAACATTGACCTGAAGGCTACCGATCGATGGAGCTGGCTCATCGCCAGAACTCTTGGCTCCCTGCCATCGCTGCGGCCCTGGTACCGAGCTGGGGCACTAGATAAAATGTATCAGCATCTTCGGTGTTGGTTATTTCTAGGGTTCCGTACCGAAAGGGTTCAAATAGGACCCTGTAACTAAGGCTACGCTGTAAGTCTGTTAGCAGGCTGTCTTTCAAGAACGGTGATATCTAGAAAGTTGTAATTTTCACAATATATGTGTTTCTGTTGCCACTATAATAAAAATTACCAATCACTACATATTATAAAGCAAAGTCGCTTCCCGCTTCTGTATGTCCCTATGTATGCATACATAACGTATTTTGATGGGGTTTTTATTAGATAGAGGCATTTAAGAGGGAAATTTTTATTTATAATATACCCAAAGCAAAGCTAGGGCGGGTCACTAGTAACAAAATAAAATTTTTAAGGTGACGTGTGCTCCCTTACAAGAAAAAGGGTTTTTTTATAATATTGGTACGAAATCCTCCCTTCAGAGTCCAACTCGCAAATGGCCGGTTTTGTAGCACACACATTTATCTGACTTAGAGATCAGTTCAAGAGTTTGTGGTGAAAATACTAGTACCAATAGATTATTATTTAAGACATAGAGTTCTTCGAGCTTACTTAAGCGAAACGTGAAAGATCGTCCAGGCAGGCCTTCAGGGCAAGGGCGGTTTCAATAGGGTCTATTGTGCCTGTCCGCATCATATAAGGATCTCACGGCTGCTTACTATCAGATAGAGTCAAGTCATACTGAAAGTCTTTTGTAAAAAAAAAGTAAAATAAGTGTTCTTTTTTAAGACAAGTAACGTCTTTTCTACAAATGACAGACAATAATAGTCTCATATCTCGTTTTGGGCATCACAAATCATGATTATACATCTTTTTGTACATAAATACTTAGTTAATGAATTATTATTAAAAAACCTACATTAATTTTGAACACATTGTAATGTATCGGTTGTTTTTAAAAGGGAAATAATGGAGCCTAATCGCTATTAAATTTCATCTCCCGCAATTTATTCAAGGCGAAAGCTGTTTTCAGAAGCTTGTCCGTATAACTTTATGCACCTGTGGTGTATATGCGATATTATGCATTAATATACTATAGGGAAGATGGTTGGAGTGTACACCTGCTAGGGATCTTATTATGGAGACCATAAAATCCCAGGCCCGTCAAAATCAACAACATATTGCAAGACCTAAGGATGGTGTAAGTTCTGTATGCGTGAAATGGAATGCACAAAATATCTCACCAAATGGCGGTAGTGATTAAACTTTCTTATGAAGACAAACGTCATCTTTAGTCTCGCCCGTTGTCTCTAAATAATAAGTTTAGAATAACAATACAGTCGAGTTTAATCCGTAAAATAAAGTTTATTTCAAACATTAATAAATAAAATTAGTCTTTATGGGTCTACACGCGATATTAGGAGTAGCAAATTACATAGCTACTTACTGCCCGACGTTTCGACTGGGTTACACCAATCGTGGTCGCGAGCGACTAATTTTAGTGTAATGGAACGCGAAAGTCTAAAATCTTACAATAATACTTTATAAATACAGGTTTAGCTAATAAACCAATAACTAGAGCTTCTTAAAAAGTTTTCATCGATCCCAATGGAACAAAAGGTAGTTCCTATATTTTTAACGCACCTTCACAGTTGAAGTTAACCTCCTAAGTTTCTGCTCGAAGACGATTTATAAAGCTCACGATATAAGCTCGCGGTCTTTATTGCGTTATTTTTCTACGACTTATTTTGCCAATGACTTTTGGATCGATGTTATAAAGTAAAGCACATGAGTTGAATTAGAGCAAAATTGTGGTCCATTAAATGTTATACAGTAACTAAATACCGTATTATCGATTTATGAGGTATTGGGTTAGTTTATGTATTTCTGTTATGAACAAATATATTTATTAAGGGTTGGTTTTACTTGTTATTACTGGAATAATCTCGTAAAACAAACAAGCCACTTAAATAGAATCGGACCAGTATTATGTTATCTGAGGCTTTTTTGTAAGTTCATTGAATGAAAACTAATCAAAAATTCCATCACTGGAAAGAGATTCAAATAAGATTTTTATGTTAAATTATTTTCTTATTTTATCCAACAAATTCTGAATGTATTTTATTTTGTTGAAATGACAATTTGTCTTCTATAAACCCTTGAAGCTCTGTATAAATAAACGTGTATCTTAATCATAACAAAATACGATAATCTTTGACGCGTTTTTACAAATACATAATATTGATATTTGTCATATAAAGATAAATATCGTTTTGTGTATGAGTATTATTTACTTGAACACTATATTTGTGAAATATTTAAGACTATTACTCTGAAAAAAATTTAATCAAAAGAAATGATTATTTTCGTTCTTAGAAAAGAATTTACACAGCCTTTACAAGAATTGCTTCTATATACTTGTATCAATAAACATTTATATTACATCCTACAATTATGATTAAAGTAAACAAAAATAGGAAAAAAGGGCAGACATTGTTAACCCACCATCTAACATTATCTTAAGTAAAAAAGCTTGTCGTAAAACTTTAAGAATTTTAATAAAAACACAATTTGGACGAACACAACAATACTTACTTTCGTCCGAAATGTATTCTTCATGAAAACGTCTCTTTATTGTGCCATAAAAGATGTCACATAAAAGAAAAAGGAATTGTTTTTAAACACGAACGAGGGACATCCTATATAAAGCGACTTTTCTCGTGTTGTTTCCGTTAAAATATATTTTTGGCGACTGAAATGAAGATGTTTGGGTCGCTACTTATGATATTAAATAAGATATGGCTACATTCTTTTTTTTTGTAAAGTGACTTCCAGGATGACCTTACTCTATCTGATGGCAAGCATGAGGTCCACATATGAGGTCGACAAGCACAATAGACCCAATTGAGCATGTTGACTTGACCCTGAAGGCCTTTCTTTAAATCTTTCGGGAAATAACTAGCATATGAACTATGAGGATCGAAACGTAATCTTAAAGATGTTAAAGCTCATCCGAACCGCTTTGTGAGATAGCGCGTAGAGCTTCTTTAGCTTTAATCATGAATTTCATGCGGTAAGCAGTACCTGATTACGTCACATCACTTAATATAACTATATAACAATATAATCAACTCACGATTCCGAGTTGGATGATAATTCAACTGATAAATTAAAAAAAAATCTTTAAATCTTTCGGGAAATAACTAGCATAATTCGATAGTAAGCACTGCTTAGGTAAATCGTTCTGCTACGGTAAAACAACCACAAAAATTTCACGTTGTATAAATTTGTTTCAGTTAACTTCTAGACACGCGGTAGCGTGTCAAGCCAAGGTTCAAGAAACAGAACTGGCGAGCCGCACCGTGTGTAATATTACACGAACCATTTGGAACCACTTTTGAACCCCTCATAAATCAAAAACTATTTCACATAAACGTATCAAATTTGGCTCATATATTGTGACTTGCGAGATAAATATGTGTTCTAAATTTCATAAGCTTATCTCAAACAGTTATTTAGATATAAATGTCCAAAAATCCTCATTTTTATCATTGACTGACTGACAGATCAAAATTCTAACCCAGTTCCAAATGACCTAGAGAGTTAAAATTTGGTATGCAGATAGGTAATTACATGAATACAAAGGAAAAAATAAAAAACTGGCAATTTTTTAATAATTAGGTTAGGTTCATGTGTTCCTTCCTAGCGGGGCCCCCCGAGCTAGACTTGTAAAACTAATGGCAATGCTTCGGTGGCTCAATGTACCTTTCGAGTTTATCAACAGAATTGAATGTACCTCCACCGTTTTGGCAGAAATTACGATAAAGTTACTGATCTTCCCAGCTGGGCCCTCGTCTGTTTAACGTTCGAAATACATGAAAAATATACTGATCTAATATACTTCCAATGTACCTTCCGATTTATGAACCATATTCAAGGAATCTTTTATAGAACCGAACAAATTATACTTTAAAGTTCTGTCTTCCTAGCTTTTTTTATTCCTTTTTACTTTAATTACAGAGGGCCCTGTAATTAAAGTAAAAAGGAATAAAAAAAGTATACAGTTTTTATGTTTTTCCAATGTACCTCTTAGTTCTTCGCAGTTTACCAAATTTAGATGCAAAATAATGATTTTGGTAAAAAACAGTACACGCTTGGTAAGGTAAGGTCAGCAATATTATATTTGCAGCAATGAGGGTAGCTGTGAATAGTTTGTTATATTATTTTATCATCAGTTAGAAACGTATCACTGCGTTATAAATATTTATGTGAAACAAAAAATAAACAATTATGGGGAAAACCAGTGCAATTTGTGTTTTAGAACAAAAACTTATTGTATTTGTGGACTGGCCAACTCCGACCCGCACAGCTCAATACCAATGCGAGACTCCACGCCTTGTCTCGTTGTTGCCGCAGCAGTGGTCTCCTCTTTCACGTCCCCTTTCCCTCTCATATCGATGTTCCGGGAGGGAGGGGTGAAACGGCTTTCAGGGTGAGTGCGACAGGCTCAATATGGTATATTGTGCCTGTCGACCTCATATTTGGATCTCACTAACGCTTACCGTCAGGTGGAGTGAGGTCATCTTGTTAGCTCATTATAAAAAAAAAAAAAAAAAATTTGTTTACATTAAAGTATGTGTTTACAAAATAAAAGTATTAGATGTATATATTTGTAATTTTACTATTGATTCTGATATCCGAAACACGGGTGCTGGAGCTACCTATCTCGGAGTCACATACATATAATAATATTAAAAGTAGATAACTACGTATTTATAATTAAATCAACATTTTCCTAACAAACAACCAGTTTTCATTTAGTTGACACACCTACTTTTTATTTGCTAACCGTACTTACCAAACGTGTACTGTTTTTTACCAAAATCATTATTTTGCATCTAAATTTGGTAAACTGCGAAGAACTAAGAGGTACATTGGAAAAACATAAAAACTGTATACCTACTTTTTTTATTCCTTTTCACTTTAATTACAGAGGGAACAGCTACGAAGACAGAATCTAAAGCATAATTTGTTCGGTTCTATAAAAGATTCCTTGAATATGGTTCATAAATCGGAAGGTACATTGGAAGTATATTAGATCAGTATATTTTTCATGTATTTCGAACGTTAAACAGACGAGGGCCCAGCTGGGAAGATCAGTAACTTTATCGTAATTTCTGCCAAAACGGTGCAGGTACATTCAATTCTGTTGATAAACTCGAAAGGTACATTGAGCCACCGAAGCATTGCCATTAGTTTTACAAGTGTAGCTCGGGGGGCCCCGCTAGGAAGGAACACATGTTAGGTTCTATTATGAACGCTTAACATAAATACCTAATTAGTGCCTAATAACGCCTATATACCGGGGAAGGCAGAGCACTAAGTATATATTTAGGTATACTTACTTATTTACAATTAAGAGTAGGTACTTATAGTCGGTTTTCATATTTATTACTTAGGGTAGGTACCTACATAAAGTCTAGTTTTAGTTTTGAATTTGTCCTTTTCAAAGGACCCACGGCGTTACGATGATATATACTTTTCTACAAAAAGTAATGATATCCAATCAAAAACATAAATGTGAAATGAGAGCCAAGTTCAATATTGCCTTGGTTGTTGACTTCAGCGACAAAGAAGTGAGATCTAAATGGGTGCCAAGTTCAATGGTCAACCCAGAAATTTATTTATAAGTAACACTATAACATACCTATCATATCTTCTTATAACATAAGATAATGTATGGTGGTAGCCTATGAAGGTCTGTCTTGGCTAGTTTTCATATATGAATTATAGCCGTCGCAAGTTCTAAGCCTACAAGTATTTGTCGGTTTTTATTTTATAATTCCGAAAATTTGTATTGTTGGTAGAAACTAGCAAGCGAACATAATAATACGTTGGTAGGTTTATAGAAACTAGCCAAGACAGACCTTCATAGGCTACCACCATACATTATCTTATGTTATAAGAAGATATGATAGGTATGTTATAGTGTTACTTATAAATAAATTTCTGGGTTGACCATTGAACTTGGCACCCATTTAGATCTCACTTCTTTTGTCGCTGAAGTCAACAACCAAGGCAATATTGAACTTGGCTCTCATTTCACATTTATGTTTTTGATTGGATAACTATATAAACGCAGTCACTCCTATACTTTTAACTGCCCACAAGTGTACTAGATAACAATAGAGCACAGAGTTTTAGAGTTAAATTGTGAGTTGTAAAACTGTAAACTAGCACTATCGCGGTGGAGTAACGCCGTTCAGACAGGTTAAAAGCTGCATGGAGCTTACAATCGCCTGGAGCTTCTGAAGTTGCGTTAAGGTTGTACTCGTAAATTGTAATAACTATCGGCCTTCCGAATGTGGCGTAGAGTCTTGTATGTTTGTGAACTTTATTACTTTATCCGTATTAAGGTAAAGTTATTTATTACGAGTATTATTTAAGCTAAACTTGAGTAAGTTGAGGCTTAGTCAGCAAACTTGCAAGCTTGATGATTGCGGATGGGTTTTTGAAGCTTATTTAATACAAATTTTGATATTTGACTTTAGATTTGACCGTTTATGTAACATAAATTTATACGTTACGTTGAGATGTCATTTGCTAAAAGTATGGAAAAATAGATTTTGTAGCACTTTATTAATATGTTTAATAGAAAAAATTTAATGAATGGCCAAAATAACCTAATAAAAAAGGCAAAGTTCATGGATTTTTCCCAAGCAATTCAACATACAATTTTGTTAGTAATCGCTGTGTGGTTGTTCTGAATAAAAGTCTTTTTTTTCTTAAAAACATATACTTTTTACTATTCCCACAGAGCAGTTCTATATATTTTAAAGTTTGTTAGCTATAAGAATATGCTCATGTGACATACTTTAACAATATGGCACAGTAGTGTTGAGTGTGAGATTCTTTTATAACCCACGTGTGCGGAATGCTATGAGGTCCCGGTTTTGATGGCTCTGACATAAACCATGTGCCCTCTTGAGAGGCAGAGCCCGCAACCATATAATAAATATGAAATCCGACCTCTTATGTAGCTTTTATTTGGTTTCTAAGTTGATTGCAAACGTGATTCTTTGGATATTGCTGGAGATAAAAAATGCGGGTAATAGTTATTCTCTATTTGTGCGAGCACAACGCATTTGAAATTAAGTTAGCAATATATTGATAAAGATAATATAATATCAAATCAAGATTTTCTATTTTCAGTATAGTAAAAATAAACATTACTCTACTTTAAAAATAAATAGGCCAAATAATTTGATATTGAAAAGTATCTCTGGTATCATACACAAAAGCTTTTAATTTTAGTCTAAAACAATCATGATATGCGAGTTATTGAATGCTTTCCTTTATTGTGTAAAAAAGGACATGAAAAAAGTGCTCTATCTTTAAATATAATGTCAGTTTCTTTACAGTTTGTGTTCCAGTTCCAAAGTCCATTCAAACAATCGATAAATATTTATTGCAAATAGAGTTTCAAATGTCTCGTTTTTCAGTCGTTTATTTGTGACTTGTCTGTTCATTAGCTCAGCGCGCCCCAGATCCGAGGATGAATGCTTAAAACATTAAACAGAAACAAAAGTTCCATTTAGTTTGGAAGATTTGTTAACTGTAAATACAGTATAGTGAGACGGGGGAAAGTTTCTGAAATACCTTGTTCTTTGAGATAAAAAGCAAACACAATTAGAAAGGATCTGAGAAGAATAAACTGTTTAATCTTATTGTTTAGACTACTATTGCGACTGCTATCGCCTAGAAGTAACCAGCTAGCAAATCTTCTTCTTATCGTATGGTTGATGAACAACTAGTGTTGCAACAGTACTCTGTTTCCGTTTCCGCAACTGCGGAAGTTCCGCATGATTTTTCACCTCCGTTTCTGCTTCTGGTTCCGCAAACTTTATAACAGAACTCAGAACGGAAGCGGGGAGAGAGCGATGACGAGCGGTGCAGCAGACGAACATAGAAATAGGCTTAAAGGCGAAAAAGCCAAACTATTGATTTTAGGAAAGAAAAGGTTAAGACATGAATTGTAGGAATTTTTTTCTACTTTTATTTTGTAAACATATGTTTTCCTGTATATTGCGCACAAAAGGAGTTATTATCAAAAAACTGCCATTGGGCGCCATTTTTTTAAAATGGCGGCGCGAGCGGCAGCTGTACGAGGTGGCAAAGTTGAAATTTGGCAAGAGCATACCAAAATCTATAAAATTGCCAAATTTCAAAACTCCCGGAAAACTTTCCAGGTACCCTCTATTTCTTCGACCAAATGACTGGACTATAAGTATTAAAGTACAAATTTAATAAAAAAAATTAAAATGCAAAATTGTGATTTTTTTCATAGTGTTAACGCTTCCGTTTCCGTTTCCGCTTCCGCTTCTGTTAAGATTTACTTTTGACATCTGTTTCCGTTTCTGCTTCCGTTATGCCAGTTTCGTTGCAACACTCAACCTGGTGTCAGAGTTTTTATACCGCCCGCAGACCTCTGACATGGCTTCACACACCGTTGAAAAATTTCTCAGGTGTGCTGGTTTCTTCACGATGTTTTCCTTCACCGTTAAAGCGTCGAATGATGGTACATATGAATTTCAAATTTGAAAAATACATTGGGTCCTGGCGGGGTTTGAAATGGCGACCTCTCGCCTGGCAAGCAACGACCTTAACCACTCGGCCATCGACGCGTTTTTAGCTAGCACATAATCTTTATTTATATTAGTCTACCAACCTACACTTGGCCAGCGTGGTGGACTAAGGCTTGATTGCCCTAGTTTCGGGTAGGCCCGTGGCCCAGCAGTGGGGACGTATTGAGCTGAAGATCATATTATTTCAATGCAATGCATGATATGTTTTGAAAACTTAAGTACTTAGGTCGAACCCGTTCTTATAGATACTTAGGCTTTTTTACCTACCATATGTCGAATATTGTAATTAATCTATTTGTATCGAAGTTTGGCTGAGTTTGCAGCGCAGCTAATAGCCAATCCTTATTTATATTATAAATGCGAAAGTAACTCTGTCTGTCTGTCTGTTACGGTTTCACGCATAGAGTACAGAACCGATTTAAAAGAAATTTGGTTAAAAAATAGAGCCTGAGAAAGGACATAGTAAGAAAAGAAAGAAAGCCATAATACAAATTTAAAAAGACGTAGCTTCGGGAGTGTAAGAACCATCAGAAGCCAAGATCTCTTTCTTACGTAACAGTGCTGTATAGACTTTACGCTTCAAGCTATATTTCTAGACCTCAAGCGAGGCCCTAAATCTAAAAGCTAGTTTCCAATAAAGCCGGAGTCGATTCAGACGCTCTATACTTCAGTTTTATGATTTTCTTTACGGCTCTCCGTAAACAATTGGCTACCACTTTTATCTGAGTCCGCTATACCGAAGGCAGTTCATGAAATTTATTTTGATTTCAAATATACGATATTGGAAATGTGAAGTTATATGAAGAGATACGTACAACATTGCACTGTCCAAAAATATATTTCTTTTGTCTATATTTTAAAACTTTATCTCCAACACAAGCACATTGAAACTTTAATCATAAATCATCATTATTATTTATTATATTAATACTAAAATAAATAAAACCTAATTATTAAATGATCACATGCATTGTCCTGTTTCAGAAGTAAGTTGTTTAAGCACGTGTGTTACAGGTATCAGAATCAACAGTGGATACACAAATATACTTAAATATATTTAATAATACACCCAGACACGGAACAAACACCGATGTTCGTCACACAAATATTTGTCCCGAGTGGGAATCGAACCCACGACTCTTGGAACCGTTGGTAGTAAACCTGGGTCACTAACCACTGTTCCACCGAGCCAGTCAAAATTATCACTTGCATTGTTCTGATTCAGAAGTAAGTTCATTAAGCACTTGTTAATAATATTTGAAATTACAGTGGAATTGTATAGACATACTTTAATAGATAAATAACACACTATTTACGAAACACTGATGTTCACTACAAAAAAAAACAAATAGTTCTCCGAGTAAGAATCGAACCTACCACTAACGCAAGAGAAACGCTACCAACCAGTCGTTCATCCTATGCGTCAAAATATCCTCTCCCGTATTTCAAGTCATCTCATTCCATCCAAGTCTTTAAACTAACCTTCCTCTATAAACAATATCGATCTCCTACCTCATCCCATATAAACGCCATATAGTCCTGCCCTTTTAACCCCCCACTACTGCATAACTATTTTATGGGCAAATAAAACCCAGGCTATGTTCTCCGATCCAACCTGCTATGCATAACATGGAGATGTGAAGGGTTAACACCTAATTTTATTGATTTGAAAGAACGGGCTGGGGCGTGAGAATTTAATGAGCTTTAATAGTGTTTGGGTACCTTATGAAAAGCTTTTAGGTCCATAGCGTGACTAAGTGTGTTATGTAGTTTATTTGGTAAGAAAGCAAACATGTTATGTATTAAAGTTATTTCTCACCTTCACTGCTGTTCGATAATTGGAAAATTTAGCTTTTTTTTTCTAAAGTACAAAAAAAGCCTCGCTTCAGTATTTTCTCACACATTTGCAAATTTTAAACTAAGATCAAGACGATGATTGTAAGTATATTTCAATTCACATAATGTAAGCTTTAAAAGCTTATTGAAATAACCATACGCACATACATAAAAAGCTCTCTTGTACTTTAAAGTGTCTAAAAGATAAACTTTCATCACCAAATTCAATATCCAATTCAAAAAGAGATTCATCAAAATATTTATCGGTTTAATAGAAAAAAAAAACAGCGAACAAAGTAAGCCCTTCAGGCTTCAATAGCAATCCTAACAAAGCTAGGCTTATTCAAAAAAGTCCCTGAAAATTTTCCCTGAAAAGGGCCAATGAAAGGCCTAGTCCCAAGCCTATGCCTAATTCGCTCGAAACTGACTATCTACATACAAATGTCGGTTTCGTCCTTCCTGCTTTACATATGTATAGTGGCGCCATCTGCGTTTGTGTGTAAACTTTGTGCCGTGAATATTTTTACCGGATCTATATTGGTGAGTACCTTTTTTTGGTTGTTCGAAAAATTTGGAGCCTCCATTTGGGAATGCTGTTTTAGGAATTTCATATTTAGATTAGAAGGGAGACTTTATTACACAACAAAACCAATCACATAGTTTGTATATGGTTTTGTTGTGCAATAAATATTATTAAATAAAAATATTTAAGTTGCAATAAAAATAGAACGATTCAGGAGATCTTCTTAATTCTATAGCCAGCCAAGGTCAACCCAAGGATAAAGGAAAATCAACTATTAGTTCAAACTCAATCTTTGTCGTGATTTTTATATCAGTGCAGGCTAAGTTAAAAGTCTTACTATTAATGTAGAAGCAGATAGATTATTTATTGCCAAATAACGTATCTTTTTCTGGTGTCTGGGTGTGTTATTCAATATATTTAAGTATATTTGTGTATCCACTGTTGATTCCGATACCCGTAACACAAGTGCTTAAGCTACTTACCACGGGATCAGATCAATGAATGTGATGTTGTGAAATATTTATTTATTATTTATTTTCGGTATTATGTTCGTACACAAAAAGGTTATAGCAAGAATACTTCTCACAACGTACCATAATATCACTGATATAATACAGCGTTTGGAGACGGTCTCTTAACTAGAAATCCCTTAGCTATTCTCATAATCTATAACCTAGGCGTCAGACCGCAAAATACCAGACTTTACGTTGGGAGCAGTCTGGATACAAATTGAATTGAAGCCAATCTCCTGAGTCGTGTCAGACACTGTCTAGCGACGCGATTCGGGTCTGCGAAGGAGTTTTAGTGAAACATAACTTGAGCGGTTTTAGAATTTACCATTTTCTTGTTTGAACAACGAAAATTGCCACCGTGTCGCAATTACGTGTGAAAATTGTACCAATTTACCGAACTTTATTTTTGAAAAGATGTTACTACATACTTAAGCTACATTTATTTATTTATTTATTAAAAAGGTACATTTGAGGTTTATATGTGGCGCTAAATAAAACATTTTTTTAAATTATAATTTAATTACTAGTGTCACCTTGAATCTTTTTATCTATTAAAAAAACCGCATTAAAATCCAAGGCGATAGTATCCTTCCTCTCCTTTTCCTTCCCCGGTCATATATCCTTGCTACTCGTGGGACCGCAATGACCTTGTTGAAACAATGAACAAGGCAGAATGACGGCGACGTGGTCCACAACCCGTCACGTCACGTTTCCCAAGAGGTGAAAAGTGGATCGCTGGAAGTGATCTCTGCTTACCCCTCTGGGAAAAAGGAGTGATTTTATATTTGTATGTATGTATGCATCAAAATCCGTTGCGTAGTTTTAAAGATTAAAGCATACTAGTACATAGGGATACAGGGACACATAAATCGACACTTTGTTTTATACTATGTAGTTTAATGGCGTAATTTATGGTAAACAAATTATATCGTAACAGTATTTGAGACATATTTAACGCAATATCTAACCTTAATCATCATAAACTAAACCCTAATCAAACAAATACCTAATCTACACAAATATGCTTAGTAAGGAATGCAATCCAAATCAGTAACTTGGATCCAAGATGAGGAATAGCAAATCGAACACAGCTTTGGCTCAGTGCCAATCGGACCAAGTTATCTATATCCAGAAGTGGTCCAGTTAAGTTGGGCTTAAACGGGCTCATAAAATATGGTAGTTATCCAGGTCAGCTGTACGTCGCTGCGATGCCTAGACATAGTTTAACCTTTAAGACTGGTCTGGTCTTTGAACCATGAAATGTCGGTAATAGTTCAGCGACAAACTTGACCTATTTCAAAGAACGATGTGAATAACAAATGTCAGATTGTCTGTTCTCGATGAAGCATTTCATTTGACTTTAACTGTTACATATTGTTGTCAAAATCGGATCCTGTTTTACATTGAAATTTACAATCTTATGCAAATAGACTTCAAAATATAATACAATGTGAATTTGAAGTGGAAATCGGTTCAAAAATCGGTACATCGGAATAACATTTTACTTAAAAATTAAAACTTAAGTTTAAACAAATTGGGATAAATTGAAATTACACATTAAGTATTTTTTCTTAAACTTGGATGCTTTCATTTATTCTCATATATAATATTTAGCCATAACATTATACTTATTATGCCTTGAGCCGTTTTGAATTTGATATAAGACAGGTGCTCAGATATGATGTCACATTTACATGAAAAGTACGTATTTTATTTTGTGTAAAAAGACGTGCGTTTAGATTTTGGCGAATTTAATAAAGAATAAATGACGTGGCTCTAAATATAGGGAAAAGTAGGTCAACGTCTCTACCTTTGCAATGGAATAGGGTGTCAATGGACTGCCTTTGAAAGAGCGGAAATTCAATGACCAGACCCCTGACTTATGAGATGATACCGCCTTTTGCTATTTCAAATGAAATATAAAGTCGTCCATTTTAATTATGAGAGGAGAGAATAATCCGAAAACGGTCCAATTAGTGTAGGATTCTGTCGACCGAAATTTTTTGGTTTTGTGAACGTTGGACACTGATAATTATTATGTTATTGGCTCTGACTGGCAAATGCTTTTTTATGCCTTATGATAATAAGTTAGAGAAGATAAGTCACTATGCTAAAACCTGCATACCTATCAAGAAATTCTAAGGTTGTGTAGTCGACCAATCCGCACATGGCCATTATGGTCAGCGTGAATGACTTAGGCCCAACCGTCTAATTTTAGATGGCTCAGCAGTGCCATCCATATACGTCCTATATGGGCAGATGATGATAATGCTAATAGCACATTGACACGACGTTAATTTTGGAAATCTATGTACGAGGTTATGATGTTGTCTGATATTAAGTAGAAATAGTAGTCCACAACGTGCAACAAAATTTTTATTATGTCTATTTATCAGCGACTATCAAAATTATAAATTTTGTTATCTGCAAATTAACACTAGAAAGTATTAAACAAAGTCGCATTTATCCCTTTATATGCTTTAATCTTTAAAACTACGCAACGGATTTTGATGCGGTTTTTTTTGATAAATAGACGGATTCAAGAGGAAGGTTTTTATGTAAAATTTTGAAGCGTATCGAGAGTGGATTACTAGTTAAATATAAACTATAGTTTCAAAGATAACCATCAATAACACTCAGGTAGTAACCAAGCCCACACTGAGGCAGTTTGAAATTTTAACGCACCTTAAATTGTCATAAAGTTTATCGTCTCTTTTATACCTCTGCGCTGGAATGGCACAATGTAGCTAAGTGCAGTTTGGGATATTTTTATCTGTTTCTGAATTATGAATAGGTACTTACACCTAGGTGCTACTTTTTAGTAGTCCACAAGTTCTAAGAGGGTAGTATGAGGGTTGATGGCCGAATGGTTAAGGTCGTTGCTTGCCATGCGAGAGGTCGCCAGTTCAAACCCCGCCAGGTACCAATGTGTTTTTCAAATTTGAAATTCATATGTACCATCATTCGACGCTTTAACGGTGAAGGAAAACATCGTGAGGAAACCAGCACACCTGAGAAGTTTTTCTACGGTGTGTGAAGCCATGTCAGAGGCCTACGGGCGGCTTAAACTCTGACACCAGTTGTTCATCAACCATACGATAAGAAGAAGAAGATGGTTCACTCCAAGAGCTTTATCGGCTAAAGAATGGTACAAAACCATGATGGGTGAAAGCAGACTTCAAAGTCGACTACTCATAGGAGCGCTTACAAAGCAGTATGTCACCATCGTGTTTCTGATGAAGGTGAGATTGTAATCAAACAGCAATTGTAGAGTCTGCAAGGAAGAACTGAAAGACATGTAACATCTCTTATGTGAATATCTATGTCAATGTCTAAGTCAGTAAGTTAGTAATCAAACCAAAGAGAATTGTGAGCCAAGACATACCAGCAGTAAAAAGAAGATTATCTATACATAAGTAAAAAAATATCGACACCGGATCAAGGCTCCAAGCAAAATGCGTAATTATCCCCCCCCCCCCCTACTTATTCGGCTGGAATCGGGATCAAAAGATTAATCGGCCTGAACCGGAGCCGGATTGATTTCTGGCGTTTATTATTACTTCAAAAAGAAATACGTTTTAGATATGATAATACATAAATCACTTACATGAGAAAAAAACAAAACGAAAACATTTTTAATCATTCGTCGTCATAAGTGAGTTCTTACAAAAACAAAATCAGTGCAACATTACAAGATAAAATAAAATAAAATATCGCCCGTACAACGCATTCACAGCTGTGAAATATCCGCTAATATATGTTGATAAAGTCTATTTTTGAATGCGTTGAACGGGCTTACACGTTTTAAATCCGAAGGTAGTCGGTTAAACATCTGTGCGCCTGCGAACGCTATCATCGTTTTGCCAAAGTTCGTACGAGGCTTCGGCAGAACGAGATGAGAGATGAAATGACGATGAAATAGATGTATATGACGTCTGTCTATCAAAAGTGTCGATGGCCGAGTGGTTAAGCTCGTTGCTTTTCATGCTAGAGGTCGCCAGTTCAAACTCAGCCACGTACCACTGTGTCTTCAAATCTGAAATTCAATGTACGATTATTCGACGCTTTAATGGTGAAGGAAAACATCGTGAGGAAACCTGCACACCTACAAAGAAATTCTTATGATGTGTAGTCAACCAGCTCGCATTTGGCAAGTGTGGTCGACTAAAACCTTATTTTCCCTTGTTTAGGGTAGGCCCGTACCCCAGCAGTGGCGACGTCTATGGGCTGATGATGAATGAAAATATTATGTAAAGTAAAGTAATGTAAATATCTCGGCTCTAATATTATTTGCTACGTACGTACTCCATAACAGAAAGTTTTGGTTTTATATTGCTCTTGAATTTATAACTTTATAACTGCCCAGCCCCCTTTACGTACTAATGAAATAATTTAAACGTCCTAGTAGTTTATTTTTGAATACTATTGACGCCGCTCACATATGACAAACTTTTCAAACAACATCACAAATAACCTCATTCAAGCTAAGTTACAACGCACAACGCCAGTGTGTAAGCGTCGCTGATCTATAAACCGATAAAGTATAACCGGTTTTTCCGGTGCGGGAATCCCTATTACCGGCACGCGACCTTGCGATCGTAATTGACAAGCCTTTTCGGTGCGAAGATGCAGGATTAGGGGCGTGAGTTCGTTCCGGATAACCGATAAACCGGAAACGTCGAGGCTTTTATAAATGCTAGGGGTGGTAGGATTTACGTCTTTGTATTTATAAATATAAATGTTTGAGACATCTCCACTCTCGACCATCTGGCTCAAAACTGAGCAGAGTTTGTGATACATGACATAAGAAATGTATATTGATACCCTGACACGGAAAAAATAGAATTAATATTCATTATATCAATATGTGTCCCAGATGGGAATCGAACCCACGGCTCTTGGAACTGCTGACTACGGTTCCACAGAGCCAGTCAAATTACCTTCTTAAGTGTCGTTTCTCATATCAATTGCATTCAGTATACGTACCTTAAGAATGTTCTGCTATCGGGTTCTATTTTACATGCTAATAGCTTTCCTCCCATGATACGATTGTATGAAATCATTTATCGCATAAAACAACATTACTCTCGTAGTAAATATCAACATTACTCTCTCTACTGTTGGCGAATCCTACGTTTATTCTCACGTTCTGAACTATCTGTTTATTTATACAACTATTGGCAAGACATATCTGCTATTTACAACACTACAGCGTATCTAACAATCATACATAGTATGTCGGTAATATTACAAGCGAGGTTATGTACGATTTCATGTAGTATATAACCACAACCCCGTTACATAGTGTGGGGCACTCCCAGTTATTTCTAGCAGAACCTTGACTGAATAAAATATAACTTGGTTAGTCCCGGGCTTCTGCCGTCCGCTAAATATGATAAAACATGGCCCTTCCCACGGTAATAATCATCGCAACCTTCTTACAGATGAGTAGAGCTTTTGTTTTCCGAAATGTATTGTTTCAATGATAATTTTCGTGTTTCAGAGGGTCTATAGAGCTCTAAGGAAAATTAAAATATACACCGTGAAATTTTAGTGGTTGTTTTCCCGTGGCAGAACGATTTGCCTTTAGTAATACTATCGAATCATGCAAATAATTCCTCGAAAAAAGAATTTTTTTTTTCAATTTTTTTTTTTTCAAAATAAACGAGAGAATCAGGTACTGCTTGCCGCATGAAATCGATGCTCAAAGCTGAAGAAGCTCGACACCCTAAGTCATAAAGCGGTTCGAACGTGCTTTCGAGTTTCGGTTAAACCTTTCGTAAAACCGGCATTTATTGATTTTAACAAAAAAGAACTGTACAAATCATTTTACTGCGGGAAAACAACCACTAAAATTTCACGGTGTATATTTTGTAAAGCGTTTTTGTGATTTTGGTGACCAATGTTAATGCAAGTTAATACAAATAAAAATTAATTGTACACTTAATGCAAGCTTTTAGTTAAGACCTCAATTTCATAGTTTCATTCGCACTTTTGCAAACAATTTTTATTTTTAGAAAAAAAACGAAGCAATAAACACGTCGTCGGCAATAATTTTTTCAAAACAATTTCTAAAGATAGAATTAATTTTATTAATCAAATAAACGCAGAACGAAATGTCAATATTAAACCGCTAATTAAATAACTTGAATTAAACCAACATATTTATCACGTAATGCGATATTAATGTGTAAATTAACTTGTTCAAACCAGGACTCTGTCATTTTTAAAGACGATACATATTTTCATATTTGACTTGTATACGTTCTACATTCACCAGTCACAAACAATTTGCCTCCTAACTCATGCAAAGAAAGCTCGCCGTACCCATGGTTTAATTTAAAAAGTATAAAGTGCACGGTGCATTGTAGGTCGAATGCAACTCGTTCAATACGGCCGCCTCTCGTATTTGCATTGTATCAAGATGCACGAATGCAGGAACGTTGATTTGCTGTCGTCAACTGCGAATACTAGGTTGTATTTCAGCTATTTCTATGAATGCTATTCTTTATTAAGAATAGAGATCCTTTACTCTTTTTTATTTTAGGGGTGAGAGCCATCCGCTCCCCTGCAAGTCCGGTGGTGATGACGAGGCTACTCCAAGCCATCTTAGTAAGTCAGTTAGGAAAAAATAATAATGTTACCTTACCTTACTAATTAAAAAACAAAGAGATTTTATCAAATATCTAAAATAAATATTTCCACACACGGTCATCTGACCCCAAACTAAACAGAGCTTGTACTATGGGAATCTAAAAACTGATATACGTACATACATATTAAATATTTATAAAAACCAGGAACAAACACCGGTGTTCATCACACAAATATTTGTCCCGAGTGGGAATCGAACCCACGACTCTTAGAACCGCAGCCACTAACCACTGTTCCACCGAGCCAGTCAGTTATTAGGGGGATAATATATCTAATCATTGTGTCAACGAATAAATTATATTCAATGAATGTATAATATATTTTATTCATTGACGTAGTGATTAAGTTGTTGTTTCTCTGTAAAAACGTATTAAAAACTAAACAAACGAATAGAATAGTATTATTCCTGCACTGTTACAATGCCAATTTAAGCTACACATGCGAACTGACGGACAGAACTACGGGAAACGTGGTGTGTTTGATTACGGGCCGGAGTCGGATAAATTATTCTTTTTCCAGCTCCTATTGGGAACGTGGCGTGTGGTTCGTGTCATTTCTAGGGTTCCGTACTTTAAAATTTGAATTAAAAACCCTCTGGAATCCGTTTGACAAGTAAAACACATTTTTTTTTGGGAATATGCGTTAATTATCCATATGATAATAAACATTTTTTTTTAAAAAGGCTAACAAGATGACCTCACTCCACCTGATGGTAAGCGGTAGTGAGATCCACATATGAGGTCGCTAGACACAATAGACCATATTGAGCCTGTCGCACTCACCCTGAGAGGGGGTTCTCTCCGGGTAGTGTGTCGGACTCCCCAGTGACTGGCGAAGAGATGGTAAATGCCAGCCGCGACTCCTGGACGGACTGCAATGCCCAGGGGGTACCTCGTCGCCTATTGCTTAAATGCCGTTTCACGCCCCGCCTGAAGAGCCCGGGATCATAGGAGGAAGGGAAAACATGAGCTGGGTACTATTGATTTGTTTGACAAACATCGTTCATGCAAGCTTTTACGGAACTTTGTGCCCGTAAATCCGACTCGCACTTGACCGCTCCCAGGGTATTTGTAAATCGTCGGTGCAAGCTTCGCTGACCCTCAGTCGACGTGACGTGTGTCGTTTTCCGTTTTTTTCCCGTTTTTTTTCCGTCAAACGACAAGCGTTCGCGCGATCGGAAAAGTTTTTTCCTATAACGCGCGGGTTGAATAACTGATAGGCGCGACCGTTGTGATGTCGGGTCTACTATTTCATGTAACTTTTCTACCATTTCAGTTGTGGAATCAATGAGGTTTTTGCGCACACCAGGCGGCGCCACTGTTGAATGAGGTCCGATAATACGACTATAAAAACTTGCTACGGAAGCCAAAACGGAAATGTACATTTAAATCATATTTTATACATTGAAACGTAAAGCTATTGGCCATGGCCAAGCAACAATGTTTCCTTAGTACCAATTCGCTCAAAAAAGGGCAAACGAAAGTATTTTCCTCAACTTCGGTTTAAAACACTCAAATTCATTGATAATCGTCATATTGACTCTTACATATTGATAAATGTTCAAATATTAATACTAATACGATAAAACCCTTAAAAACGATCCTTCTGTTTGCGGATGCAAATAGTGGCATTTAACATTTAGCGGACCTCACTCGAAACAAGCGCCCCTGGCGGCAAATTCACAATCGATAGCTACCATTAAGGAATGAGCCAACTGCATAGGATATTTTTAGTCATGTGCAAGACAATTATAATGCATTCAGAGCACTCTGTTTCTTATTTTTTATTAAAACGCACCATGACTTGATTCATACATATCAAGTTAGATTTACCTATAACTATTTTGTAACGACTACCATATTATTTATGATTAAGGCTGTTTCCTCATGGTTATTACAGAATTCGTGGAATATCGAATCTAATGATGAGCCATGTAACCCACAGGGGTTTCATAAGGAATAAGTAGCTTAATATTGATGCATGTTACGAATTGTAGAGTTTTTTTGCTTCAAGCCTCTAATTAGCTCTAATTACATTATATACGTCTCCACTGCCGGGGCCTACCCTAAACTAGGACGATCAGGTTTTGGTCAACCACCCTGGCCAAGTGCGGGTTGGCCGACTATATAACCCTAAGAAAAGAACTAAAACCCTAAACGTTGAAAACCTTAAGATATTCTAGTATCTTCATAGGCGTGCAGGTTTCCTCACGATGTTTTTCCTTCACCGTCTAAGTCTCCAGTTAGCGGTTACATAATGCTATAAATTTGCAGCTATTACAGTTATTAATTACTTACAACAGTGAAGAATATATAGTTAATAGACTAAGTTAGACACGTAGTTATAGTAGTTCTACTAAAGGCCATTCAATAACACTCCATTAATACCATTGTGTAACAATGTTAGTACTAATAAAAGTTGTTTGTATTTCACTAGTCGAATACATTTCTCAAGTAATTAGCCGCTTCTATATAGGTCAGGCGAAGGCTTATCCGTTCGTGTAGTAATAGCCAATTCTGTCTAATCGCTGAAAGTCGTAGTTAGGCAAGATAATGAGTACGATCATTCGATTACACCAGCTCCAATGAACGTTGGATAGACTTGCTTAGTTTGTAAAAGTTGGCTAATTGTTAAGGATATTATTCTTCTATACACACTGTCGTTACCTATCCAACTATCAGAGAACTTACTAACTCTTGTCTTTGTTAGGAAAAAAAATTAAAAAGGCTTCAGGCTAACAGTAATACTTTAGAAAACTGAAACTGTCCGGGATATTTACCATGTTGTTTGGTTTTAATGAGCATAAGACACACAAAAACTCAAACAAAGAAATAACACCCATAGGTAGACTATAAAGTGGACTGCGAGAATGAGGTCTAATGGCAGACATGTCGGTCTACCCTCTTTCTAAGATAAAAAATATAACGGTAATACTATCTGAGACAGTCACATTTTCCACTGATTCTTTGCTCCTATTGGTCGCTGCGTGAAGTTATATAGCCTAAAGGCTTCGTCAATAAATGATCTATCTAACACAAACAAAAACAGAATTCCAACCTACTGGATAGAATTAACGCGCTTATCTCCTGAGATTAGCAAACAATGTCAATTCTTTAGTACGTTTTAAAAGCGTCGATTTCCGAGTGGTTAAGGTCGTTGCTTGCCATGCGAGAGGTCGCCAGTTCAAACCCCGCCAGATACCAATGTGTTTTTCAAACTTGAAATTCATATGTACCATCATTAGTCGCTTTAACGGTGAAGGAAATCATCGTGAGGAAACCAGCACACCTGAGAGATTTTTCAACGCCATTTTGTGAAGCCATGTCAGAGGCCTACGGGCGGTTTAAACTCTGACACCAGGTTGTTCATCAACCATACGATAAGAAGAAGAAGAAGTACGTTTTTTTCGTAATTTTGGCTATGATCTACCCAGTGCTGAGCTCAATAGATTTGGCACTCATTGTGTGTTTATGTGTGTGTCAAATATAATTCTCTCTCTCTTGTGTTAAAGTTTTTGCCTCAAAGGCTGTTCAAAGTGAGCAGACAAACAAACGTGAGATGTTTGGAAGCTGCTCGCTTAAGTGACGATACATATATAGAATACACACATATGTTTGGTATGTTTCGATACGTTGCTTAAACAACACCCTAAGTGGAAGTGGTGTTACAAATAGAAGGCAAACAACTAATTTTGAAACAATAAAGAAAAAACACGGGAGAGTTAAAAATAATATGCTCACGTAGTGTCTGGTAATGGGGAATATGCACACATTTTTTTTATTATCCTAAATAAACCTTTAATATTGGAGAAATATGAATATAATTTTATTTTTCAATTTACTTTAACGACAGCAGAGATATACCTGTTTAAAGTTCCTGAGTAGACAGACAGATCCGATACCTCAGGTGACGTCAAATTACACTACGGCCATACGCATTCCATACAAAACTCTGTTTTATAAGAAAGAGATGGAAAATTAACTTTAATGAATTAAAGTTAATTTTCCTTCGTTTATGAACCGATTTCCACTTCAAATTCACATTGTATTATATTTTGAAGTCTATTCGCATAAGTTGTTGAAAAAATCAAGATTGCCGGTTTATGCATATTCCTTATTATGCCTATCTGGCTTTCCGTCGATCGTATAGCCGATTGAACTATCATAATACGTGTCGTTGTATGTTTGCCCGTTTGTCACTCATCATTTAGTAACATATAACTTTAAACTGTCACGGTTATATTACTTCTGTTGCAGCCAACTAATTAAAAGTATTAAAATGTTTTAGTGAGGCACCCATATAGCAAACGGGTGATCTAAATATATATAACTCAAAGGTGGCTCACTGACATAGTGATCTATCAACGGATAGCGCAAACTACTGGACGGATCGAGCTGAAATTTGGCACGTAGGTAGATGTATGACGCAGGCATCCGCTAAGGAAGGTTTACCCGAAGCGAAGCGAAGGCGGGTCACCAGTTTTTTGAATAAAATGTCACGGAACCATTTATATACGTCGACTCACTTTTAGCCAGTACATACATACATACATACATACAATCACGCCTTTTTCCCAGAGGGGTAGGCAGATATCACTTCCAGCGATCCACTTTTCACCTCTGTGGGAAACGTGACGTGACCGGTTGTGGACCACGTCGCCGCCATTCTGCCTTGTGCATTCTTTTAACAAGGTCATTGCGTTCCCACGAGTAGCAAGGATATATGACGGGGGAAGGAAAAGGGGAGGAAGGATACTATCGCCTCGGATAATTTGGACTGAGTCGATAGTAGCTCGAGGAGCCGGGGTCGCTTACCCGTATACCGTTCACCAACCACCGGACAGATAGTTGCCAGTAATAGAATAAAATAGATTTGTAGAAAACGAATTGACATCTTGACCGTGATAACCTACTTCTCTGTTAATAAGAGCTTGCTTCGTTCACTCAACGTTAAAATATAAGCTTACATTGTTTCTTGATTCCCATTACGGTTTCTCCTCAGGTGTACTCAAAATAAATCACTCCTCATGAAAATGTACAGTCGGCATCATAAATCGGGCACAAATACCTAGTAAAAGGGTTAAAGGTCAACTTAGGTCTGAAGAAAAAGGGTTTGGCAAGGTCGAGGATCGGTGGCGTAAGGTATAATGTAGGCTTTCATGGAGAGGGTAAGTTTGCTGATTGAATGGCCCTTTATATTTGTTTATTTGCAAGTTTAAGTATCATGTTGTGAATGTATAAGGTTCTAATTTATCAAAAAGGACGATTTTCAGAGTGTTTCTTTATTGATTCAATACGTAAGTTAATTTCACAGAAAAAAAAATACTCCGCCTGGGGTTAGAAAGTTAGCGGTTAATCGCCCGTGCCATGGAAAGCACGGTTAAGCCTATGGTCCTGCGCTCATCGGTCATGCCAGATTGCTGTTTTAATAGAATAGAGAGCGCACTTGTGTTTGCGCGCACACTTGTGCACTATAATATGTCCTGCTCACTTGGCTGATCAATTGAGATCGGCCGTCATGGCAGAAAGCGGTCGGACGACTAGTTTATTTTAAGAAAGCTAAATAAAGTGGACAAAACAACGTGGTGATATATGTAATTAATGACTAATGAACATACTTAGTCACAAATTTAAAATTTCAATTAGGTATATATAATCTACGTCACACTTTATATAATACCAAAACGAATATGAACACGAAAAACGGTGGATTATAAAAACATATATAATTATAAGTCGATACACCCAGACACGAATCAAATGTGTTTTTTTGGATGGGGATCCAATCAACAACGACTACTAGACTACAAGTGTGTATTTACAATATTTCTTTGAACAACGTGAGTTGTTTTGTAGGAAACAATTTCAGAACGTGGGTACAAATACTTAGAACAGATTTTAACTCATATGACTACGAGCCAATAAAGTTCGTAGCGTTTGAGTTGCTCGTAGCAAATGGTTCAGCTACGTCGTAGCGCAAAGCATTCCCCGTAGAATTACTATCCAATCAAAAACATAAATGTGAAATGAGAGCCAAGTTCAATATTATGATAATTGCCTTGGTTGTTGACTTCAACGACAAAAGAAGTGAGATCTAAATGGGTGCCAAGTTCAATGGTCAACCCTAAAATTTATTTATATGTAACACTATAACATACCTATCATATCTTCTTATAACATAAGATAATGTATGGTGGTAGCCTATGAAGGTCTGTCTTGGCTAGTTTCTATAAACCTACCAACGTATTATTATGTTCGCTCGCCAGTTTCTACCAACAATCAAAATTTTCGGAATTATAAAATGAAAACTAGCCAAGACAGACCTTCATAGGCTACCACCATACATTATCTTATGTTATAAGAAGATATGATAGGTATGTTATAGTGTTACATATAAATAAATTTTAGGGTTGACCATTGAACTTGGCACCCATTTAGATCTCACTTCTTTTGTCGTTGAAGTCAACAACCAAGGCAATTATCATAATATTGAACTTGGCTCTCATTTCACATTTATGTTTTTGATTGGATATCATTACTTTTTGTAGAAAAGTATATATCATCGTAACGCCGTGGGTCCTTTGAAAAGGACAAATTCAAAACTAAAACTAGACTTTTTTCCTACGTTTACGGGGTATAACCCTAAGTAATAAATATAAAAACCGACTATAAGTACCTACTCTTAATTGTAAATAAGTAAGTATACCTAAATATATACTTAGTGCTCTGCCTTCCCCGGTATATAGGCGTGATTAGGCACTAATTAGGTAAATGAAATGAAATAAAATCCGGTTCGGAGTCGACCGGTTGCTGTTACCACCATACAGTTGCGTAAAACTCGCCAAGTGACTCTGACCTATCTCGGTCAGGTCGCGTTCCGGGATCAGCACTGTACGAACCGGAGCCAGGGGGGACCATTGCTGCGGCAAGCGCCGGACCAGTGGAGTCTTAGCGGCGGTATTGTGCGGGCGGAGCGGGTCAGCCCGCCCGCCAGGGAGAGCCGTAGAAACGGTAGTGCCTTCCGTTCGGCGGATTGGCCAACTCCGACCCGCACAGCTCAATACCAATGCGAGACTCCACGCCTTGTCTCGTTGTTGCCGCAGCAGTGGTCTCCTCTTTCACGTCCCCATTTCCCTCTCATATCGATGTTCCGGGAGGGAGAGGTGAAACGGCTTTCAGGGTGAGTGCGATTGGCTCAATATGGTATATTGTGCCTGTCGACCTCGTATTTGGATCTCACTACCGCTTACCATCAGGTGGAGTGAGGTCATCTTGTTAGATCATTATAAAAAAAAAAGATCATCATCATCAGCCCATATACGTCCCCACTGCTGGGGCACGGGCCTACCCTAAACTAGGGCGATAAGGCCTTAGTCGACCACGCTGGCCAAGTGCGGGTTGGTCGACTACACAACCTAAGAATTTCTTCTTAGGTGTGCAGGTTTCCTCACGATGTTTTCCTTCACCGTTAAAGCGTCGAATGATGGTACATATGAATTCCAAATTTGAAAAACACATTGGTACCTGGCGGGGTTTGAACTGGCGACCTCTCGCATGGCAAGCAACGACCGTAACCACTCGGCCATCGACGCTTTTTAAAAAAAAAAGTTGCCAGTTTTTTATTTTTTCCTTTGTATTCATGTAATTACCTATCTGCATACCAAATTTCATCTCTCCAGGTCATTTGGAACTGGGTTAGAATTTTGATCTGTCAGTCAGTCAATGATAAAAATGAGGATTTTTGGACATTAATATCTAAATAACTGTTTGAGATAAGCTTATGAAATTTAGAACACATATTTATCTCGCAAGTCACAATATATGAGCCAAATTTGGTACGTTTATGTCAAATAGTTTTTGATTTATGAGGGGTTCAAAAGTGGTTCCAAATGGTTCGTGTAATATTACACACGGTGCGGCTCGCCAGTTCTGTTTCTTGAACTTGGCTTGACACGCTACCGCGTGTCTAGATTCTACGAGTATTCCAATTTCGTTTGGTCCATTCAGATATTACTGATTTGATTTCAAATAGCTTTATTAGAATCGAATTCTTAACCTGAATAAAATTTGTATTATGTTTTTATTTATGAAGGATTATGTGAGGTCACGTAAAAGATAGTATAGTAGTCTTTATATTCTTAAGATTTTTTTATTTTAAACACAGTTTTATATACAAAGAGATGTTTGATATCTCTGTTAAATTCTAAAGAAATTACACAAATTAACCCACAGTTAAATTGATCATTTATTTATTTATTTTTAATAGGCACAACTACAAAATACAATTTGTACTTTACAATTAAATAAACTACAGGTTTTACTTCATATTAATTAGTGATTATATTTATTTATCAACTTATCATTTGAAATGCAGCAATTCTTGACGGGATTTCCTTTTTTAACTCTACAATTATTAAGATTTTTTATTGAAGATTTCATAAAGAAAATATCAAATAAGATTTACTCACGACTGTTTTCAGATTATACCGTTCCTTATAAACTATCTCACTCATAGAAACGCACCTATCTATTGATGCATCTGAGTATACATACATTATTAATACCTGGACTATTCAATAGACATGATGAATAAACATAGACTATTCACGTTTATCGGCTAGAATTTAATAGTGGGGTGAAATACATTGTGTTTGCGTATTAGTTTCCGAATTCATTATAATTATTATTCAGTAGTACTGCGCTAATCAATTATTGACATACTAAAGCTTCTATTTAGAGGTCTTAGTTTATACCAGTTTGAACATTATATACCTCTGAAATACTTGGGTAAACACCACAGGAAACAAACGGACTTTCTTTTTTGTCTCTCATTACATGCTTGGTTAAGTATCGCAAAATAAAAAATATACCAACTTGTTGTTATAAACATTAAAGTAGCACAAAAAATATATAAACGGAACATGCCAGTGACCAAAAATAACAAGCGAGATACCCACTTGAATATAAAGGCAAGATTTTCGCTCAAAAACTTAAAATATAAAGAAGAATCTCTAGCCTTTGAATATACTTGAATGTAAATCAAGCATAACTTATTCATTGAATACGTAAGTAAAGCAGATTTTCACATAAGTCAGGCACTTGTCTACCGCAGCTGTCTGCACTAGTTTTATGTTACCTTGAGCTTTTGTCATACTGGGAACCTAGTTTTAATTAAATTTTGTAAAATTAGCATTGACGTAAAGCGTCGATGGCCGAGTGGTTAAGATCGTTGCGGCACGAGTCGCCAGTTCAAACCCCACGAAGTGTTTTCAAAAGGTGAAATTCATATTTACGACATACTTGGCTCGAAAACTAAGCAAAGCTCTTACTATGGGTGTCAGAGACTGATATACATATATATTCACACCCAGACACGTAACAAACACAAATGTTCATCACATGAATAATTGTTCCTGGTAGATTGAACCTACGGCTCTAGCAACCGTAACTAGAGTGACTAACCACTGTTACACTGAGGCAGTCAATGAGCTTAAAGTATTTAAATCTTTACAGTAATTTAATAACTTAAGTAGGTAAAGTTAGTAGTTATTTACTCACACAATAACTAAAAAAGTTAAGTCCTTACATAATATGCTTTGGTAAAAAGTGTTTGTTTTTGATGAGTAATGTAACAATAGATAGTGTTGACATTCATGTCACTCTATCTCAGCGTTATAGGACACGGCACATTTCACCAAGTATTTTCTGTTGGTAAATTTATTTAGACCGCCGCACATTTATTCCGAGATACTTTTTACGGAATCAACTACTGTAATAAAAAGTATTTTATGTGATGTTGTCTGATACCTAGAAAAGATAAATACGTTAAAATGTAATTTTATTAGTACACTTTTAATTATGCTCTTTATACAGGTTCTAATACCAAAATAAAATAGATAATGGCACAAAACTCTACTAATTAACAAAGCAAATCTAAACTGTAATGAAATTTAATATTTATGATAACGCTCTTGCGTTTGGATTATGGTCATTGTAAATGGCATTCATATGAGTTTATACGAGTATACGAATCTAATTATGACTCTGTGTTTAATCGCTTAATAGTACTTTTGGTGTGAAAACGTGACACACAAACAGAATTAAATTCAACATTGTATTGTATCACTAGCTGTGTCAGCGACTTCATCCGCGAAAAAGTTCTTTAGGTAGCATATTTTAATATAAATAATAAATAAATATTTCACAACATCACATACATTGATCTGATCCCGTGGTAAGTAGCTTAAGCATTTGTGTTACGTAAATCAGGATCAATAATAGATACACAAATAAATTTAAATATTTTTAATAATACACCCAGACACGGAACAAACACCGATAATCGTCAGACAAATATTTGTCCCGAGTGGGAATCGAACCCACGACTCTTGGAACCGTAGGTAGTAAACCTGGGTCACTAGCCACTGTTCCACCGAGCCAGCCAATATACCCACACGTGTCTGGAAACGCCCTGCAAATTAAACGAGATTCTTTAAATAGCTGAACTTTTTTATTTATGAGCCGATGACATGAAATAAAATTTAAGTTAAGCTTATTAAAAAAAAACGACATCTAGGATGGATAAGTCTTTTCTGAGATTAGCGTACAGACAAACAAGACGAAAAATCGAAAAATCATTGCTTTGAGTACTAGTGCGTTCATTAAGTTTTCATAAATCCATGTAGAGACAGCGGCTACGATCAATTACATTTATATTATACTAGCTTTCCGCCCGGGAATTCGTCCGGGTAAATATATTTAACGGGTAAAACATTACTCCTCAGGCTCTGGACTATATCTGTAGGTACCAAATTTCATTTAAATCGGTTCAGTAGGGGAACCTGTTGTACCTAGGCCAGTTTTCGATATTTTTATTTTTTATAAATAAATGGTAAGAATAAGATCCGTCAAATAGGGAATAATTGAAAGATCAGTTACTCAACTATATAATAAATACATAAAATATGAGGATTTTCGGTAAAGCTGGAAACAAAAGCAACTTTAAAAAAAAAGGGAAAACTGTCCAAGGTACAACAGACCTGATGTACCTTGGACAGTTCCAGTTGTACTTTGGACATTCCAGGGTAGAATGAAGATAAACACTAGCAATTGCAGCAGAGTTTTATTTTTAATAAAGGTAAGTACAACAATAATGCTCATACCTGTAATCAACAAAAACATTAATGTAAATAGCAGATTAACAGTTACCTTAATTAATAGTCTCTTGTCTCTTTATTTTGTGTCAATAACATAACAAATGTTTACATATTTAAATATTTATTTTTTGCCTTATATAAATAGAATAAAAATATAATCAAAAAATATGTTTTTATAAGGTTATGTTATCTATATCAAAATTATCTATGTATTATCTATGTCCAAGGTACATACTCTGTTGGGGGGCCAAGGTACAACATCATAACAATTTTTAGTTACAACTTGTTTAAACACACTTTTAAGTGAGGTTGGGTTCTGACAACTATACTATCTAAAACCTTAATAAACTGAGATTATATCGGAAGTAAAAGATATTTTATAAACACGTATCGTGACAAATTTTGAGGCCATAAGTAAATTCCAAAAAACGAAGTTTTAAGGCAAAAAATAATAAATTACCTTTTTTAACTACATTGACCCGGCGCCGGCGAATCACAACTAACTTCACGTGAGTCTTATCAAAGCAGGCTTTGACTGCCATATACAATATTATTGTAAAGCGTGGGAGTTTACGAAAAATTACAATTGTCCTAGGTACAACACTGTCCAAGGTACAACAGGTTCCCCTACTCTATGCGTGAAAGCATAACAGACAGACAGAGTTACTTTCGCATTTATAATATTAGTAATGAAATTTCTAGCCCTGGCATTCCAGTAGAAAAGGTCTTTGCTGCATTTTACGAAGTTAATTAATGAAACCGCCTGTGAGCGTCTGACTTTTGATGGTTGAGTTTTGCTGTGGTGACTATTGAAGTCAACTTGAGTTATGTAAAGTTAAAGTAAATGAACGAAAATGCAATGAGCTTTGCATTTCAAGAGTAGAGTCTGTTTTAATTAGTCATTAATATTGCAATGTTTTCTTGCATGCGCATTTTATTCTACTAGTAAGGTGCAAAACAATATAATTTTGAGGTAAAACGAAATGCAGTCAATTGTTTGCGAACACTACACTTAATTACAGTTAATTAATAAAAATTATAAGCTATTAAGTATTTTTAATCCGTAAGTTTTATAACAAGATTGATCTCATTGGTATCCCATGCATTTATGGAATCCATAAAACTACTTGTATTATTACCGAATTTAACTTACTTCTCAATTTTACCGCTTTCTGTGAATGTTTTATTTCACGAAATCTATATGTTCCAATCTATGAAAAGCTAGTATCTCTCTGATAAACTTTTTTTTAACACCAAAAAAAATCATGTTTTTTTTGAGTTCAATGAACGTTGTTTATTGGAAGCGAATATGGATTTGTGTAAGAATCGCAATATTTCGTTTCATTTGATTCGCAATTGAAATGATTTATTGGTTTTTAAAATAATAAAAAACATGTCAGCTCATGTAAAGCTCACTGATAATTTTAAAAAATAATTACCTTTTTCTTTTGCTAGTAGAAATCTTTGAAAAATAATTATTTGTCAAAAAACCTGTACGTATAACTTTATATTTATTTCCTATTTATATCGAATGAAACTTTTGTAGCAATAGGAAATAAAACACTAACTGCTATTTTCTGTGTTACACCGATCAGTAAAAAAATATGAATTTTATTGAATTCCATCACATCCTTACTAATATCCTTATCCTTACTAATATTATAAATCCGAAAGTAACTCTGTCGGTCTGTCTGTCTGTCTGTCTGTCTGTTACGCTTTCACGCATAGAGTACTGGACCGATTTAAATAAAATTTGGTACAGATATAGTCCAGAGCCTAGGAAAGGTTATAGGCTACTTTTTAACCTACTACGCTATAAGGAAGTAATGTTTTATCCGTTAAACGTATCTACGCGGACGGAGTTGCGGGCGGAAAGCTAGTATGAAATAAAACTGATTTTACGAATTAAACTCCCATGTATTGTTATAAACATATTACTATCCGACGTTTCAATTATATACATGTTACATATATATTTTTATGAAATTTCTGTGTATAATAAGCTTTTTTCTGCTTTTCAAAGGTAGCCTTACTAAGCAAAAATATACCATTTACATTTTATATAGTTGAAAGTTTATAAAATTAATTGAAACTAACTAAATAATATTTTTGCTTCTTTCAGGTAATTACTTTCAAGGAGTTGGTGAGATAGAATAGAAGTTTCCATTAACAGTGAGTGATTGAATAAGTTCTAATATGACTTATTATTAAGTTTTATGAGCTGAACTTGGTAGCTTATTAAGTTAATGTGAAACCAACTTTAAAGTAAGGGACTTAATCGTCTTCTGTGAGAATACGACACGTGTACTAAAATGAAACTGATATAAACTGATTGAAAAGGCGTCGATAACCGAGCCCTAGTTTAGGGTAGGCTCGTAAGTGGGTGAATTTCCCGACACCAAGTCGTAAACGGCACGGCTGAAACTGCTAGTGCAGGATGGCACTTTTAACTTGTAATATTTTTTTTTAGATAAAAGGTGTTGTCTCCTATAGGTGACTATAAATATTTTTCATTTTTAGTAGGTAAAAAAAATCTTAAACCCCCAATTGTATCATATCGGTGACGCGGCACAATTTGTTTTTCAGTATACTTTTAATCATATTTTAAAAACAGTTGATTTTTTAGGGATTTACCTTTTTTTATTTAAATCCTTAATAATGACAGTACCTTATTGCGGAAAGTTCAATACAAAATCTGTTATATTTAATGAATGGTAAGTACAAATTCACGTGTCCAAATGAGATATGTCATCGCGGTGAATTTTCGTTGTACGCGAATATCTAGGCATCGAAAAACACTAGCTTCTTGCCACTGCGCAGTAAATCTGCGCATCAGTGCCGCCTAAGCGCTTAACGTAAGAGGACGTGTGTTGCTGTTTGCAGTTCCCGCCAAAAACGTAAGTAAGTCGGTTTCGGTGACTGCGTACCGTTTTTTTTGTCATTCACGTGAATGGATATAAGTTGTGATCCAATCATTCGGTATGTCTATAAAATCTATGTACTATTACTAAATGTCGCTCAATTAAGTAGGTCGTATCAATTTATTTCTTTTATTTATATTTTCCTTGTTGTGCTTATTTTTTATGGGCTGTATATAATATCGGTGACCTGATTCCGGTGAATTCGATGACCTAAATTGACCACCGGAATGAGAAAAAATATCATTCCAGTGACTTTTTTCATTTCGGTGAGAATTTGGTAATTTCGGTGATTATTATCTTCATTTCGGTGATTTCTTTTGTCATTCCGGTGTCAAATTACTTCATTTCGGTGAATAAAGACCTTAATTTATTTTGTTACATTGTAATTTCGAAAGGAATATATTTTTATTTTTATTGTTGATAATTACAATATATTTGTTGATTTATTCTTACATGTTCCCAAATGAATTTCAGATTAAATTATTAAAATCTATGTGTGGTTGTAATCAATACCTTTATTTTTCACTAGCTGTGCCCGCGACTTCGTTTGCGTGGGCGATTTTTCATATAAAAGGATTTTCCGGATTATTCCCGTTCCCGTGAGAATTTCGGGAATTCCTTTCTTAATGCACCTCTACGGTACCTAAACTACGTCCTTACCAAATTTCAAGTGCCTACGTTTAGCCGTTTAGACTGTGCATCGATATGTCAGTCAGTGATTCTTCTTTTATATATTTAAGAGTATCCTCTTAATAATAAACATACTCGCAGATGGACTCTGGATTAAAGTAATAACAGATTAACTTGAAATGTTTGTCAACAGCATCTAAAGTCAAATGATGAAGTTCAAAATGGTAAGTTATTCTTCTTCTTCTTCTTTTCGTGTCGATGGCAAAACACTTAAAATTATTTTGGATAATTCCGCCACCCGGACCGCGGTTGTTGACCCTTCTATCAGCTCAATTTGTGTACAGGAGTCGGGACAGGCGGGGCATGAAGTGAGGTGAGCCATGGACAATGGTGAGAGACCACATAGGCACGCGATATCCTCCTGTCCAGGAAACCCCCACCTAAACATATTATCTTTGCATTGGCCAACCTGGCTACGGAGTCTGTCCAGGGACCTTCAGGTTAACCATGGCAAATTGTGTCCTGTTGGAAGGCTTTCTGAAGGTAGAACCAAGGGGACGGGTGGAGCAAACGTGCTAGACCAGAGGTTAAGACGAGCAGAAGGTGGATCTGTGTCAAGATTCGGTACTTTCTAAATCTAAATATAAAGCTATGCCGACTTTAACTTCTGTGGTTGTCCCTGCTATGTTATATTTAGTCTGAGAGTGTCTGAACCCTAAGGCTGAAGTGACGTTTATTTCTATGTTTTCACAGGATTGTGTTTGTGATATGAGCGCCAGGTCATCGGCAACGTGGTCGGTCTTTTGTGTAGATGTTGAAAAGTAGTGATTCCAACAAAACGGTCATCCCCAGGGTAGAAACCCTGGGGATTACGTTTTTTTGGGATCGCCATCTGCTTATTTCTTCAGACAAATGGACCTGAAAGCTACGGTTGCGGAGCAGCTCACCAAGTATTTTTATAAATTTCTAGTCATTGACCATCGAGTAGACTTTCCACAAGAGACGCTTCAGGTTCACTGTATCATAAGCTGCTGTCAGATCCACGCATACAGCGCTGTAATCATTCCCATTTCAAAACTATCCTCTTTGTGTTATTTATTTTGGTTCACAAAACAGAATAACATCAGTGTAGCTTCTGAATTACAAATACAAATCTTATGGACTAGACGTTTATGATAAAATGGCATGTGTTGGGTGAGGTTTAACGTCTGGTTACAACATGATTTTTTAGGTCTGAATCCTACCTGTTCTGGAATTAAGTGCTGATCTAATAGGTGATAGGCGGTTAAGCAAAAGTCGTTGAGATAATTTGTATGTGTGACTGAGCAAGGATAATGGGCGGAAGGTTTTCTAGAACTTTTCCCGGTTTTGGAATGGCAATATCAAGATCCATAGACGTGATAATTTCGCAGATTGTAGACAATCATTGAACTTCGGTTGTAACCAGCAAATAGTCATAGGATCCAAGTTTTTAAGTTGTTCTGTGGAAATGTTATCAACACTCGATGCTTTACCAGATTTCAAGTATCTAACACTAAAAATGATATCGTCAAAAGGCTGGCTCAGTAAATTCTCTTTCGGAAGGCATTGTACAAGTTGAATTCTGGGAAGGCGAGTGTACGATTTCTTATTCAGCAACAGTTGATGAGCAATTTTGTTTGCAGTAACTTTACTTGGAACTTTGGAGGAGAGGGCTCACCGGTCCATTTACGGATTGTGGTCTAGGCCTTTTTACTATTGTGGGTCATGTCAATGCTGGTGACTGTATTAATCCATTTGGTTCGCTGGTTTGCATGGATAGACAGCATTAAGATTTCACAAGCATCACATGTGTCTTGTGAAAATGGATCGGCATTATAGGCGGATTCATAATTTTTAAACGGCGCAGATGACTCTTGAGTCAAACCCGGGACGTTGGAAGTACGACAGCCTCTTGGGATATGTTGGCACGACGATTTCCAGATGATACCTACGAATCGTTCGTAGTTCGGTAATGAAGCTAGCTTTATAATGGCTTTGTCAATTGTTTAACGAATTATTGCACTACTGCATATTGCACTTAATCGGTCTATGTAAGGTTAGGGGTATTGATTGGCAGATGGACTTTATGCATTGAGAGCTGAATCTGGAACTGACAAAGATCAAGACTGGGTTGTATCCACGTTTCCATCGACCACTGTTAAACGATTAACGGAGATGCATTTTTATTGATAAGGCCGAAGTTTTAATTTTAGTAAGAAAAAATCTGTTACTGTGTGATGAATACACTCTTCAAAACGTAGGTTGTAGGCTGTATACTTGGTAACAGTTTACTTTTTTTCGGTGACTACATAAGTAATTTCATTTCGGTGTATTGCGTTTCTCATTTCGGTGATGAGAAGTTTCATTTCGGTGAACTCTTCTTTCATTTCGGTGACATCAAAATTTCAAAGTACTATATCTCTTAAGTATATGAATTTAATTTAATGTCGTGTTAAAATTAATTATAACGATAGCGTAAATAACAATTTTACATGGTTGTATTTTCAAAAAAGTAACAAATAAAAAAGTTCACCGAAATGTTAAAAAATATGGACTTGTTGAAATTGACCCAAGTATATGAGCTGATGATTCTAGTTTCTAGTTTTCAGTGCAAATATAATAAAACCGTTTAATTTAAAAGTATTTTTACCTATTTTTTATTTTCTTGTTTTTAGTAGATATTTAAGCTCATATCCAAGCTGATGATGATGACACAATCTTCCTTCTTTTCAAGGCTAATTTGGGGGTAAATATGGTTGTTGGGGGTGCCATTTGTGGCATACGGGAAAAATGATAGGGAAATTCGCATTGTTACCGTAACGCCAGGATTGCTCGGTTGGATAGAGCAGTAGCCGGGATAGCTGAAGACCTATGGTTCGAGTCCCCGTTCAATCGGGCGCACATTTTTAAATTTCATACATACATACTTAAAATCACGCCTTTTTCCCAAAGGGATAGGCAGAGATCACTTCCTGCCATGTGCTACGGTCCTGATCACTTTCGCTTCATCCACATTAATCAACCTCTTCATGCATGCTTGTCGATTACGGGTACTTTTGATTTGACCTCTCTTTTTCAAGATTTAAAAAACATATTTTACTAAAATTGGACCAATGAAAAAACATTTAAAAAAAGACGTGTGGCACTCAGAGACTGCCGCGGTATAGCTATTGCATAGCATCGTCCGATTTCGGAGCAGCTCGTCTCGATTCGTGCGAGTTTCATAGAGTCGTACAATACGTCATATCGCACGCACACAAACACCGTGCCGAAGTGTACCGAACTGAAACGACGTTAGACGATTGTGAGGTTTTTTTCGTTACGGAATTTCTTGGTTCGGTCGCCGCGCTCAAAGCCCGCGATAAAAGCTATCCAATAGCTTAAAAAAATCTACATGTATTTTAAAGGTACTGTAGTAGAATTTCATGAAAATACAGAATGTGAGCATTCAAGTATTAAGCCCAGCATTCTAACATTACAAACACGAAAACCATATCTCGGTAGGTAGAAACTAATCATAATTTTATAACTACATTTAGGTCCTCAGATAATTGGAAGGTCAGGAGACTACTATAACCTATCCCGAATCCATAAACAATGCCCTAAGGCGACCCTATTATCGAACTCGGGCTATAGTGAGGTTACTTGCGTCGATGATAAATAATCGTGTAGATAATATTGTTTTTGGAAGGTGTTCCTAACGATATATTTTTGTAAAAGGCTAACAAGATGACCTCACTCGATCTGGTGGTAAGCGGAAGTGAGATCCAAATATGAGGTCGACAGGCACAATAGACCATATTGAGCCTGTCGCACTCACCCTGAAGGCCAGCTTAAATGCCGTTTCACGCTCCGTCTGAAGAGCCCGGGATCATAGGAGGGAGGGGAAAACATGAGTTGGAAGAGCATTACATGCCTTAATGACACTTATTTTTGTGTGTCGTAGAAATTATGTTTTAAATAAATTGAATAATTAAATGATGCTGATGATGATGATGCCAATAATTATCAGGTACTTAAATTTCACTTTTTAACGAAGTAAGTGTAATTTCATCACTTTTAAACGTGAAAGTGAAAAAATTTCAACGTAAGTGTGCATTAAATACTTATATTCTGTGATTCATGGATTGCTTATTACTTGTCCAAACCTTACTCATTTAAAACGTATAAAACATGCATCCAAGATATTACATAATATTATCGCTAAAAAAGCGATACTAGGTCTACAAATGGTTTTTTCATCAGTTATCTGATATTGCGGCGATAAAAAGGAGATTTTATAAAACTCCACAAATCCCCAGCACAGCAGAGTGTCTCAGAGGATTTGAGGAATAATCCATACAAACTAAACCTCATCGATACATCTACCATCTCTACCTAAACTTGAGGTGACCATACCGCTCCCAAAAGGAAGCCATAAACCTCCCTTCCCCCTCCAAGGGTATCGCGTGATCATTGCAAGGCTACCGTTATTTATGTAATCGATATAGATACCGTTTGCTGATGGCCGTTCGTACCGTTAGTACGAGTCATTAGCGTTTTGTTCGTTTGTCTGTCCTTGTATTAGAGTAGTGCAAAGTGTTGTGGATTTTTTTGGGTCTATAGACTGGCAATTGAGAAAGGCTTTTTTTTACTTTTGGGCTTTTTTGACCTCACTCCACCTGATGGTAAGCGGTAGTTAGATCCACATATGATGTCGATAGGCACAATCGACCATATTGAGCCTGTCGCACTCACCCTGAAGGCCTGCTTAAATGATGTTTTACGCTCCGTCTGAAGAACCCGGGATCATAGGACTTTCTTATACTAATTTTTTGGTACATTAAGCAGCTTACATCGCTAGACTAGATGTGCCAGCGACATTGTCCGCGTTTTTTCCCGTTTTTTACATGCATTTCATTGTTTCTCTGCCCCTATTGGCCGTAGTTTGTTGTTATATGATCTGTCAAGTGCGCAGGACATATTATCGTGCACAAACACAAGTGCACTCTCTATTCGCTTACTCTCATAATTCGGTGAGACGGCAATCCGACATGACCGATGAGAGATCGGGCGCAGGACCATCAGGTTTGCGTGCATTCTGAGACACGAGCAACCGCCAACTTCCGAACTCCGGGTTGAGTAATTTCTTCACAAAAAACACACACAAATTTTGGCCGACACCGGACTCGAACCGGGGACCTCTTCGTCCTTACACACCACTTGCTACCAATATATCAACGAGGTAGTTACAGGTCAAATATTGGCCCTATGACACTGCTCTTGCTATCCGCTATTACCCCTGAACTGTCTTACTCCCTGCCTACATGTCTTATAACCCTGTAGCGGTACCACGAGTTAGCTATCGAAAACTTACGTACGTTAAAAACCTATCGAATTGTTCATTTCATACACTATTTAAGTTCTTAGCGTAACTGCTACGCTGTAGAAGTGTTTGATAGACATATTTACATAGGCGATATCGAGTCTGTCACTTTTAAACTGATGGTAGCGCTACTGAACTACGAGTATCTTACTAGTGCAATCTCCCTGCCCTGTCTTAGTAGTGCAGTAACTCTGTTACCTCCATCGCTTGCGGACATTTGACGAAGATTACATTAGCTACGAGCCTTCGATGACATGAAATGCATTTTGGACGAGATTACTCGTAGATAAACTACACTATACTATACTGAGTTATCAAATGAGATAGTGTCTCTCAAACTTGTTCATAAGACACCAATTATGGTTATTTATTTATTTATTTATTATGGTACACAAACAGATTACTTACTGTCATTACAGGAATAGGCAGGTTGTAACAATTGAACATAGCTTAGACTACTGTCTATTGTCTTTCGTTTTCAGTATTTAAGCAGTTAACTGCTGTAGAAATACTGTCTAAGCTTTAAACATTATATACTTTTAAAATAAATTTGTTTGACTTCCTAATTTAGATAAAGTCCATGTAGGCTTTGAGAAGTAACCTAGAAGAAAACAATTTGACATAAACGACAACGAAAAAAAATCATACAATACTGTAGTTACAAAAAGCAACAATGTTTGTACTGGGAAAAGGGTTTTAAAATAATACTAATTATCTAAATAATAAGCATTTAAAATGCTTATCGTTTGAAATATTAGTAAAACGAATGAAACCAGCATGTAATAAGAAGGTAATCATATTTATTAAGAAAACCCGACTTACCTGCGTTTCAATAAAAGAAAGAAATAGGCTCTTTATCTTATATCAGAAATTCAGAAACCGGTTTTCTTTCTCACGTATTCCTCTTAGTAATTTATATCCCATTTCGAAGTCTATTTGTATTCTTTACACGGCTCAGTAAAACCGACACAAAAAACAATCAGAAACACAATCTCGTCCAACTGTGAAATAAATACAACTATAAATCAATTCGTAGAGCCCGACATTAAAGTAACCCGTCTACCTGCGGGACGGGACAATGCCTGGACAGAAGTGGGACAGCCCACATCGGGACAGAATACAAAACAGCCGACTATCTGATAAAATAGATTGGAAGGCTGCCTTTGAACAAGTGAGACCGGTGGAGCTAGAGCGGCCTGAATACAGCCTTCGATAGTTGGAAGTTGTAGGGGGGATAAATTGATTATCTTTTGTTTTTAAGTGTTTTTTTTTCATACTTTTTTATTTGAGGCTTTTATCATAGCCTGAAACTTCAGGAAATCTCTATAGAGCCACGAGTGGTTAAATGCCTGCTTAGATTCCATTTCACGCCCTGTCTGAAGAGCCCGGGATTATAAGAGGGAAAGAAATAATGAGCTGGAAGCTAAAATCAATGTTTGTCCCGTATTTGTTTATATTATCTTTATATCTACTAGCCATTTCTTTAATATGCATCTGTCTCTTGATGCCTATTTTTAAATTACAATTTTTCAATGAGGTTAAATTATAATTAAATAACATTAAAGTCAAGCTAAATTCAAGTATCCGGTAAGATTCTAGCTCGCCTTTAAGTTATAAGATGTAGTTTCGAGCATAATAGGTAATCACTTTAATATGAAATCCATAAACGATCACAAACAATGCATTACCGAGTTAAATTCAGCTGGCTAACATAATTCAAAACCAGATGAGTTTGCCTGCCAAATGGCAGTTTTTTGCGAGTGGATTCGGTGAATGCCACTGTTTTGGCTTAGTGCCATAAGCTTGGCTAGAGTCGCTGCCTCTTTAACATCAATTGTTAGCGTCAGACCCAGTACTTTAGGGGTATGCTAATATCATACGGTAATACGACAAGTCTAGTAATTAGAATGCGCGACGTTTGACTTTCTAAAGCCAATACAGTAAGTATTACTTGGCAAACTAGACTGACAGTATACGGGTAAGCGACCCCGGCTCCTTGAGCTAGTATCGACTCAGTCCAAATCATCCGAGGCGATACTAATCCTTTCCTACTAATGAAGGATACTAATCCTTCCTCCCCTTTTCCTTCCCCAGTCATATATCCTTGCTACTCGTGGGAACGCAAGGACCTTGTTAAAACAATGCACGAGGCAAAATGGCGGCGACGTGGTCTACAACCCGTCACGTCACGTTTCCCTCAGGGGTTAAAAGTGGATCGCAAGAAGTGATCTCTGCCTACCCCTCTGGGAAAAAGGCGCGATTTTATGTATGTAAACTGGACTGACAGGCGCAACGGACCATCTCAAAGTTTTTAAATAAATGTAAAACTTGAAAGTTTTGATCAATAATAATATGCAGTCATCTGGGTATCATTTAGGTTTCATATAATTCAGTGGTAACTAAGGTGAGGTTTAACTGCCTCGTTGGTCTATTGGTAGCAAGTGCTGCGTTAGGACCGAGAGGTCCCCGGTTCGAGTCCGGGGTCGGACAAAATTTGTGTGAGTTTTTCTGTAATGAAATTACTCAGCCCGGAGTTAGGAAGTTGGCGGTTGAACGCCCGTGCCTCGGAAAGCACGTTAAGACGGTGGTCCTGCGCCCGATCTCTCATCGGTCATGTCGGATTGCCGTCCCACCGTATTATGAGAGTAAGGGAATAGAGAGTGCACTTGTGTTTGCGCGTACACTTGTGCACTATAATATGTCCTGCGCACTTGGCTGATCTCAATTGAGATCGGCCGCCATGGCTGAAATCGGTCGGACGCCTTAATTCCGTGGTATCAATCGAAGTAAAGTGTAAGTGTAGTGTGTTGTGTCTTATATACGTAACACAAGTTCTTAAGCATCGTAGCTCGGTATCAGACCAATGTATATGATTATCATCGTCATCATCAGCCCATCTCTGTCCACTGCTTGGCACAGGCCTGGACAAATACACGCCACTTCTGTCTTTTTTCGGCTTCTCGTGTACAGCTCCTACCAGCCGAAGATGTGTAAGATGTTAGATTATAATTATTTCCCTGTATTATTTATTCACCAATACAATCGATATTTCCCAAGTTTGCACATTCTAAATTCTTTATGCAGTATTAATGAGGTCTCACATCCCTCACTACCTAATCCGAGCCACCCGAAAATAGCACACCCCTTTTAATACTGAAGCATCGGAATGTAGGCTGCTCCCAATTTAAGGTCTCCAAATAGCTACAGTCTACCTTGATCCAATACAGGAATAACTTTCGGTCGCTAATATAACGCGTCCAGGTCAGTTGGTGGCCTACATCCGAGGTCAAAGGTCAGTTACGAGACAAATCTGCTCAGAATAAGGGCGGCAAAGATTCGGACTACGATAGTACTTTTTGTGTTTGATTAGGTCGTTGTTACGTAGTGTAGGACGCCCGCAGGCCAGGTGGAGTGAAGAATTCAATGGAACTTATGGAATCAATTTTGTCACCAAAAAGTAACTATTTAAAACATGTCATCACCATCATCATCATCAGCCCATTCCTGTCCACTGCTGGACATAGGCGTCCTACACTACGTTTGCCGAGACGCGGTATCCACTCCAGAACCCTCTAAAACATGTTCATAGACAATTTTCATTAAACTTACCGAGTACAGTGGCGAGGAAAAGCGTTTAAAACAAAACCCTACACAGATAACATCCGCCACCATCCGTCTCTCGGACAGCCAATAACAAAACATCTTCCATTATTAAGTTCGATCGCGTTCGCAGCTAATTGGTCCACGTCGAGCAAGCTCTACTCATGTAGCTGGCTGTTTGTTAATGCTAGACAACGCGTCGGCAACAGTGTTTGATGTTGTTTTGTACTCGACTGTACTGTTCAATATGTGTACGCTTATATGATCAATTTGATCACCAGAGATGGAAGTATTTTGTGAGTGACAGAAACAATACTAAGGATGAAGCTTTTTTTGGGAATAAAGTAAACAGAAAAAAAGTTGATTAAGGCCTTATCGCCCTAGTTTAGGGTAGGCCCGTGCCCAGCAGTGGAGACGTTTATGGGCTGATGATGAAATAGAAGGTATCTGTAAAATTACAGCTTATATTTAAAAGTGTAAAAATAACTTTATTATTATATTTGGTAAGGGTGGTTGACTAAGGCCGGATCGCTTAAGTTTAGGGTAGGCCCGTGCCGTAGCAGTGGGAATGTATGAGGGCCGATGATGATGCCCTTTCTTCGCTTCGGGATCTTCCCGCTGATTCCTGTTCCAGTGGGAATTTTGGTAATTTCATTCTTAGTTCACCTCTACGGTACGTAAGCTTTTCGTCCCTTCCAAATTTCAAGTGCCTGCGCTAAGCCGTTTAGGCTAATATGTCAGTCAGTCAGTCAGCTTCTTCTTTTATCTATTTATGTTGATAGATTTCCGTTTGTTGTATTCGTTAACAAAGTTTTGGAATAAATAAATTAAAATAAAAACAAAAATTTCAAGTAATATTTTAAAAAAAAGACGTGTGGCACTCGGGGACTGCCGCAGTATAGCTATTGCATAGCATCGTCCGATTTCGGAGCAGCTCGTCTCGATTCGTGCGAGTTTCGTATAGTCGTACAATACGTCTAACCGCACGCACACAAACACCGTGCCGAAGTCTACCGAACTGAAACGACGTTAGACGGTTGTGAGGTTTTTTTCGTTACGGAATTTCTTGGTTCGGTCGCCGCGCTCAAAGCCCGCGATAAAAGCTATGCAATAGCTTAAAACTGTAATTAAAAGTAATAATCCCACACAAAACTTCTTCTGCACAGGTATTCAAGTAAATGTATAAACTGTCTCTCCCCAACCGTTCTAAACTTATTGCGTGCAAGTTGCGGAGATGAGTAAGCTCCAAATTAAAGGGAAGTTTAACTTCGTCTCAGCTCGAGTGTGACCTACCGCGTCACCTGCGGCGAAATGCTTAAGTTGGCATAGTTATGATGCTTTGTACAACTTTCCAGATGTACTTACTTACTTTAAGATGTAGTGAGGGTGAGACAAATAATTAATCTATCTAAATATAAATAAATAAATATTACACAACATCACATACATTGATCTGATCCCGTGGTAAGTAGCTTAAGCACTTGTGTTACGGAAATCAGGATCAACAGTGGATATACAAATAAACTTAAATATATTATATATATTTTATAATACACCCAGACACTGAACAATCACCGATATTCATCACACAAATATTTGTCCCGAGTGGGAATCGAACCCACCACTCTTGGAACCGTATGTTTTGAACCTAAGTCACTAACCACTGTTCCAACGAGCCAGTCAGTAAATATGAAAGGAGAAAATGACTGACTGACTGACATATCAACGCACAGCCTAAACGGCTTAATGTAGGTACTTGAAATTCAGAAGGGAGGTGGCTTAGGTATCGTAGAGGTGCACTAAGAAAGGAATTCCCAAAATAAAATTCCTACGAGAACGGGAATAAGCGGGAAAATCCTTTTGTATGAAAAATCTAAGTTAGAGGCTTGAAATTTGGCTTGCAGATAAGTACCTTAGTAAACTTAAAGTTTAGTTGCAACAGGATATTACATAAAATCCCACGGAAATGGGAGTAAGCAGGAAAAAACTTTTGTACGAAAAAAAGCTCTATTGAAAAATTACAAATTATAGCTTATCAAACTTCTGGAGTGGGGGCTTGTGACGTCACGGTTACGCAAAAAATGTACTATAACGTGACGTCATACGAAACTTCAAAGCAGTATATCTTCATAATTTCTTGTTTGTGAAACAAAATAAAAAATCCGAGTACAATATTTTTAAATAATCTAAATAACGGACTAATTATATTTTTTTAGTCGTCTCGCCTATTGTCGCCAGATGTAACGGCGGTATTAGTACTGCGGCTAAAGCGTTCCGAAACTTATTGTGTGGAAGTTTTGATGAACATTTGAAAATTTTAAGCGAGAGAACTTTGTGCTTAAGTGTATGTTATTATTCGATGTAACGGAAATATGAGAGCTTTATATTTTGTGTTGCGACTTTGCTTTCATCGGGTCATATTGTTTGAAAAAGATTTTTTCTTTTTTTTTGTTATTTATTCAAAGTTTACAAGTATTTTTTTTGTTTTTGTATCCATAATATTAAGAATATGTCTATGTCAATGAGAAAAGATACAACTGCTTGTTTAAATAATATTTACCATATTTATATTGAATATTTGAAATGGTTACCTCAACATTATGGTGTGACAGGGAAAATGGTGTATCGTAAATTATAAATTCATATAGCTCGATTATTTCTATGTTCAAATGAAAATAAACTCCCAATTAGATTTTTTCGAAATATAAGTTCAGACAATTATACTTCTAAGAATTCTTCGGCGTGATAGCATCCACGTATTCGACAATCAACCCTAACTCTTAGAACATAAGTCCGTTTTTAGGTACGCAAATGAGATTGACCAACTTAAAGCTTCAGTAGTTTTACCGGAAACATCGGAGGTAGCTTTAAACTCGTTTCCGGGTAGGTTTGCCGGTATCAATGGTCGGAGCCGATCACTCGACGAACCGAATCTAAATAATTCAATCGTTCTACCCTGGAGTTAGGGTTGCTGCTTTACCTTTTTGTAACTAAATTTGAGTTTATTTTAGACTAGTGGCCGCCTGTGACTTCGACCGCGTTGAATAGTTACTTTTGGCATCAATTATTTATTAAAACAGCGCTTAATATACCTTGTAGAATGAGCTATTTGTTTGTGAAAGTCCCGTTTAAATTGGTCCAGCCGTTTCGGAGATTAGCGGGAACAAACAGACAGACAGACGAAATAGATTCATGACTATTTAGTAAAAGGTCGTTATTTAAATATTAAAAACAGATACTTCAATTTCATTTAGTTGTATAGATGTCTTATAAGCGAAAATATGGTACGTTCCTGCACACCTTCGGGAAAATTCTTTGGTTGTGTAGTCAACCAACCCGCATTGTCCAGGGTAGTTGACTCGCAGCCTGATCGCCCTAGTTTAGGGTAGGCCCGTCCCCCAGCAGTGGTGACTTTCATGGGCTGTAAGATTTTTGACTTTCGCGTTCCAATTCACTAAATATTAGTCTTTATGGGACGCGAGCGACCATGATTAGTGCAACCCAGTCGAAACGTCGGGCAGTAAGTAGCTATGTAATTTGCTACTTCTAATAACGCGTGTAGACCCATAAAGACTAATATTTAGTTCCATGGGCTGATGCTGATGAAACAAACAATCAGCTTATGTCCAACATAAGTCCAAGTTCAATCTACACTAATCTACACTAATATTATAAAGAGGAAATATTTGTATTTTTGTATGTTTGTAATGAATAAACTCAAAAACTACTGGACCGATTGCAATAATTTTTACACCATTAGAAAGCTGCATTATTCAGAAGTAACATAGGCTATATTTTATCCCGGTACGGGAAGTAGTTCCCTTGGGACGCGGGTGAAACCGCGTGAAACAGCTAGTAATACATATATAAAGCTGCCAGCCCTATCTCAAACAGCTGATTGCGAGTGAGCGCTAATTCGCTCGCGCGTGACTCGAATGCTAGCCGCTCTAGCGCTGACGCCGAGCGCTGACCGAAACGGTTGACAGTGTCAGTTCAATTTAATATTTGCTGACTTTGCACGTAGTAATAAGAAAGAGGATAATGTTCATGATTTTAGATAATTAGGTATCTTTGAACTGTTTGATAACCTGAATCGACATGTGTGATTAGTTTCAACATACAAGAGGTGCATACAAGTCAGGTGGGAGACAATTTGTCGACCGGTTGCTGTTACCACCATACAGTTGCGTAAAACCCGCCAAGTGACTCTGACCTCTCTCGGTCTGGTCGCGTTACGGGATCAACACTGTACGAACCGGAGCCAGGGGCGACCATTGCTGCGGCAAGCGCCGGACCAGTGGATTCTTAGCAGTGGTATTGTGCGGGCGGAGCGGGTCAGCCCGGCGTCCTGGGAGACCCGTAAAAACGGTAGTGCCTTCCGTTCGGCGGACTGGCCAACTCCGACCCGCACAGCTCAATACCAATGCGAGACTCCACGCCTTGTCTCGTTGTTGCCGCGGCAACTCCTCTTTCACGTCCCCCTTTCCCTCTAATATCGATGTCTCGTGGGATCTCGTCGAATCTGGGGAGGGGTGAAACGGCTTTCAGCGTGAGTGCGACCGGCTCAATATGGTATATTGTGCCTGTCGGCCTCATATTTGGATCTCACTACCGCTTACCATCAGGTGGAGTGAGGTCATCTTTTTAGCTCATTATAAAAAAAAATAATACAAACAAAATTGAAAAACTCGTGGGAACGCAATGACCTTGTTAAAACAATGCACAAGGCAGAATGGCGGCGACGTGGTCCACAACCCGTCACGTCACGTTTCCCACAGAGGTGAAAAGTGGATCGCTGGAAGTGATCTCTGCCTACCCCTCTGGGAAAAAGGCGTGATTATATGTATGTATGTAAATTGAAAAAGTTATACGTGTTTAAAGTTGTGATATGACGTCACACCACAACATCCAGTACATTGCAACAAATATTTATTTTATCATTACGTAATTTTACGTTCTAGAATACAAAATCGTTCTACAAACAAATACATTCAACGTGTCAAAATATAATGTCCCATGTGAAATTGAGACACAGTAACATTCTCCAGCCGGTAACGCGATGTGATTTTCTTGGACAAACTTGTGTATGTAAAGTTGTATGGAAATAACATGTTGACATGAAGACGCTCGTGCCTCGGAAAGCACGTTAAGCCCGTGGACTCACATCGATCATGTCGGATTGCCGTCTCACTATGAGAGTAAGGGAATAGAGATTTCCCTTGTGTTTCCGCGCACACTTGTGCACTATATGTCCTGCGCACTTTGCTGATCTCAATTGAGATAGGCCGCCATGGCTTAAATTGGACGGACGCTTTTATTTACGTACATTAAAATATTCTAATAGACAAAAAATAAATAAATTAGTTATCCGTCGGTCTTTCTAAAAAACACCTTTTTGACCTTGATGTTAAAAAAGCACAAAATATATGTATTCTGCAGAGAAATCACCATCCACATTAGTTGGGGCATATCTGTTTTATCTCACTCGTCATAAGGTCTACTTTTTTAAGCTATTGCATAGTTTTTATCGCGGGCTTTGAGCGCGGCGACCGAACCAAAAAATTCCGTAACGAAAAAAACCTCACAATCGTCTAACGTCATTTCAGTTCGGTAGACTTCGGCACGGTGTTTGTGTGCGTGCGCTTAGACGTATTGTACGACTCTACGAAACTCGCACGAATCGAGACAAGCTGCCCCGAAATCGGACGATGCTATGCAGTAGCTATACCGCGGCAGTACCCGAGTGCCACACGTCTTTTTTTATTACAGCAATCCTTGCGTATTCCTCTCCGCTCCCCAATATAACTATTATTGCATTATCTCAGCATCTGTGGCCCGACCCTAACTTATGTAAGCGGATACAAGTCGCTAATTACCAATATGTGAGCTGCATAATGGATCGAGATGTGGAGGTCATAACTCAGCAGGGATGTCAGCTGATGTCTGCTTTTGAAATTGTAGGTATGGCTTAGACTATGGATATTATATTCTTTTTTTTTAAGCAATTGCATAGCTTTTATCGCGGGCTTTGAGCGCGGCGACCGAACCAAGAAATTTCGTAACGAAAAAAACCTCACAATCGTCTAACGTCGTTTCAGTTCGGTAGACTTCGGCACGGTGTTTGTGTGCGTGCGGTTAGACGTATTGTACGACTCTACGAAACTCGCACGAATCGAGACGAGCTGCTCCGAAATCGGACGATGCTATGCAATAGCTATACCGCGGCAGTCCCCGAGTGCCGCAAGTTTTTTTTTTTAAATTTCATAGTATTAAAAACAACGTATCTAGACACGCGGTAGCGTGTCAAGCCAAGTTCAAGAAACAGAACTGGCGAGCCGCACCGTGTGTAATATTACACGAACCATTTGGAACCACTTTTGAACCCCTCATAAATCAAAAACTATTTTACATAAATGTATCAAATTTGGCTCATATATTGTGACTTGCGAGATAAATATGTGTTCTAAATTTCATAAGCTTATCTCAAACAGTTATTTAGATATTAATGTCCAAAAATCCTCATTTTTATCATTGACTGACTGACAGATCAAAATTCTAACCCAGTTCCAAATGACCTAGAGAGTTAAAATTTGGTATGCAGATAGGTAATTACATGAATACAAAGGAAAAAATAAAAAACTGGCAATTTTTTAATAGTTAAGTTTTTTTTAATTATTATTATTTTTTATTTTTATAAGAGGCTAACAATATGACCTCACTCCACCTGATGGTAAGCGGTAGTGAGATCCACATAATGAGGTCGACAGGCACAATAGACCATGTTGAGCCTGTCGCACTCACCCTGAAAGCCGTGAAAAAGGAGACCACTGCTGCGGTTAGGTTCTATTATGAACGCTTAACATAAATACCTAATTAGTGCCTAATCACGCCTATATACCGGGGAAGGCAGAGCACTAAGTATATATTTAGGTATACATACTAACTTATTTACAATTAAGACTAGGTACTTATAGTCGGTTCTCATATTTATTACTTAGGGTTATACCCCGTAAACGTAGGAAAATACAGTAACTGATTCAATTGTTTTATATTTATAAAGTCTAGTTGTAGTTTTGAATTTGTCCTTTTCAAAGGACCTACGGCGTTACGATGATATATACTTTTCTACAAAAAGTAATGATATCCAATCAAAAACATAAATGTGAAATGAGAGCCACGTTCAATATTATGATAATTGCCTTGGTTGTTGACTTCAACGACAAAAGAAGTGAGATCTAAATAGGTGCCAAGTTCAATGGTCAACCCTGAAATTTATTTATAAGTAACACTATAACATACCTATCATATCTTCTTATAACATAAGATAATGTATGGTGGTAGCCTATGAAGGTCTGTCTTGGCTAGTTTTCTTTATTTAGTTAGTTAGTAGTCTAGTTAGTTGTCTTGGTTAGTTTGGTATTTGTCGGTATTTATTTTATAATTCCGAAAATTTGGATTGTTGGTAGAAACTAGCGAGCGAACATAATAATACGTTGGTAGGTTTATAGAAACTAGCCAAGACAGACCTTCATAGGCTACCACCATACATTATCTTATGTTATAAGAAGATATGATAGGTATGTTATAGTGTTACTTATAAATAAATTTCAGGGTTGACCATTGAACTTGGCACCTATTTAGATCTCACTTCTTTTGTCGTTGAAGTCAACAACCAAGGCAATTATCATAATATTGAACGTGGCTCTCATTTCACATTTATGTTTTTGATTGGATAAAAATATTACATTCTAGTTAATTGTCTTTTTAGTAGAATACAAATAAATGCTCTTGTATTTCAATTGTGATTATGAAAAAGCGTACCTACAAAGGTGATATGGAGATGTTAACACATTTTTAAGTATATTTTTTTGCGGACCCACTTCATAGTAGGTACCTCTTTAGAAGGAAATGAATTGAACCATTTCTACTGACACTTTAAAAGGTAGAAAATCCTTGAAAATACGCTGAAAAAGGGATCTTTGGTTTCAGCACTTACAGGCTTTTTAAATTGAGTCTAGTCCAACATGGCTGGGATTGCTAGCGATATCAATGTAGTTTTCACTTTGGTAAACAACACTGACATATCGTAACAATACAATATTGAATGAATAAAAGAAACATGAGACTTTTGAAAAATATACACGAAATTTTACAGGAATCATCAATAGTTAAGCCGTATCGAAAAACGGGTATGAATACGGGTAGGATTGCTTTTTTTTATTTTCAGTTGCTCTATTGGTTTTTAGTTGTTCTAGTTTCGTCAACGTGTATTGGCTTTTATTAAAAACTCCGTAACTATGTTGGAGTGGTATTCTGTATTTTCTATGTGAGGAGTCGTCGAATTAAAATATTCCAGGGACATCTGGCACATTTTCACACACGGTCATCTGACACCAAACTTAGCAGATTCTGTACTATGGGCGTCAGAGACTGATATACATACAAAGATATTTATAAATACATACTTAAATTCATAATCATACCCAGACACGGAACAAACACCGATGTTTATCACACAAATATTTGTCCCGAGATGGAATCGAACCTACAACTCTTGGAACTGTAGGTGATGAACCTGGGTCACTAACCACTGTTCCACCGAGTCAGTCAAAAAAATAAAGCTTTCAAATAAAAATAAAGCTTTCAAGGTTCATTTTCATCGACTTCCCTTAATTCAGTGACGTTACTTCACCATCAACTCGTCATCATACCATCATGGCACTTCCGGTTCCCGCCCCGACGGGGTAAAATGGGGCGGAATGGGGTAAAACGGGGTGAATCGTCGGCATTCAGCACAAATGGAAGTATTCTGAGCGATAATTTGGTGCATTTCTCATCGGAGGCTGATAGGCTCCATTAGGGTAGGGCTGTCAATTCTACACAGAAATTGTTTACGTTTACATCATTATTACGTTTCAAATTCAATATGTGTAGTGTAGGTAGGACCTTTAAGTATGTGCAAACACTAGTAATCAACCAGAAATACTGGTATATCTTATCTTTTATATAAAATTCTAGTGTCACAATGCTCGTTGGGACTCCTCCCAAACGGCTTGACTGATTCTCATGAAATTTTGAGTAGGTCTGAGACCAAGAAGACCTGTGGCCAACATCTATTTTTCATACCCTGAGTGGTAAGGGTTGTCCATCCTCAACAAGTCCCGGGCACAGCTAGTTATACGTAAAAACCTTCCTCTTGAATCCCTACCTCTATCCATTAAAAAAGAGCCTACATACATACAGACAAATATGGGAAGCGACTTCGCTTTTTACTATGTAGTGATTAGTCTCAGTGTAAAATATAAGCTAGTGTGCTAAGCTACTTAGTAAGCAGCTAAAAATCAAATAAATTCGAATGAAAGTAAGATGCTATTGTCAAATATATTTATTCATATAAATTCATCTTAACCAAAAGATAACACACAGTGTACAGGTGGGAGACATTTTGTCGACCGGTTGCTGTTACCACCATACAGTTGTGTAAAACCCGCCAAGTGACTCTGACCTCTCTCGGTCAGGTCGCGTTCCGGGATCAGCACTGTACGAACCGGAGCCAGGGGGGACCATTGTTGCGGCAAACGCCGGACCAGTGGAGTCTTAGCGGCGGTATTGTGCGGGCGGAGCGGGTCAGCCCGCCGGACTGGCCAACTCCGACCCGCACAGCTCAATACCAATGCGAGACTCCACGCCTTGTCTCGTTGTTGCCGCAGCTGTGGTCTCCTTTTTCACGGCTTTCAGGGTGAGTGCGACAGGCTCAATATGGTCTATTGTGCCTGTCGACCTCATATTTGGATCTCACTACCGCTTACCATCAGGTGGAGTGAGGTCATCTTGTTAGCCTCTTTATAAAAAAAAAAAAAAAACTCTTTATTTTCGTATCGTTATTTTTAAAGTTCACCCTTCAGTCCTTGTGCCAACCCTACAATATAGGATCGTGATGGATGTCCCTTTGTAATGACGTCTCTCAAAGTGTTCTCTCGTCAAATGTAAACAACTTAGATTTTTGGATCTTTCCCATTTTCATAGCACGGTTTTATAGGATTCCGTACCCGAATTAATCTATACAACTAAATAAAATTGAAGTGTCTGTTTGTGATATTAAAATAATGATTATTTACTAAAATGGTATGAATCTGTATCGGGTACCAATAACAAAAACACAATTAAAAACATTTTCCTCTGTCTGTCTGTTTGTTTGTTCCCGCTAAACTCCGAAACGGCTGGACCAATTTCGACGGGATTTTCACTAATACACTTTAAGCTATTTTGGTTTCCACGCGGACAAAGTCTTAAGCGGAAGAATATGATAAAAAAAATTCAACTGTCTGTCTATCTCAGTTCTTAAGCTACAGCTTGGTGACAGACGGACAGACGGATGAACAGCAAAGTCGTAGTGACAGGGTCCTATATTAAACCTTTGGATTCGGTAACCTAAACGTAAAGATTATTAAATACAAAATTTCAAATTTTGAAGAAAGGTCAAATCAAAAGTTCTCGTAATCGACGAGCGTGCATGAAGAGGTTGATGGTGGAAGAAGCAAAAGTGGTGTTCTAGGTCGGTAGCACATGGCAGAAAGTGATCTCTGCCATGTGTTTCTAGGGTTGTCTCTAGGGTTTGCTTAACATGACTTTCAGCACCGCTCGCTGAGCTCTCTCTAACTCGAGGAGATATATTTGCATGTCCCTCCCCATGCAAGTTTACAATCAAGAAAGGACGATTGGCATATTACAAAGTATACCATTTTCAGAATATTACTACTTGCGGAGTTGCGTATAGATTTCATTATAAAAATGGATTTTCTTATATTTTTAGAGAGAGCCGTTACATGGTGTTTAAATAAGAGATTTTCGTCAACAATTACTCCAAGGTATTTCATGGTTTCAACTCTACCCATCTTTGTATGTATTTAAATACAAACACGAATTTAAATATAAATCTTGGTTCAATATGTGACAAATATTTGTATGACGAACATCGATGTTTGTTCCGTGTCTGGGTGTGTTATTAAATATATTTAAGTATATTTGTGTAACCACTGTCGTTTCTGATTTCCGTAACACAAGTGCTTGAGCTACTTACCACGGGATCAGATCGATGTATGTGATGTTGTGATTTTTTTTTGTATTTATCTGTAACGTTTTATATTTAGATGTGGTAAAATTTAACGTTTAAGAAACCTGAATATGTTTTTTCTTTTCTCTTTTTCAAACTAAAAGCTATAAATTCTGATAGACATTTTCAAATAAACATATCACGCTACCAAGTCTTATAAGCTTCCTTTATAAGAGATAAATCATTCCATGCTAGAAGTGCATAAAACATTTTTATTTTCCACTCAAATATTTCGCTTTGCGGATAATCCTGGAATATTTTTCTTAAGAGCTAAATCCCCGTGGCAACAATGTTTATGAAAGGAACACAAGCTCTAGTCGTGTTGTGCTGAATTAATAATAGATTTCAATCGATTGTGAGCCGTATAGTTTATAGTAGTAATGTTTGTATTCTAGAGGGTACAGTAGGTACTACTTTGAACAATGAAGCTTTCGCATATATATATTATTTTGCTACCGTGTCTTAGAAACTTATGTTGTTTACAATCATAATGTCAATTATTAAATTATTATAATGGTCGGCATAATGTCTTTAACGTTTTGCCCTTGGTTTGAAAGAAAGAGAGATAAAGTATAATTGTGGGAACTCAAAAAATGTAAGTACTGTAGAAAATGGATCATTTCCGGCTACTGATAATTGAATGTATTTATTTGTTACTACTACTTATATATTTATTACACATTATAACTACTAAATATACTTTTATACACGCAACCAAATAATACACACTACAACTACTCAAAGTATATTTAGTGGTTGTAGATTGTTCTACATTCTTAACTTCTTAAACTTTAGAGGTGTTGAAATCTAATTAAAGTATTTTTTGATTTCAGGTAAGCAATCCAGATGCTAAGTTTTCACAAACGAATAAATAGGTATTTATAAAAATGGGAGTTTAAGTAATGCAAAATCTAGCTAAGATCTAGACATACCCTATGAATTCACCAGAACCTCGCACCGAAAAACTAAAAACTTATTAAAGTTACTTCATTAAATTTCGCTAGCCAGGGGTCGTCAAATTCAGAAATTTAATATGTTAGATAAAAGTGGAGCCGTTCAAAGTTGACTCCGACCGAGACGTGCCTTATAACTTGAAGCTGGACAAAGACAAAGAAAAAGGCATAAGTTTACTGCTCTAATGCTTTGAGAGAGTTTTGTCACGGCATTTTCAAAAAGTCTTTGAACGTTGGATTTGTTCAAACTAAGCATGCTAGACTAAATATTAGTCTTTATGGGTCTACATGCGATATTAGGAGTAGCAAATACCTACTTACTGCCCGACGTTTCGACTGGGTTACACCAATCATGGTCGCGAGCGAATTGGCGCCGCCCGTCTTCGTCTGCCACAGCGGTTGTGAATTTCTAAATCCACCCCCGAACCAGCACTCATTTATACAGCTACATTCGTCCGACACACAATATTACAAACATACACTTCAATTGTATTTAGTTGTCTAGATAAGTTTTGTAAAAAATATAATTGCTAAATTTGCTTGCGGTTTGTGTTAGTAATGATGATGATGATGATGAAGAAAATGTAAAAAAATTGTCATCATCATCATCATCATCAGCCCATTTCCGTCCACTGCTGGACATAGACCTCTCCAAATGCACGCCACTTCTCTCTATCCTCGGCCACTCGCATCCAGCTCCTACCAGCCGTCCTGCGCAGATCGTCACTCCACCTGGCCTGCGGGCGTCCTACACTACGTTTGCCGAGACGCAGTATTCACTCCAGAACTCGTCTACCCCAGCGGTTGTCGGTTCTACGGCTGATGTGACCAGCCCACTGCCACTTCAGCTTGCTGAGCTATGTCGATGACTTTGGTTCTCTTTTGAAGGCGCTTTTTTTTTGTTTACAATTTTTTTTCATACTTTTTAGTGTTATTGTTAAAAACTTTTTTAAATGCAAATATAATAATTAGTATCCATTTTATTGTCCAGTCGTAAAAAAAACCTTTCTATTGTTTCAAAACAACCATCAATGGTGCGTAAACATGTTTTTTTCCCAAAAATCCGATGTGATTTTTGTAAAACCTTGTTACAGCCACCGTTCTCTTTTAAACAGTATCTATATGTAAATAAAGTGGCTCGGTCCGTCGATTCGGATGCAAATGGCGGTCCCCGTGAATCCTTATTTGGGTCAACGCTATTTTTGACGGGCCATTTGGCTTAGTTCAAGTCGGAAAGGTTATGGGTTCGATTCCGTTGATATGCGAGTTGTTTTAAGTGGCTGCAATTTTTATGTTTCTTTGAACACGCAACTAGTGACCCGACCTCGCTTCCTTTTATATTATACATCAAAACCTTCTTAAATCCCTCCATTTATTAAAAAAAATCGCGACTAAATCCGTTGTGTAGTTTTAAACATTTGAGCATAAAAAATAGGGACAGACAGACGCGCACAGTTTCCTGTAAAATTTTTAAACAAGGCCCAGTGTTATGATGATGATAAACGTTTGTGCGTAAGTTTTAATCTAAATCGATTCGAAACAAAAACCTCAATCATCAATTACACATTCCAAAAAATGGCGGAAGTCACCAAATAAAATGGCGGAAGTTAATAATGCATAAAGAACCCTTAAGGGTCGCGACCATTGTGGGTTGCCCGGGACAATTTGAGAGGAGCATTTGAACTAGCCTTGAATGCCCTTAGGGATTTGTGGAGACGATCGAAGAGAAACTCTTGAAATGAGAACGTGAAACTGCAAGCGGATGGGAATATGTTTCAGTAGAGACAAAGGACCTTTTTGACTGTTCAACTCGCTTTTAGAAAGAGACTCCTACAGTGTAAAAAAAATATTTAATAGGTATAACAGGCTGTTAATAATATCGAAAATAATTACCAATTGATTTATCGAATCGTAAGTTCTGTCTAAAACAAACGAAAATAATATAGTTGACTTGAACCTTCTCCTTTTTTTAAAATGTCGGTTCAAGTGTTATATATATTAGTGAGGTTCACATATGAGGTCGACAGGCACAATAGACCATATTGAGCCTGTCGCACTCACCCTGAAGGCCTGCTTAAATGCCGTTTCACGCCCCGCCTGAAGAGCCCGGGATCATAGGCGGGAGGGAAAACATGAGCTGGAAGGGCATTTCATGCCTTAATGACACGTGGCAGAAAAGAGGAACTAAACCTCTTACATTTGTAGAGTTTTATCGACGTTTCTACTTTCACGGAAATTACCAGTTTCTTACACTTTTACGGCCACCTACCAACGCTTAATATTCAACTTTAAGTAGAGGGTTTTAGTGTCATTTTTGCATGTAACTACTTACGTAAGGGTCTGTCATTCAAGGCGGAATTTATTATGTCAGGTGAAATGTGGAATGGTCGATGTAATGTGTTTACTTTGAGGTGACGTCACGGTTTATGTACTTTACTTCATATGCAGCGTGTTTGCTTAATTATTTGATTACTATAATATTACCGTAAGTATTTGAAAAAAACCCGGTCAAATGTGAGTATTATCGAACTCGCGTATAAAGAGTTCCATACCAATTGTGTAATAAATTGTATGGAGACCCCCCTTTATATTTCATCTTTTATAATTTTTAGTCATAGCAGCAACTGAAACACATAATTTTTTAAAATTTCAGCTTTCTTGCTATCACTGTTTATGAGATACAACATGGAGACTGACAAACGGACATACGGAAAGCGGAGGCTTAATTATGGGGTCCCTTTAGCTTTTACCATATGGAACCTTATAAATGGTCAATTCTAACGATGTCTTCACTCAAAGTGGCTACTTAAACACCTAACGGACGTTCTAAGTGGTTAGCAGGTTAACTAGTGAGTAAACGTCCCGGAGGGACTGCCCTCCTCGTGTAACTACTGCCTTGGAGGCCAGAGGCTCGCTATAAATTCACTCCTACATGATATCGTAGGTTTGATGGTCAGTTGGGATATTAGATAGACAGTGGGTATTTAGTCTTCTTCTTCTTATCGTATGGTTGATGAACAACCTGGTGTCAGAGTTTTTAAACCACCCGTAGGCCTCTGACATGGCTTCACACACCGTTGAAAAATCTCTCATGTATGCTGGTTTCCTCACGATGTTTTCTATCATCTTTAAAGCGTCGAATGATGGTACATATGAATTTCAAATTTGAAAAACACATTGGTACATGGCGGGGTTTGAACTGGCGACCTCTCGCATGGCAAGCAACGACCTTAACCACTCGGCCATTGACGCTTTAATTAATTTATTAGGTATTTAGTAATGTATTCATTTTGTTTATTCGAAATCCACAGATCTTAAATATAAATTAATAGAGTTATGATTTGCTGAGAGAATACAGATTAATTGCTGTAAGAAGTTTTTACTTAAGAGACACATAAATTCGACATCGTGTAGGATAGTACGATCAAACAAATAGCAGTTTTATGGGATTGTCAAATTATTATCGGCCGAATAATAAAATTGTATTCAGTTTAAATTTAATCAACGCGTAGATACTCGAGTTATTTGCCAAATGCAGTGATAGACATTATATCTAAAAGAACGATAAATTGGACATATTTTTCCTCTCTTCTATGATCCCGGGCTCTTCAGGCGGGGTGTGAAACGGCATTTAAGCAGGCCTTCAGGTTGAGCAAGACAGGCTTCATATGGTCTATTGTGCCTGTCGACCTCATATGTGGATCTCACTACTGCTTACCATCAGGTGGAGTGAGGTCATCTTGTTAGCCTATTGTAAAAAAAAGTACTAGTATACTCTTATCTATCTTTAGACAATATTTGCAATTAAATGAGTTCCGATACAACAATCCATGCATTTTCAAGGGCGGATCCAGCCCTCAAAAAAGGTTGTGGTCACAGCTCCTTGAAAATCGGCTGAGTACGAGTCGAAGCATGAACATCGCTCATTAACGATTGTGCAAGTCGTTTATGAACTTTTGAATTAGATTATTTCTTTTTTTTCTAAGCATCAGGACTTTGGCATAAGGCATTAGGAATAAGTCGGACCCGATTTCTTAAAATTAATGTCTGTCTAAAATCAGAAACATAGATGGAAGTCTTGCAAAAGGAGAAGCATGTGTGCTAAAGAGATGGAAGGAATATTTTGAAAGATTTTTCGAAAGAGAGGAGGTGCGGGTACAGTTGCCTGAATCTCATGAAGAGAACGAGAATGAAAGTGCAGAGGATGATAGTATTAGCATGGATGAGATTGTGGATGGGTCGAAAAGAATGAAACTAGGTAAAGCTGCGGGATATGACAGGGTTTCCGTGGAGATGCTGAGGGCTGGAAATGGAGTGGTGGCTACTCAGCTGCACTGCCAATTTAACCTTTGTTGGGCTAGCTCGGCCACTATATGTGTCTTTGAAAGAGAAGAGAATGGATGAGAATGTCAGTAAGACGAAAGTCATGGTTTTTTGAAAAGGTGATGATATGACAATTTTCGATGTTATGATTGGAAGTGAAAAAGCAGAACAAGTGAAAGAATTTATATATTTGGGATTTAAACTCACAAAACATGGTAAGTGTGATAGCGATATTGCAAGGAGAGTGAATGCTGGTACCATGGTGAACGGAGCGCTGCACACCTTTGTGAACAGTCAGAAAGTGTCTAAAAAGGCACGTCTGGCGGTTCATAGGGGAGTATTGATCCCGACACTAATGTACGGAAGCGAAAGTTGAGTGTGGCAGAAGAAGCACGAATTTAGGAGATGCGAGCACTTAGAAATATGCTAGAAGTAAAACTGAGTGATACAAACAGAAACGAAATAATAAGAGAACGTTGTGGTGTGAAATAAATAAGATGTAGAGAGAGTACTAAGGTTGAGAAAGGTATGCTTAGATGGTTTGATCATGTTGAGAGGATGAATGAGAGACGATTAACGAAAGGAATATATAGAGGAAGTATAAATGGAAATGTCCACAGAGGAAGGCCAAGAAAGACGTTCCATGACCAAATAGGTAAAATTTTGAAGGAGGGTCTAATCAAAAGTACCTACCCGTAATCGACGAGCATGCATGAAGAGATTGATGGTGTTTTTTTTTTATACAAAGTACAAATTCAAGCTTACGTTACTTTTTTGCGAAAATGTTGAAAATGTCATCAATATCCACTATCCAGGTTCACATCTTTGTGTATATTTAGGAGAGCTAACCCGGATATTCTTTCCTGTGCCTTTGAGGCACGCAACCAAGATTTTATTCTGCAAAGAGTAGAAAACGATCTCTCTGCGGTAGCTACACTGACTGGAAGAGTTGCCAGTATTTGTATGAGTACCGAGTCTGGTATAGCCGAATTGTTCTTATATTCTCTTTTCCATTTGGTCATCCAGAGTCGGTATTCATTTATGACAGCTGACTCACTATCGTTAATGAATAGGCGGTACACCTGAGACATTCATATATGAATTCTATCTAGCCTTCGCAAGTTCTAAACCTGCAAGTATTTGTCGATTCTTATTTTATAATTCCGAAAATTTGGATTGTTGGTAGAAATTAGCGATCGAACATAATAATTCGTTGGTAGGTTTATAAAATCTAGCCAAGGCAAACCATAATTAGATATGATATGTGATACTGTTAATTAAATACAAACATTTCAGGACCGATCATTAAACTTTGCACCCATTTAGATCTCACTTCTTTTGTCGTGTAAGTCAACAACCAAGGCATTTATCATAATATCGAACTTGGCTCTCATTTCACATTTATGTTTATGATTGGGTTGTTTATTATCATCAGCCTATCGATCTCAATAGAAAGTGTGACCTCACAAGTCTATTAAGGTTGTGGGCATGCCCATAGTGCCCACAACGGTGGATCCGCGCTTGTGCATTTTTATGCACACATTGCGGGAAACATAGATGTAATTAGATTGTAAGTAACAACGGTACCCAATATCATATATTCACATACTTCGCATAAATAGGCGGATATGACATGTTTTTGTTTTACACACATTCATATTGCAGTCACAAAGTCGTTCCTTGTTACCGACTCTACCAAAACCATACCTGCGGGTTGCACAGCAAATGATATTGATAACTTCCCCGCGCCCAAACAACAATAAAACAGTACCAACATTGCACGGGAACAAAATGTGCATCGCGAAATGTGCATCGCTGCAACTAGCAACTTGCTGCGAACTGGCGGCGATGCGAAAAGTTGCGTCAGACGGGAATTGCCGAAACATGCACTGCTAGTTGTATGCACTGTGTGTGTGCATTTTTAGTGCACCGTCCACGTTCGAGTTTTGAACATTGTAGTGTTATGACTAGGGAGCGATGCGATAAGAAAAGATTTGCATTGCTTTGACAAAACTGCACTTTTTTAGTAGTTTAGTAATTTGTTGCAAATAAATGTAAATTCTATTGCATATTAAACTATATTTTTTTATCTTTATCTTCTGCTAGCTGTGCCAGCGATTTCGTCCGCGTTTTCTCCCGTTTTTCAAACATTTTACATTGTTTCTTTGCTCTTATCGGTCGCAACGTGATGCTATAATAACCTAAAGCCTTCCACGATAAATGGTCTAATCAACATAAACATATTTTTTTCTGTTCGAACCATTAGTTCCTGAGATTAACGCAATCAAACAAACTCTTCAGCTTTATAATATTATTAGGTAAAAATAATACAAGAATATTGGTTTCAAATACTAACATACAATCCTACTTTTAGGGTAGGCAGAGATGACAGCTGGTCATGTGCTACGGTCCTGGCACACCACTTTCGCTTTTGTCACACTCGTCAAGTATTTATTCATCATCAGCCCACATACGTCCCCACTGCTGGGGCACGGGCCTACCCTAAACTAGGGTGATTAGGCCTTAGTCGACCACGCTGGCCAAGTGCGGGTTGGCCGACTACACAACCTTAGAATTTCTTCGTAGGTGTGCAGGTTTCCTCACGATGTTTTCCTTCACCGTTAAAGCGTCAAATCATGGTACATATGAATTTCAAATTTGATTAACATAATTTACTAACATTGTCTAATTTATATGTAAAAAAATTTTTACAGCAATTAATCTGTATTCTCTCAGCCAATCTTGTCTCTATTTTAACCAAAATAATATAACGTGAACACACGCTAAGCAAAACGAGTAATAAAACTAAAATTACGCCGCCATTTTGTGTACAAAGTCCGCTCTTAATTGTTACGCAATAAAAACACTAACAGCAGTTTTATTACGTCACAATTTGCTGTAACGTATTCACTGAATTTTGCAGACACTAACCACTGGGCAGCAGTTACCAGTGGGCAGTCGGCTAATTGTGAGCGCACAAAAGTTGGGCGGAAAGGGAAAGTTTAACAAAATTGTGACCAGCGAATGCCTGACCACTGTGCGGCAGTTTGAAGCGTGAATGTGCCTTTGCGTGGTAGGCATTTTAAGTATCCGAGGTTTTTGTTGGGTCGGGTTAGACATAACGGTATGTTGGTATTTGTATCAGTGTTGGCCTAAATCAATGCTGAACTTTTTCGGATTTGAGGTTCGTTCATTGATTTGTAACAGAATAATTTTAATAGGCTTGTTTTGTGACATTAAGTAGTATAATTAGTCTCTATGGCTCTACACGCGATATTAGGAGTAGCAATACATGGCTACTTACTGCCCGATGTTTCGACTGGGTTACACCAATCGTCAGTTCACTCGCGACCGCGATTGGTGTAACCCAGTCGAAACGTCGGGCAGTAAGTAGCTATGTAATTTGCCACTCCTAATATCGCGTGTAGACTGTAGACCCATAAAAACTATTTTTAGTGTAATGGAAAGTCTTAAATCTTACATTAAGTGGTATGTTGTTAAGACTCAACAAACCACAGAAAATGTATTTTAAACTTCTGCTATGTAAATTTAAAATTTCAAAAACATCGCATTCATGACCCCGCCTGAACGGGGACTTGAACTACCGGACCTTCCAAGAGCATCCGACGTGATGTCGGAAGGTCCGAATTTTTTTTAATTTATCTTGGGCATTGATAGCATTAAAATTACCAAATAAAAATATTGCTGCTATGTGTTTTCTATAAACTGTCTTATAATTGGTGCCACAGTCATCAATTATTATGCTTAATAATTTTGTTTTTTTTTTCCTAACTGACTAACGATGATGGCTTGGAGGAGCCTTGTCATCATCACTGGACTTGCGGGGGAGCGGATGGCTCTCACCCCTTATTAATATTTTTGTGTTAAAAACAACATCTTCGATGTCAAATTACATTAGTCGAAAGAAATTTCACTCAAATTAAGAGGATAGATAACAAGACTTATCAAAGTCAATAGACCATCAACCGCCTCAAACGAACTCTTTGTTTTGAATTAATTAATTAACATCTTTTTTTATAAATACACTGCGAAAAATTCAGAGCAATCCCGATCCCGCGATCTTCACAAACGAACGGACGGACCAATTAAATGCGCTAAACGTTTTTTAACAGCGGAATTAGGGAAATCGTTTAATTATTCAAAACACTGGCAACGTGCAAAAAGGAGAAATACCCTGTGTGAAGGGAGGTTCCGTGACTTGGCGTTTTTGCAAGTTTTTAATTTGACTTTTTGACCGCAATAATCGACCCACTGTGTTAGGTGAAGTTATATGACAGGTTTGGAAAATGTATGGTTTTTTTTTCTGTTAGACACGTTTACTCGATTAATAGAATCATACTTTAGCAGATTTTTTTATTCTACCAGCTTTCCTGACTTCGTCACCGTGACATTTTAATGTTAAATTAAAATAAATATAAATATAATCAATTAAAGTTATTTTATTTCTCAAAAGAACAAGTTTTGAGACGCTTCAGGAAGTATAAATCCCTAAAGCAAAGTCTGTTGGAAAAAAAGAGTTTTCCTATCTCAGGCTCTAGATTAATAGGGAATATGCACACATTTATTTTTATTATAGAAATCAATCTTTAATATTGAAGAAATATGAATGTAATTCTATTTTTAACCGACTTCAAAAAAAGGAGGAGGTTCTCAATTCGTCTGTATGTATAATATTTTTTTATGTATGTTCACCGATATTTCCGTCAATTATAGACGGATTTCAAAAATTTTTTTTTGGTTGGATAGAGTTCACTTCCGAGGAGGTCCCATTTTCACCAGTCTCGGATCTGATGATGGGATCCTGGAGAAATCGAGGGCAACCTTCAAATTTTATAGGGACATGTACCGCGTTTTGCATATTATCTGAAGTCATATTGGCATTTGCTTCTGGCAATCATAATCTTATGATGCTGAGCTGATGATGGAAGGTCAACTCCTTAGTAGTTATGAGTAAAAGAATAATTATTTCAATACTATATACATATTGAGACTAACTAGTTATAATATCAGTAGCATTACAGGTGACCTAAACTATTAGGTTGACCAGTCTAGGATCTGATGATGGGATCCTGGAGTAATCGAGGGCAACCCTCAAATTTTATAGGCACATGTACCGCGTTTTACATATTTTCTGAAGTAATATTGGCATTTGCTTCTGGCAATCATAATGTCATGATGCTGAGCTGATGATGAAAGGTCAACTCCTTAATAGTTGGAAGTAAAGGGATAATTCTTTCAAATCTGTGTGCATATTGATACTACTAGTTATAATATCAGCAGAATTATAGGTAAGCTGAACTAATAGGGTGTAAAAAAATGTAACACTAAAAAGGATGAAAAAAAAATTGTAAACAAAAAAAAAACCGCCTTCAAAAACCCGACTCACTAAAAATTACAAAATAATATAATACGAACATTAATCTGGGTATGAATTTGATATGTTGTTGAAGGCGGTGCCAATTAAATTTTTGAGGAAAACTGCATGAAATATAAACGGCACCGCCTTCAACAACATATCAAATTCATACCCAGATTAATGTTCGTATTATATTATTTTGTAATTTTTAGTGAGTCGGGTTTTTGAAGGCGGTTTTTTTTTTGTTTACAATTTTTTCAATTTACTTTAACGACAAGCGAGATATAGCTGTTTAAAGTTCCCGGGTGGACAGAGAGATCCGATATGGCAGATGACGTCACAATTACACTACGGCCATACGCGATCCATATAAAACTCCGTTTTGTAAGAAAGAGATAGAAAATTAACTTTAATTCCTTATAAATCCTTCGTTTGTGATCCGTTTTTAATTTTTAACTCACATTTTACTGGCTGGCTCGGTGGAACAGTAGTTAGTGACCCAGGTTAACTACCTACGGTTCCAAGAGTCGTGGGTTCGATTCCCACTCGGGACAAATATTTGTGTGACGAACATCGGTGTTTGTTCCGTGTCTGGGTGTGTTAGTAAATATATTTTAAGTTTATTTGTGTATCCACTGTTGATTCTGATATCTGTAACACAAGTGCTTAAGCTACTTACCACGGAATCAGATCGATGTATGTGATGTTGTGAAATATTTATTTATTATTTATATTATTTTAGTATATGTTTAAGCTTTTTTTCATAAGTGATTGAAAAATTCAAGATTGCAGATTTATGCATATTCCCTATTGTGTATCAAATTTCATTTAAATTGGTTTAGTAGTTTTGGGGCGAATACGCGTCAGACAAGCAGAGCAAGCTTTCGTATTTCTTATAATATAAGTAAAAAGTTTATGATTAAAAGTTTAAGTTTGACATTAAAAAGATAGTCAATGAAACTTGAAATAAGTAGAAAAATACTTGACAGCGAAATAATGAGGTCAGGCTGAAAGCACATAACATTATAACATTGAATGTATAGCTGTCTGACTAGCTCAGTGGGACAGTGGTCTGTGAGCTGACGGTTCCAAGAGTCGTGGGTTCGATTCCCACTCGGGATAAATATAAGTGTAATGAACATTGGTGTTTGTTCTGTGTCTGGGTGTGAATATGTATTAAAGTATATATTTATAAATACCTATGTATGTATATTAGTCTCAGACGCCCATAGTACAAGCTCTGCTTAGCTTGGGGTCAGGTGACCGTGTGTGGAAATGTCCCAGAAACTGGGGCGATGCTATAAATAGCATCAAAGTTAACTTGGAAAATGCTATGAATAGAATTTTTCAAGTTTTTTCTTCATTTTTATTCCATCCCGCCCAGTGTGCGGAATCCTAAAAGTGTCGCATTAAATTGTTACAGTCACAAAGTGGGAATTTCCCGTTTAAAAACTGTCGCGGCAAGGGAATGTCCGCAGATGCTCATTAACATACAAATGGGTGTCCTGTCCGTCCGTTGCTCCTTGTCTTTGGATTAATAGGATTTATGGTATGCTTGAAGACATTTTTATTTCATCCTGTAGTCACGATATTTCTTAATGTCTTGTATGAATATGGAAAAACCTTTAAGGGACGTTATCGTTAAAGTTTTGACTGCTTCGTTGGATCAGTGGGTAGTGACTCAGAGTCACTACCAAGTGACTCGGTAGTGACTCTGAGTCACTAAACGTAGTTGTGCAGTCAACCGAAACATCGAATAATCGTACATAATAATTTCTTTGAAAAACACAGTGGTAGGTGGCGGGGTTTGAACTGGCGACCTCTCGCATGACAAGCAACGACTTTAACCACTCGGCCGGACGGCTTCAAAATAATCTTTACTCTTTACTAATATTATAAAGGGGAAAGATTTGTTTGTTTGTTTGTAATGAATAGGCTCCGAAACTACTGGACCGATTTAAAAAATTCTCTCACCTTTGGAAAGCTACATTATCCTTGAGTGTCATAGGCTTTTTTTGATAAAACGAAATAGGTTTCTTTTAAGGGGTTTAAATATTATTATATAGAGCTAGAGATATATCCGAAGCGAAGCGAGGGCGGGTCGCTAGTATTATATATATAAAAAAAAAATCTGTGCTCATTTTACTTAAATTAATCACCTTTGATGGTTTAATTTTGTGTAAATATGAAAATATGTTATGAAACAAAATATAACGCTTACAATATTTGAAAATTCATGTGAAAAGACGCAAAATTTTAGTAACTATTTCGTATAATAATGATTTTAATCAAGAGAGTAAACTTCGCGTGGATTTAAACATACTTCATGATTCTTCTGAAGTATTTTATTGAAGATTACGTTGTTTAGACATGGCTCTAAACAAAGTGGAATATATGAAAATTAGGGTGTGATTAGGGATGGAATACTGATGCGACGTGATCATATTTTTTCTTCTTTGTATTTATATTTGTACTGGCAAGTCCTACCTTTGGATTGAAAGCATTATATGAGTTTTCTTAAACTATATCATCCCACTGCTGGAGATGATACAGGTTAATAAAAAATCATGAGTCTTATTATAATTTTTTTATAGAATAGAATAGGTTTATTTTGCATTTAAGCTCCTTTCCACGAGTTGTTTGTAATATTATTAAAATAAATATAACATAACGTCACAAACATTGTTGTGACGCTATGCTAAGTTGCTTAAGCACTTGTGGAATGAATATAAAAAAAACAGTAGAATATTTTATCTATTTATATAATAATTTTCCAACTCAAAAACGAGAGAAACTATATATATAAGATGTGACGTAATGAGGCACTGCTTGCGGCATGAAATCGATGCATAAAACTATAGAAGCTCTACGCCCTAAGTAATAAAGCGGTTCGAACGTGCTTTCGAGTTTCGGTTATACCTTTGGTAAAACCGGCATTTATTGATTTCAATAATAAAAAACTGCACAAATATATTGTGCTACTAAGATAGAATCATTTTACTGCGGGAATACAACCACTAAAATTTCACATCCCCACTGCTAGGGCACGGGCCTACATTAAACTAGGGCGAGAAGGCCAACAAACATCGATAAAATATAAATAGACGTAGACATCCCGATTCCGAAAGCCTCTTCCTAAAGCGTTATTAAGAAATCGTCGCACCCTCCCCGGCTATATATTACAGCAAACTGCCATTTCCATGTTTCGAATTAAAATATTATATTCGCTCAAAACAATAGCTTGGGGACGAAATTGGAAATTAGCGAAAATTGGCTCCAGAACGCTACAATGGCTCCAAGCCGAGTATTAAACGTAAATTCAATTGTTACGGCTTTAATTTTATACGAATTTAATTTAAAATAGGCACGATATTTGAATATTTGATTCTGTAAATAGTTGGGCCGGGGAATAAACTGTGACCGCATAAATTGTACGTTAATTATTTCTATTGAATTATATAAATTCGTGAGTGTTATTGTGTAGGAGCCGGGCTAGTTAAATTTATCACGAATTTCCATTTATTCTATTTTATTTTAGAAATTGGTTAGGAGTTTGTTATTTGCATTTACCTATTTATTTTTGCCAATACTATCAATACGAATTCTTGATTAAAAACAAAACTAATTATATGGATTTAATTCGAGTTTAAAGTGAATCGATCTCTCTTTCAGGATTCTGTATTTGTTTTAACCGCCTATTTTATTTTTATATATCTTATTTTATGTCAGTTAACTGCCTCGTTGGTCTATTGGTTGCAAGCGCTGCGTAAGAACCGAGAGGTCTCCGGTTCGAGCTAAATTTGTGTGAGTTTTTCTGTAATGAATTAATTCAGCCCGGAGTTAGGAAGTTGGTGGTCCTGCGCCCGATCTCTCATCAATCATATCAGATTACCGTCTTTCTAATTTATAATTATTAAAGTAAGGGAATAGAGACTGCACTTAACACAAGTGCACTCTTTATTCCCTTACTCTCGCAAATTTGTGCACTAAAATATGACCTGCGCACTTGGCTGAGCTCAATTGAGATCTACCGTCATGGCTGACTCTGACTAGTTACTTTACTTAAACAGTGGTTATAAAAGATTATATAAACATTAATACATAAAGAATAAATACATAATATACCTACGATATCAAGGACCAAACCGTTAAGTGATGTCGGTAAGAAGATTCCATAAACAGACAGCGATTTTTCTTCTATCGTTTTCCACCGAATTCATTTTAGTGCAAAAGTTTTCCCGTGTCTCTTCCGTCTCTCGGGAACTTGGCATTTTCTTGGATAAAAAGCGTTGTACATTTTTCTCCACACTACGATACGTATACCATGGAATGTATATGTTTTCTTTCCTTTTGGAAGCTTATCTGGAAAAGTTGAAAGTCCCGCCGTGTTTCACCAAAGATACGTGTATGATAAGAGCGATTTTGATACGAGTAATACTCGTCCCGGGTGAGAATCGAATCCGAGACTTTTGGGACAAGATACGGAGCTAAAAGCTGGCAAAATGTGTATCATTATTTCTTTTTAAGTTTTTTAAAGCGTTCATTAATCAAAATACCAAGTGTGATATTACTATGAACGCGTATTCTCTTAATTTGTAGTGAACAAAAGAAAATAAAGAAAGAACCAAAATGAGTTGTTATCTATTTAAATTTGGCTGGTTTTAAAGTCGCGCTGATCTTCGGCGCCGATAGATTTTAAGCTATTGCATAGCTTTTATCGCTTTGAGCGCGGCGAACGCACCAAGAAATTCCGTAACAAAAAAACCTCACAATCGTCTAACGTCGTTTCAGTTCGGTAGACTTCGGCACGGTGTTTGTGTGCGTGCGGTTAGACGTATTGTACGACTCTACGAAACTCGCACGAATCGAGACGAGCTGCTCCGAAATCGGACGATGCTATGCAATAGCTATACCGCGGCAGTCCCCGAGTGCCACACGTCTTTTTTTGTATCGGGCGTCGGCGCCGACCGGTCAGCGTTACTTAAAAACGGTCTCTATATCTATATGCATACTAGGTCTTCAGAACTGATGGTAAGCGTGTGGTCAGCGTAACTCGAGAACTAGCCTGAGATTGATTATTATTTTCGATATCATAGCTCAATAACCATCACCATCATCAGCCCATCTACGATCCCACTGCTGGGGTACGGGCGTACCCTAAACTAGTTCGATAGGGAGTCAACCACGCTGACCAAGTGCGGGTTGGTTGACTACACAACCTAAATTTTCTTCGTAGGTGTGCAGGTTTCCTCACGATGTTTTCCTTCACCGTGAAAGCGTCGAATAATATATTTGATAAAATTATAAGCATCACCCACAAAGTGATAACACAGACACCTTAAAAAGCATTCGGGCGCTTAAATATTTTATACCTATTGAAAACAATTTTTGTTAAGACCTTTTGTAACCGAAGTCAGACTGTATCTTTTTCTTGTCCCGTAAAACCAGTAATCCGTAAACAATCGGATTACGAAATTGAATATTATTTTCATTTGAATTCGTCAAATGAAAATTCGTGGAAATTGGTGACAACGATGTTTTGTGGAGTCAACGGGGCGGTAATTTTAAGCTTTTAGATATTTTTTATCTTTACTTATAATGATAAAGCGTGAATAAATGATTAAGCTTTGATTTGTGTGATATTATACACTTTTTGAATTTGAAATTCATATCTTTGATTATTCGACGATTTAATGGTGAAGGAAAAACATCGTAAGAAAACCTGCACACCTACGAAGAAATTCTAAGGTTGTATAGTCGACCAACCCGCACTTGTCCAGCGTGGTTGATTAATGCCTAAGCGCCCTAGTTTAGGGTAAGCTCGTGTCCCGGAAGTGGGGACGTATATGGGCTGATAATTAAACATAGTGTGTATATTTATTGTCTTCATGCGGCCGATATATTTCGTTTAGATAGGTCATCTTTAGGGTTCCATTCCCAAAGGCTAAAAACTGAAAATATATTCCGTTAGTGTGTTAATGACCTTGTTAAAACAATGCACAAGGCATAATAGCGGCGACGTGGTCCACAACCTGTCACGTCACTTTTCCCACAGAGGTGAAAAGTGAATCGCTGGGAGTGATCTCTGTCTACCCCTCTGGGAAAAAGGCGTGATTTTATGTACGTATGTATGTGTGTTTATTTACATATTTCAATACTAGTTACATAATAATCGGCACAAATATCCTCCCTTATCTCACAATGAGATATTAATGTTTGACATCAGATATTGCCTTTTCGTCGTATCGAGCAGCAAGACGAACCTAATAGAACCTTTTTGAACTTTGCCGTTCACAATGAGGGTCGAGGCGCAGCACAAGTATCTTTTGTTAAAAATCTGTAACTTGACGGAAAGTAATCACGGAGCTGCCATACTCCGGCGTCACCAGGAAAAGTCACGACTGAAACAACTTTTGAACGGAGAAGTTTCTCCGTTGATGTTGCGATTTGTAAACTTGGAGAATGGGACGCGGTTGTGAAGTGTTGTCGATCTGATTTCATGTTAATTTTTAGACTTTTGCGTTCCATTGCACTTAATATTAGTCTTTATAGGTCTACTATATTATGAGTCACAAATACATTGCTACTTACTACTCAGGGGCACTTTGCTACTCCTAATATCCCGTGTAGACCCACAAAGAATAATATTTAATGTTAATTTTTTTAATTGAATTAAAGATTGCAGAAAATAGACTGTAGGCTTTGAACGGAAGATTAGTCAACTAAATTTTTTCACTTTCATAAATATAAGGCCGTGAATAAGGCCGTGAAATCCATAATTGTGAATTTTTCTAAAGGTCAGCTCTATCGGTTAAATAAAACATTACTTTTTACATAACCATAAAAAGCATCGACGGCCAAGTGGTTGGGTCGTTGCTTGCCATTTGAGAGGTCGCTAGTTCAACCCCCTGTTTTATTCATATTTATCTGTAAGATTATTTGACACTTTGAAAGTGAAGGAAAACATCGTGAGGAAACTTGCACACCTACGAAGAAATTCTAAGGTTGTGTAGTCGACCAACCCGCACTTGGCCAGCGTGGTTGACTCGCGGCCTTATCGCCCTAGCTTAGGGTAGGCCCGTGGCCCAGCAGTGGGGACGTTTATGAGCTGATGATGAAAACATTTCTTTACCTCTTTGTTGATATATAAAAATGTAATTTTTTTATACAAGGTACAATATAAATACTACTGTCTGCTTCTACTTCCTTCGCGAAGATTATTTTTCAGCTCTGTCCAATAACGATCGAATCTAAAGCTTCACCTTTGTTTGCTAGTACTTTGATATTGGATATTTTGTGATTCTTTCATCTAGACACATCTCAAAAAAGAGAAACGATTGTTATTTTTAGGTTTATCTCTTCAGACTCGTACTTGAATAAAATCGTAATTGGAAAAACCCTTTATTTTACACATTTTTTTGTTATCATCATTTTCGATTTCTGACTGCTAACTTTCTATTTTATTTCATCATCATCATCAGCCCATATACGTACTATTTTATTTTTAAACACGAACAAACACTATTGAAACACAAATATTTTTTTATACTTTATTTTTTTCCAAAAAAGAAATCATGAATAATTAATGAAACCCTGTTACTCAAATTCAAAACATTCGCAAAACTTCCTCAAAAATGTCATCGTAACAAGTCCGTTCCGTGCAAGTTCTTTTTTAAAAGCGCCCATTTTTTCGTAGTCCGACGCCATTTATCACACGCGGCTTCAAAATATGAGTTTTTCGGGGACTTTTTCCGGGTGACATCGGCGCAATCACGACGGCCCACTGTGTGCCGGACCACCGTGCACTGTTTTGCTTATCAACGCTTGTCTCTGACCATTGGGAGATTTTATATTGTACTTTTTTTCGACTCTAAGTTTTCGCGTGCCTTTAAAATTATGTATGTTTCATGTTATTTTTTCTATTTTTGTTTAGTTCTACAACATAATTTATCAATTTGTACTTATGTAATTCACTCCTAAGACAATATCTTAAAAACGTTAGTTGTAACATTCTCTATTTTCTTTTGGGAAAAATAAAGTGTTTTTACTAGACGAACGTAAATGATATGCCCAGTTATGAATGAATAAGCTGAAAAAAAAACATTCTAATACAACTAGCAAGTTCATAAGCGTTTTAATGATTTTCATTTACAAAAGCTATTTACTAACTACGAGAATAAATTAAAATCATTTTTGCATTTTGTTCATACCAGCCGTTGCATTTTAAAAGCTTTAGAACACCGAAAACAAGCGTTCGAAGTCATTTATCACACAAATAGCACAGTGGAAAGTACGAAATATGAGCTCGGGAACTTTTTCGGGGTGAAAGTCCGCGCAATAAGCGCGCCGGCCCACTGTGCGCCTGGCCCGTGGTGCGCGCCGGGTCCCGACAATACATCATTACTGCCAATTTTCCAAAGTATACGTGTGCATATGAAAAAACAAACACTGCGAAAAACAAATACTGTTGTTCTTACTCTTTTGTAATGACAATTTGTGTAGTCGAGCAACCTGCACTTGGCCAGCCTAGTTGTCTAAGGCCTTATCGCCTTAGTTTAGGATAGGCCCGTGTCCCAGCAATGGGGACGTTTATAGGCTGATTTTGATGAAAATGTCAAATAGGTATAGTATCACTTTAGACCTTCTACATTGTAAAAAGCATTCTTGGTTAATTAATCAAGTAATGACAAGAGGTCTAGTTTAAACACCTGAAATTCAATAAATTGTATTTCATTTATTCATACTTCTAATCAGAAATAACAAATCCTCATCTGTAGCAATCTAGACACGCGGTAGCGTGTCAAGCCAAGTTCAAGAAACAGAACTGGCGAGCCGCACCGTGTGTAATATTACACGAACCATTTGGAACCACTTTTGAACCCGTCATAAATCAAAAACTATTTCACATAAACGTATCAAATTTGGCTCATATATTGTGACTTGCGAGATAAATATGTGTTCTAAATTTCATAAGCTTATCTTAAACAGTTATTTAGATATTAATGTCCAAAAATCCTCATTTTTATCATTGACTGACTGACAGATCAAAATTCTAACCCAGTTCCAAATGACCTAGAGAGTTAAAATTTGGTATGCAGATAGGTAATTACATGAATACAAAGGAAAAAATAAAAAACTGGCAATTTTTTAATAATTAGGTTTTTTTTTATTTTTTTTTTTATATTTTTATAAGAGGCTAACAAGATGACCTCACTCCACCTGATGGTAAGCGGTAGTGAGATCCACATATGAGGTCGACAGGCACAATAGACCATGTTGAGCCTGTCGCACTCACCCTGAAAGCCGTGAAAAAGGAGACCACTGCTGCGGTTAGGTTCTATTATGAACGCTTAACTTAAATACCTTATTAGTGCCTAATCACGCCTATATACCGGGGAAGACAGAGCACTAAGTATATATTTAGGTATACATACTTACTTATTTACAATTAAGAGTAGGTACTTATAGTCGGTTTTCATATTTATTACTTAGGGTTATACCCCGTAAACGTAGGAAAATACAGTAACTGATTCAATTGTTTTATATTTATAAAGTCTAGTTGTAGTTTTGAATTTGTCCTTTTTAAAGGACCTACGGCGTTACGATGATATATACTTTTCTACAAAAAGTAATGATATCCAATCAAAAACATAAATGTGAAATGAGAGCCACGTTCAATATTATGATAATTGCCTTGGTTGTTGACTTCAACGACAAAAGAAGTGAGATCTGAATGGGTGCCAAGTTCAATGGTCAACCCTGAAATTTATTTATAAGTAACACTATAACATACCTATCATATCTTCTTATAACATTTAAGATAATGTATGGTGGTAGCCTATGAAGGTCTGTCTTGGCTAGTTTTCTTTAGTTAGTTAGTTAGTAGTCTAGTTAGTTGTCTTGGTTAGTTTGGTATTTGTCGGTATTTATTTTATAATTCCGAAAATTTGGATTGTTGGTAGAAACTAGCGAGCGAACATAATAATACGTTGGTAGGTTTATAGAAACTAGCCAAGACAGACCTTCATAGGCTACCACCATACATTATCTTAAATGTTATAAGAAGATATGATAGGTATGTTATAGTGTTACTTATAAATAAATTTCAGGGTTGACCATTGAACTTGGCACCCATTCAGATCTCACTTCTTTTGTCGTTGAAGTCAACAACCAAGGCAATTATCATAATATTGAACGTGGCTCTCATTTCACATTTATGTTTTTGATTGGATTATAGGAATACTTATTCCGATAAGGCTTTAGTCAACCACGCTGGCCCAGTGCGAGTTGGCTATACAATACCTAGAATTTTTTCGTAGGTGTGCACAGTTTACCTAACGATGTTTTCCTACACCGTCAAAGCGACGAATAGTGGTACATATTAATTTAAAGTTTGTGAAACACTGTTGTACGTACGTGGATTATTTTGGCCATGCTGTTAAATAAAATATATTGAAATTGATTGTATTGAAATACTAACGTAAAATAACTTTCCTCTTTAACTGACTGAAGCTGAAACTCAAGTATATGGAAAAATACTTGAACAGTTTTCGCTCCAGCATTATATCATCTCAGCAAATGTCAACATCGAAAATAAATGGACTATAAATTCAAGTAATATTTTCGAAGGCTTCATAAAATGGTACGGCCATTTTACTGGAGGCAATCGTTTAGTAAGAACCAAGAGGTACGAATCCCTTTAATTTTTTTAGTTTTGCTGTAAAGTAGGAACCCTTAATAAAGCAATGAAAAAATAAATTCCAACAAATGTTGAACTTTATGCATTTGCAATACAGGCGAAAACCAATAAAAAAAGGCCTTGCCTCATTTTGGGTAAAATTAATATTACACAATGTCACATACCTTTAATTCGACAACATCCTTTAAAAGGTCCGTATAAGTAACGGATCTTCAAAAATAAAAGGTCACAGCATAAACCTGATTTTTTTTCAATACTTGACATTTACACAACTTTCAATCAATAGCGTGCCCTTTGTATTAATTTAATAAATAATTTTCCGTTAAAACGTAGCTCGGCCCGCTCTCTACGCCCGCGGGAAATCTATCGTGTCGGAATTCGCGACAAATTTCATCAAGACCAAGAAATTACATTGTAGTGTTGTACCACAGTCGGCATAAAATAAAATAAAAGAAATATATATCTGGGACGTTTCTACACACGGTTAAATGATACCAAACTAAGCAGAGTTTTTACTATTGCTCTCAGAGACTGACAAACTTAATACATAACCACCACTTAATACATAACCATAAAAAGCGTCGATGGCCGAGTGGTTAAGGTCGTTGCTTGCCATGCGAGAGAGCGCCAGTTCAAACCCCGCCAGGTACCAATGTGTTTTTCAAATTTGAAATTCATATGTACCATCATTCGACGCTTTGACGGTGAAGGAAAACATCGTGAGGAAACCTGCACACCTAAGAAGAAATTCTAAGGTTGTGTAGTCGACCAACCCGCACTGGGCCAGCGGGGTCGACTAAGGCCTTAACGCCCTAGTTTAGGGTAGGCCCGTGCCCCAGCAGTGAGGACGTATATGGGCTGATGATGATCACATAACCACACCCAGACACGGAACAAACACCGATGTTCATCACACAAATATTTTGTCCCGAATGGGAAACGAACCCACGACTCTTAGAGCTACCAGCAAGGGTTACAAACCACTGTTTCACCGAACCACTGAAGTATTATTATAAGGCGTCCGACCGATTTCAGCCATGGCGGCCGATCTTAATTGAGATCAGCCAAGTGCGTAGGACATATTATAGTGCACAAGTGTGCGTGCAAACACAAGTGCACTCTCTATTCCCTTACTCTCATAATTGGGTGAGACGGCAATCCGACATGACCGATGAGAGATCTGGCGCAGGACCACCGGCTTAACGTGCTTTCCGAGGCACGGGCGTTCAACCGCCAACTTCCTAACTCCGGGCTGAGTAATTTCATTATAGAAAAACTCACACAATTTTTTGCCCGACCTCGGATTCGAACCGGGGACCTCTCGGTCCTAACGCAGCGCTTGCTACGAATAGACCAACGAGGCGAAGTATTATTATTGCTTTTATTATTACCTACCTAGGTACTATGCTGGTTCAGCGAAAGATAGCGGATTGAATTGCCATCGATTATTTATTTACGAGGTATGGTTTGTTAAATTATTGGCAGGAATATATGAGTAATTGGTAACTTGGTAGTAAATATTGTTACTTCATAGTATTTTATGCTGATGTGTTAAATTATTGGAATATATTGGTAGGTAGTAGTAAGTACGTAGTAAATAATGTTATTTCATTTTGGTTACTGTTCACTATTGTAAGTATATTTTGTGTTTTTAATAGTAGGTACATCTTATACTAAAATCATAAATACTTTATTCCTATTGGCATAGTACATGCAACTTTAAATGGTTAATATAGCAATACAACTCTACTACCTCTGCGGAATGGCTGTTTTGTTTCTGGTTTTTCCTTTACCTAATATTTTAGTGTATTTAGGACTGATGATGATGATGATGATGATTTATTAGCAAAAAACTTTGTGGCTTTTTCATTAAAAAAGGGAGCTACTTGAAGTACTAGTTAATTATCATTGCTAATGTTTCTTTTATTTATAGTAAACCAGTTCCGGGACCGGTTTATGCGTCACAACACTATCCCGGACCTAACTCCCAACTGCACTAAAAGGTTTTATCGTCCGTTTACAAGTTCCACTCCGACGATTGGTCCTTCTATTGTTTTTATTTCTTTCCTTCATTAGCTGAGTCGATAATAATGGAGGCTTTATTATTTCTATTTTTGTTGCGACGTTATGGTATGGGAATAGGTTTGGATCGGGTTACTAGTGAAGGCGTAACTCTACCAAATTATGCGTTAGCAACATTGTTCTTCTGATTTAGTAACAAGTGAAAGCGGGTTCGATTCCCACTCGGGACAAATATTTGTTTGACGAACATCGGTGTTTGTTCCGTGTCTGGGTGTGTTATTAAATATATTTAAGTATATTTGTGTATCCACTGTTGATTCTGATACCCGTAACACAAGTGCTTAAGCTACTTACCACGGGATCAGATCAATGTATGTGATGTTGTGCAATATTTAATATTAATATAATATTTAATATATATTTAAACTAATATTTGTTAGATGTTTCTTTGCACGTACTCATACTGTATAGCATAAATAACATTACTGTTTCATTTGTAACGAAAATATTTCTAAGCCCTTTAAGTAAGTAAATGAAGACCCTTGAAAGTGATCAAGACAGTTTTTTGAGTAACCGTAATAACCACAGAGTAAATGGTGTCCAGGCATCAATATCTTAAAGCAAATTTAATATAATGTATTCTAAATAGAGTGCTATGTAAAAAAAAGACGTGTGGCACTCGGGGACTGCCGCGGTATAGCTATTGCATAGCATCGTCCGATTTCGGAGCAGCTCGTCTCGATTCGTGCGAGTTTCGTAGAGTCGTACAATACATCTAACTGCACGCACACAAACACCGTGCCGAAGTCTACCGAACTGAAACGAATTTAGACGATTGTGAGGTTTTTTTCGTTACGGAATTTCTTGGTTCGGTCGCCGCGCTCAAAGCCCGCGATAAAAGCTATGCAATAGCTTAAAAACAGTCTGCAATTAACATTGAGAGTTTCCTCAATCACATAATCACTAAATGACTTCAAAAAAATACACCTCATTAGAAAACGATGTTAAATTTCTCACCCGAGACTTGTCGCATTTTAGAACACCGAAAAAAGTTCAAAGTTCAAATATTAAAAAGAAATAATTGCACGTTTTTCGGTTCCTTTGACGAAGCCCTGGCGAGGAGGATATAAATTCTCATTATCAGAGGGTCCATCATGTGATCTGAATTGCAAATAAGAGGGAGAGGGGAGGGAAGGACATAAGGTTGTGACAGTTCAGACAAAGGAGGTTAAACTGTCTACAACGGAGTAATCGCCAGCTTTCTACTTCCTGATAGACTTATTGATAGGATCTAACCTAGTTAGTGCCTGTAGATTACAAATGGTTCTACTAACTGTTGGAATGGAAATTTCCTTTTAGTTGGAAAGTTGATGGAGATGTAAAAAATATTTTGTTGTGTTCTGTATTCTTCCGTCCTATATCCTTGCTGCTCGTGGGAACGCAATGACCTTGTTAAAACAATGCACAAGGCAGCATGGCGGTGACGTGGTCCACAACCCGTCACGTCACGTTTCCCACAAAGGTGAAAAGTGGATCGCTGGAAGTGATCTCTGCCTACCCCTCTGGGAAAAAGGCGTGATTTTATGTTGTGTTTGTTCTATATTCTATCATTTAAATCTTTTTGCTCATAACACCTTTGTAAAAATTTAATTAATGGAACTGTACAACCGTGTCTCTTGTTAAAACGTATGAAATCTAATAACTATGAATGAACTGAGTAGAGTAGAAAAGACAGAGGCATGATTAATAAAATAAATAAATAAATATTACACATTGGTAAGTAACTAAGGCACTTGTGTTAATCAACAGCGGGTACACAAATATACTTAAATATATTTAATAACACACTCAAACAAGGAACTAACTCCGATGTTCGTCACTCAAATATTTGTTCCAGGTGGAAATCGAACCCACAACTCTTAGAACCGGTAGGTAGTAAACCTGGGTCACTAGCCACTTTTCCAAGGAGCCAATTATATTATAGATAGACAGATATCGGTATTATTGTAATGGGATCTCGGTTTTGCCTACAGAACCCAAAGATTCTACACTCATGTAAAACACCAAGCAGGTTCCCTAACTTTACGGATACTTTTTTTATGGAACAAAGTATTAACGAGCAAAAAAACAAGTATGAACCTCCTAACTTCTACGCCATTAAGAAAACATCGCATCGAATATATCTTTAAAAAAACTTAACGGAAGAAATACCGCGAGCTACAAACGTGTTTTCGTCGAGTGAGGAGTTGGTACGTATTTTTCGTACATTACTGGTTGAATAAGGCTCATCAAATAGTCATTAGCTGTATTTACATGGCGAGTGTTGGACGGATACAGAAGCGCTACCATGAGTTTAAAAGTGACAGACTCGATATCGCCTGCGTAAAAAATGTCTATGAAAAGATGTACAGTGGCCATAGCGGTAACACTATGAAAAAAACAATTCTATATAATGTTTTTAACGTACGTAAGTTTTCGATACCTAACTCATGGTAGCGCTACAGAGCAGTAACTGAGTTTGGGCCAAGAGTTGAAGATTGGAGCGGAATATTGGAACGCCCTTCGGAATAAAAAGGGAATCGGATGTTTGTTAATTCTTCTGGGCTTTTTGCATAAAAAAATAATCAAAAATAACATGCATGTTGTAACTAATAAATAAGGCGTCCGTCCGACCGATATCACAAGAGCGCAGGACATATTATAGTGCACAAATATGCGCGCAAACATAAGTGCACTCTCTGTTCCCTTACTCTCATAGTTCGATTCGGCTTTCCGAGGCACGGGCGTGCATCCGCCAACTACCTAACTCCGGACTGAGTAATTTCTTCACAGAAAATTTTGCCCGACACCGGACTCAAACCGGGGACCTCTCGGTCCTTACATAGCGCTTGCTACCAATCGACTAACGAGTCATAACAAGCAAAATATGTCTGTATCGAAGACAACCTGAAAACAGCCTCAATAGTTTTTTACTACAATTGTCTTGGTTACATAATGATTCTTTAAGCATTTTTTAAACTAATTTCATATATTTACCGTATTTCGATTTGATTTCGATTTCAATAGATAACTTTAGTCTTACCCGTGACCACGAGCGCTGTAAAGAGCTCGAAACGTCGGATCTCTAAATAATGTTTAGAATACCAATGCACGCGAGTTTAATCCGTAAAAAAAACCGCCTTCAAAAACCCGACTCACTAAAAATTACAAAATAATATAATACGAACATTTATAATCATCTGGGTATGAATTTTATATGTTGTTGAAGGCGGTGCCGTTTATATTTCAAACAGACAAGCACAGAGTGCTTCTTTTTCCTCAAAATTTTGATTGGCACCGCCTTCAAAAACATATAAAATTCATACCCAGATGATTATAAATGTTCGTATTATATTATTTTGTAATTTTTAGTGAGTCGGGTTTTTGAAGGCGGTTTTTTTTTTTGTTTACAATTTTTTTTCATACTTTTTAGTGTTAAATTTTTTGTTACCCTATAAGTTCAGCTCACCTGTAATACTACTGATATTATAACTAGTAGTCTTAATATGTATACAGTATTGAAAGAATTATCCTTTTACTCCAAACAATTAAGGATTTGACCTTCCATCATCAGCTCAGCATCATAACATTATGATTGCAAGAAGCAATGCCAATATCACTTCAGAAAATATATAAAACGCGGTACATGTGCCTATAAAATTTGAGGGTTGCCCTCGATTTCTCCTGGATCCCATCATCAGATCCTAGACTGGTCACCCTATTAGTTCAGCTCACCTATAATGCTACTGATATTATAACTAGTAGTCTTAATATGTATACAGTATTGAAAGAATTATCCTTTTACTCCTAAGTATTAAGGAGTTGACCTTCCATCATCAGCTCAGCATCATAAGATTATGATTGCCAGAAGCAAATGCCAATATAACTTCAGATAATATGCAAAACGCGGTACATGTCCCTATAAAATTTGAGGGTTGCCCTCGATTTCTCCTGGATCCCATCATCAGATCCTAGACTGGTCACCCTATTAGTTCAGCTCACCTATAATGCTACTGATATTATAACTAGTAGTCTTAATATGTATACAGTATTGAAAGAATTATCCTTTTACTCCTAAGTATTAAGGAATTGACCTTCCATCATCAGCTCAGCATCATAAGATTATGATTTCCAGAAGCAAATGCCAATATAACTTCAGATAATATGCAAAACGCGGTACATGTCCCTATAAAATTTAAGGGTTGCCCTCGATTTCTCCTGGATCCCATCATCAGATCCGGGACTGGTGAAAATGGGACCACCTCGGAAGTGAACTGTATCCAACCAAAAAAAAATTTTTTAAATCCGTCTATAATTGGCGAAAATATCGGTGAACATACATAAAAAAAAAAAAAAAAAAAAAAAAAAAGAAAAAAAAATATTATACATACAGACGAATTGAGAACCTCTTCCTTTTTTTGAAGTCGGTTAATTAGTTTTACTTCAAGATAATTTAAAAATTATATCATCGAAACGACGTTTCTTCGTGGGTATGTTTATGCTTTGCACTGTTGTTGCTTAATATGTAAAGTAAACATAGTGAAAGATTTATTGGGATCAAATTTTACTACGGCAAGCAATACGGAATATGTATGGAATTTTATTTCCTTTTTTTCTGAATATTTTTATCACAAAGAGACAAAATTTAAAATATGTTGCCAAATTTAATTTGGAAGTTTCTGATAAAATAGTTTTGCTGGAATATGATATCTTTATTTACACGTCAAATATTTTATTGATACGTATTTTATTAAAGTTTATTTTAAAGGGGAAAAAGGGGTAATTTATGTATGTGTGTATGTATTTCAAAATTGTTACATTCAAGTAATTCAAAACTTTACAATCTTATTATCTAAATCGGTTAAATAAAAATAATGTTTACATGTTTTCTCTGACTTAAGACTAACTATAAGTTAATAGTTTATTTGAACAGTTGTTTTGGCGTGAAAGCGGAACAGACATACAAACAGATAGACAAGCAGACACGAAGTGTGCTTTCACATTAATAATATGAGTAAGCATTTAGCAATTAGTACTTGAAAATAATCACCAATAAGACGTCCGGCCGATTTCAGCTATGGCGGCCGAGTAATTTCATTAAAGAAAAACTCAAACACATTTTGTCCGACCCCGTACTCGAACCGGGGACCTCTCTTACCTTACGCAGCACTTACTACGAATTGCTTACCACCAACCAACGAGGCTGTTAAATAACCAACACAGAAAATACCATTACATACATACAAAATACTCCGTACCATACTATTTGTTCACATACAGAACAATTTCGTACAGTACCCTTTAATTCTCATCCCCTCTCAGCAAAACCGGTTGTAACCGGTTAATATCCCCGGCTCACTGGGGGCGGCGGTTTCTGCCCCATCCGGGCAATAAACCGGGGTAACCGCAGCCCGGTGCAACCGCATTCACATATGCATTTTGGGGCAATTTGCTCCAGAACTGATATTTCAATCATTCTATTTGGTAAGAAGTTTCACTGAGAGTGTAAGTGTCAACGATGTTGCTTTGATTACTTTATGATAGGTTTAAAGATAAGATAAAAGTGGCAATCGCATTTTAGTATATTTAATATTTCAACTTTAATATAATAAAAGTCATACTAAATTGGTTACCCAAGATACAGGCTAAGCCTAGTTTGGGATCCCCTGTAGTACTCGACACTTCTTAGGCAGCAATTAACCCATGTCTAGTTTAAGTACATGTATAACCTTCAAATGTATACCTAGTCTAAGTAACATTCTGAGAGTAATAAAGCATTTTAATTTTTAATTTTTTTTTTTAATTTTAAAACTTTAATATAACGATTTGTTTTCTATTTTAGTCAGTTTATTGGCTGTAAAGCGCTATAGTGTCGGGATTGTCAGCAAATTTGCATTGGTTATCGAGTGAATTTTCTTCTTGTTTACTAGCTTTAGATATTCCTAAATACATAGAATGAAACAAAGTCGACTTCGCTGTGGCAAAACGGATTTTGATGTGTTTTTAATAATAGATAGAGGAATTTAAGAGGAAGGTTCTCTACATCTAATATAGTTTAATAATGCAGACCACAGCGGTCCCACAAACTTAGCTACCCACAGTAAACAGTGCTTCATTTTGAAAGTAAAATACTCTAACAAGTTTGCACAAATCTGGGCTGAGGAAAGTTTTCAAATTATACAAAATTGTCGCGAAAGAACTGCCGTCCGTCACTATAGCTATACTTGTATATGTCGAGTTAGTATGCGGATCACGGGTAAACCTTGTATATAGGGGATGGATATTGGCTCCCCTTGATTTGTGTCGAGCAATAACAAATGAGATTATGAGACCTATGGCTTTCGTATATCCTTACTTTTGTTATAAACGCGAAAGTAGTGACGTATCGTGATTTTCCAAAACTACCAATTTAAAAGTTAGGTACAAAAATAGTTTGCCTTTATGGTTCAATATTCTTTATTTGTAAACTTTGAGATCAAAGATTCCTTTTTTTATCACGCAACTGTGTTATTATTTATTTAAAATTCAGTAACAAATGGAAGTCCATTTTCGATATGTTTAAAACTCAAAAATATTATGAGAATTTCCAAGCGGTTTACTTACGTACACAAATTTGAAATCTTTTCACATTTACGGGCCTTAACGCCACCCCGCTGAGCTATAAATAAAGTTACAATCCCTCAGCAGATATAAATTTTAAACTTCATCAAAAAAACCTAAGTTCAACTCTGCGCAATGGGTGGAATTGCTCATTTTCTGAACAAAAAATACCGCCATTTCGAAATGACTAGTAAAACGAGACCGCGTTATTACCCTCGCTAGAATCGAAAAAGAAAATTAAACTTATCCAACCGTAAATGCGAAGGTTATAGAATTAAGTCACCTAATCTATACTAATATTATAAAGCTGAGGAGTTTGTTTGTTTGTTAGTTTAAGCGTGATAATCTCAGGGACTACTGGTTCAAATTTAATATTATATTATATATAGATTGTCTATACAATACATTTTTTTTTTCTATTTATTGGAACCTATAGCTTACAGTTGCTGAGATAAGCGCATTCAAACAAACAAACCAAAGTCTTCAACATTATAATATTAGTACAGATATGTTTTTTACTTAAGTTGTTAAAAATATATATTCAATTTGGTTTTGACCTGGAAAAATTCAAAGTTTGTTACAGTAATTCCGTACAAGAGCCCAGGGACTTATTGCATTTTATTTTATTTTATTTTATTTTATTTTATTTATTTAAGGAAACATACAGCACAATATATTACTAATGACAATATGATAGTGATAATACATTAGCCAAAACAATTTCCACTAATTATATTATTACATATAAACGCGAAGACTCACAATAAGTATATATGTAGGTATGAAAATATAGTTATTATACAATTTAACTCAATTTACTTTACATTTACCTTACTGTGGTAATTGAAACTGGGTACTTAATATCTACTTAACTTTTTTAACAGACCGAACAAAACCACAAAGTTGACAATTAAACATATCAATGTGATTGTAGCGCAAATAATTTATATAAAAATTATATAAATAGAAAACATAATATCGTTAAATTTTCCTAAAAAGGTACCAATGCAACCTTACTCCATAATGCACAGTGGTTCAAGTACCCTGGAAATGCCAAATTTTGCACAAATACCCTTTTCAAGCTTGCATGAATATGGCTAAGGCCTTTCCGGCTCCATAAAAGCCTCATTCAAGATTGGTGAATATTTTACCCAGCATCTTCAGAATATGGTATTTAGGTTTTGTGTTCACCGAAAACCAATATTGTGCAGGTATGAGCGGAGAAATTGGTTAGTGTTTAGTATGATTTTAAGCTTTCGCGTTCCATTACACTAAATATTAGTCTTTATGGGCCTACACGCGATATTGGGAGTAGAAAATACATAGCTACTTACTGCCAGACGTTTCAACTTGGTTGGTTTTGGTCTCACGACCATGATTGGTGTCTAATATCGCGTGTAGACCCATGAAGACTAATATTTAGTTGTTAGTGTTTTTTTAATACTTTTTTCAGAGTCAGGTAATAATAATAATGTGTTTCTTTTTAAAATCCTCGTCCACTATACACATAAAATATGTTTATATTCCTCTTGAAGACATTGTTTAAGTAAGCAATTATTTTCAGACACCTTTCCTGGTGGCACTTAAAATCCTTTATTTAAGCTTGAATTTTGATATTATAACGTCATCAAATTTGAATAAGTGACTTTATACTGCTATTTCTCTTTAGTCAACAGTCTTAAGTTTAAAATTAATTCAATCGTAGTCCAGTTATTTTAGACATTTTAAACCACAATCTTCGGAAAATAAATAATAAATAAAACAAAATAAATATTTCACGAACTGGTGACCTCTCGCATGGCAAGGAACGACCTTGCATAACTTCATTTCTTTTCTATTAGTCGTTCTCATGACTCCCTTCGCGTCATTAAATATAAAATATTAAATATTTCACATACATCGATCTGATCCTGTGGTAAGTAGCTTAAGCACTTGTGTTACGGAAATCCGAAACGACAGTGGATACACGAATATACTTAAATATATTTAATAACACACCCAGACACGGAACAAACATCGATGTTCGTCACACAAATATTTGTCCCGAGTGGGAATCGAACCCACGACTCTTGGAACCGTAGGTAATGAACCTGGGTCACTGGTGGAACAGTGGTTACTGTTCCACCGAGCCAGTCACAAAGGAAAAAATCCTGATGAATTAATTTTTGTATTCAACTTCGTTACGGTGTTATAATGACAATGATATCGTGAAATCGACATTGATAAGTATCGTGCCGGCTTAAAAAGTTATAAAGGTCATAAGGTCATTTTTCTTTAACACTCCGTTATAAAGGTGTGTACAAATAATCAGTTCATTAGGAGGTTTTTCGCAAGTATAACCTTAAATGACTAGACTATCGATATAAATCGGTGAACACCAAACGTCACCCAATTACAAAAATGGCGGGTAATCTGTCCGCCAAGCATCGCTTTGGAAGTCAATTAAAAGAGTCGAGGGAACGCAAAGGGAAGCAGCATTGTGATTCGGGACCCGTCCCAGGTGGGGCGGGACGGTGGGACACCCTGGGACTAACGAACTGGTTTTTTATTACCCCTTGAAATGAGGGAAAGAAAGCAAAAACAGCTGAGCATTTTTTACCGAGCGGGTCGTGTGAGGTCGCTTTTTTCTAAGCATTTTCCCTGCAGTTGGGTTTGTGTTAGATGAATTTACTATGATCAATGCTAGATTATGGTTAATACAGAACCATAGGCCTCTGATGTTCTATTTTTTGGTTAAAAATGCTAATATTTTTGCTATAGTTAGGATATGATAAACAATTTGAGAACATTTGTCTTGAATAATCTTACACTAAAGTAATTATGGTTCTACACACTATATAAGGAATCTATACTAATATTATAAAGCTGAAGAGTTTGTTTGTTTGTTTGTTTGAACGCGCTAATCTCAGGAACTACTGGTTCGATTTGAAAAAATCTTTTTGCGTTGTATAGACCATTTATCGAGGAAGGCTTTAGGCTATATAACATCACGCTGCGACCAAAAGAACGGGGGAAAAACGCGAACGAATTCGCTGGCACAGCTAGTAAGAGATATATAGCTACTTACTGCCCAACGTTTCGACTGGGTTAAACCAATCATGGTCGCGAGCGAACTGGTGCCGTACTCGTACACCTTCATCTGCCGAAGCGGTTGTGAATGTCTGAATCCACCCCCGAACCAGCATTAATGTCAACAACAGATTCAGTCAACAAGACAATCCAAAAAATCGCATCTTGTTGAAGTTACATATACTGATATGTAACTTCAACCAGACAAAAAACACTTTATGAATACTTTGTTCTTAAATTTTGGGTAAACTAAAATAGAATAAAAAACAAGTATAAGATCGTATCCCAAGCCACTGGCACGTTACATAAACCCCATCTCTCTACGAACTCAGTGTAATAATTAATCCCTTGCGCTGTGAATTACATTTCAACTAATCAAGGCATCTCTTTTCAGGTACGCCATTCTAAATCCAGCCCACTCCAGGTAATATGATTAGAATTTTTATGAATAACCGGGAGAGGATTCTGTGTTTCACGCGGCAACTTTGTGCCTAAATCTGTTTTGGGATTAAATGATTCAACATGCTTGGTATAAGAAGTATATAGTAGTAAAATGTAAGTTCAAATAGATATGGATATTATTTTGTAATCTGGTTTAAAAATAAACCGGTCAAGTGCAAGACTGACTCATGCACGAAGAGTTCCGTACCTATTTTGTAGAAAAACTCGATTATTGTATGACCCCCTTACTATTTTATCGTTTTGAATTTTTAGTATTTTTTGTTATAGCTGCGAAGGATATATATCATTTAATTTTGTAACCGCAACTGTTTAAGAGATACAGCTTGAAGACAGACAGACGGAAAAACGGACGGCAAAGGCTTAGTAATAGAGTCCCATTTTTACCTTTTAGGTACGAAACCCTGAAAATTATCTCAAAAGTAAGGTTTTAATCTTTAATTAAAATAGTTAAGAAATACATTGCAAACACTTGCAAAATTCTGAACCATTTAGATTCTTTTTCATTCGCGTTTAAGCCGGTGAAACCCTCTTTTTACGCACTTTAAACCCGTTCCTCGCCTTTTCATCCTATGGCCGCCTGCATAAATTAGACCAATCCCATTCCATGCATGACACTTACAAAACGACAAAAGCGAAATTATCTAAAATTCAACACTCGCCCACATTGTCCCACTGTGCACGGCCGAGTAAACAAAATTAATTAACAACATTTGTGTCCTCAGCGGAGGCCCGGCCCATTGTGCAGACTGTTTGTGCGATTCAAAACAATGACTTGCCCTTTACATTGCAAATATACCTACTTTGGTATTTGGTAGTTTTTGCGTACTCATTAAATAAACTATTTGTATTTGTATTTGTATTATGTTGAAAGGTGATTACATAAAGATTTTTTGTTAAACTAAATAAATAAATAAATATTACACAACATCAAATACATTGATCTGATCCCGTGGTAAGTAGCTTAAGCACTTGTGTTACGGAAATCAGGATCAACAGTGGATACACAAATAAACTTAAATATATTTAATAATACACCCAGATACGGAACAAACACCGATGTTTGTCACACAAATATTTGTCCCGAGTGGGAATCGAACCCACGACTCTTGGAACCGTAGGTTTTGAACCTGAGTCACTAACCACTGTTCCACCGAGCCAGTCAACTTATGGTAAATCACATATTTTCTGTTCACAAATTCAACGTACTGAATTATCTTGCAAGTCCCTTTGTGCTATGTTCGTTTACTAAGACTTAAAATACTAAATATTAGTCTTTATGGGTCTACACGCAATATTAGGAGTAGAAAATACATAGCTACTTACTGCCCAATGTTTCGACTGGGTTACATTAATTAAGGTCGCAAGCGAAACCTTACGCAAGACTCAAGACTTAAAACATTAAACGGTAAAATTAATTTATACACGTTCGACACATTTATAGCTGGTTTTAAATATTAAAACATAAATTATTCATGCTTAATAATAATGAAACGTGTTACTCATGAAAACATATGAATTTTCCGCAATAAATAAAACTCAATCACTCCGCAAATATTATTAAAGCTCTCATTTTGCGAAACAAATCAAATGTCATATGAAGTGGAATTCTTTCCGGGTCAGTTGGAGTCCGCACCACTGTGCGACCGCATCCATATATTGTTTTAATTGCTTTTCTGTTTGTTCGACTTCATGTCAGTATACCCTGTGATGTAGGTATTAAAATGCGTTGATGGCCGATTGCGTTTGTTTTCGGAAAACCAATTTGCGTTAGTTGATTTTATTTGGCTTTGTACATTTATTTTTTAAGTCTACAAACGGATGCTCAGTTTGTGTCTCAAATAAAAATATGTGGTGAATTGTGCATATTGCTGAATGTGTCAATTGTTTGTGTTCGTTGCTCGAAAACAGAGGAATAACATTTATAATTTGATTATAATGGTAGCGGCTGATAGCATCTAGTATATAAGTATTTGGTTTAACTTAAATACCTACTTGAAGTTCAGAATTATGTGTATCCAAAAGTTGTCTGAAAGTGTAACGTTGTCTGAAAATTGGTATACAAAACTTGCGATAATATTTTAAGTCTTAGCAGTATTATAAAAAACTTAGCATTTTTAGAAAAAAAAATACAGTAATTGTGGAATTGGTAGGTAATTATAACTTATTGTTGGAATAACCTCAAAATTAATTTCATCGTACCAGTTCATCAACTAAATGTGGTCTAACTTTTAAATGATATGAATAAGTAAATTTGAAATTTTTAATAATATCTTTGAAATTTTTAATAATATCCTTTATAAAGAAATGATGAAGACTAGCAACGGACACGTAATTGACTCAAATAGAGATCTCACTTTCGACATGTTTTCACCCACTTCGGGAAAAATAAAAAGAAATGGCATAAAAAATATATTGAACAATGTGGCTGAACTGACTATAGCTATACGATCTGATATAAATGAAACGAAGAAACAAGAAGATTCAAATAAACCACCGAATGAAGGAAATGGACAGTTTTTTCTTCTATGATCGAGTAAATATACTACATCAGAATATATCGGGGCTGATAAATAAAAGTGATGAACTGGTAATACACTTAGAAGAACTGAAATTACAGAAGAAATCCATAGATGTACTATGTGTGACAGAGCACAACATGACAGTAGACACGCAGGACTTTTTATCAATACCAAACTTCACTCTAGCAACTAGTTTCACTAGGGATAAGAACCGGGGGGGCGCATGTATTTTAGTAAGGACAAGTCTGAAATATAAAATCCTAGAACATATTAAAAATAAGTCCGTAAAATGTATTATTGAATGTTGTTGTGTTGAACTATGTGACCACAGCTTGATTGTGGTATGTTTATATAGAATCCCTCACACAGATAAACCACGCCTGGACGTGTTTCATGACACTCTCGAGGGCATATTGGAAACAATCTGTGATAAAACTGACAAGAAAGTTGTTATATGTGGTGATTTTAATATCAATACTCTTAAAGATACACCAAAAAGTCGTGAATTTAAATATCAGCTCCTTAGTCATAATCTAGTACTTGGAATTAATCAACCTACGAGACTGTCAAGTAACACATGTCTAGATAACTTTGCTCATAACTTAAGAAAATCTAAAAGCGAAGTTATCGAAACAGGCCTATCTGATCACACAGCTCAATTACTTATGTGCCCTGTAAATAAAACATGTATTCTAGAGACATGGTATATTAAAAGACGTGATTTCAGTGTCGAAAACTTAGAAACTTTTAAAAAACATGTATGTAGCTTGTCTTTCCACGATGTCCTATCCGCTAATGATCCTGATACCGCGTATGATGAGTTTATTGACCTCTTTGTGCTTTTGTATAATCTTTGTTTTCCGTTCAAACTTATTAAAAAATCTGCGAAAATAAAGTCTAAGTGGCTGTCACGCGGCATAAGAGCGTGCTGTAAAAGGAAAAGACAAATGTTATGGCTTAGTAGGACCCAAAAAAATGATGATACTCTAATTAAGCTTAGAGGATACAGTAAAAGGCTGGGGAAAATCATTAAGCTTACTCAACGTGCACAAAATGACAATTATATTAAAACTTCCAATAATAAGTCTAAAGCAACTTGGTCAGTAATTAATAGTTATAAGTCTAACATGCCCAAAGAACCAATAACTAACATAAAAGTAGATGACAAAGTTATTACTAACCCTACTGACATTGCTAACATTTTTAATAATTATTTTATAGATGACATACAATATAGTACAATGAATAATTTGACTACAAGTAATGATACAACTTTTATTCCAAACAATAAAAAATCTATGTTTATAGGACCGACTACGCCTGATGCCGTGCAAAAGACTATTGAATTACTAAAAAATACACACAGTGTAGGCTATGACGACATATGTACCAAAGTTATAAAACACGTAGGAAGTTGTATTGCAATTCCGCTAAGCCACATTATTAATTTGTCCTTTATGACTGGGAAATATCCAAATCGTTTAAAGCCTGCAATTGTAAAGCCAGTATATAAGAAAGGCGATAAAGAGAATATAAAGAATTATCGTCCAATTGCTCTGCTATCGATATTTTCTAAAATTTTTGAAAAAATCATCTATAATGACATCTATAACTTTTTAGAGAAATGTAACATATTACATAAAGAGCAAAAGGGTTTCCGGAAAAACAGTACCATTAATATGGCCATATATGATCTAATTGAAAAAGCGATTCATACTCTTGACAAAAGAACTCCATCGTGTGCCATATATATGGATATGACTAAAGCGTTTGATTACGTCGATCATAAAATTCTATTGTATAAATTAGATCGATATGGAATCCGAGGTAATGTACTTAATCTTATACGATCATATCTCGAAGATAGGAAACAGATTATAGAACTGACACAAATATGTACGTTTTCTAAAGAAGAAAAAAAATACACTTCATTGTCTAAACAAATAAAATACGGGGTACCGCAGGGAAGCGTCTTGGGCCCACTGTTATTTCTGATATATATTAATGACATAATCAATTGCAATGAACACCCGATGATACTTTTTGCTGATGATAGCACCGTTTTCATAGAATGCAAAGATGTTAATAAATACGAAAATGAGGTCAATTGCACTTTAAAAAATATAATCCAATGGCTCATCGTGAACAATTTAAAAATTAATCTCGATAAAACATGTATAATGCAATTTTCTCAAAAAAAAACTAGGCCAGATTTAAAAATTGTCTTCAATAGTACAGAGATTAACAAAACAGATGTAACAAAATTTCTAGGTCTACACATAGACAGTAATTTGTCATGGGAAACGCATTCTAGTATGGTCTGTAAAAAGATGTATAGATTTTCGTATGCTCTCTGTAAACTCTCAAAAAAAGTAGACCAAAGCACTGTCTTGACAGCTTACCATGCTTTTGTTGAATCCACACTGCGCTATGCTATTATCTTCTGGGGAAATTCCTCTTATAGAGAAATATTATTAAGGGCGCAGAAGCGATGTGTTAGGGCCATCTGTGGCTTAAAACCATGGGAAAGTTGCCAACCGGTGTTTAAATCTTTGAAAATTTTAACATTGCCATGTCTTTACATACTAGAGTCTTGCATATTTGTAAAATGTAATCCCCACATCTTCCGTAAGAAACAATATCCTCCAGATTTGAACCTCCGACCCAGGAAAATGAAAATTTGTACAAATTTATGCAAAACAGCACTAAGAGAAAAGAATGTCACAGAAATGGCGCCAAAAATTTTTAATAAATTGCCAGAACACCTAATGAATATTAATGTAGATAAACTGAAACGGGAATTGTCAAAAATACTAAAGCAGAAATGTTATTATAATATTAATGAATATTTCTATGATGATAAACTTTGACTATGTTTGCTTTATTTTATATATAATTTATATAATTTGTAACTTATAATTTCATTTTATTTTTCTATTTTTTTATTTTTATTTTATTGATAATATAAACAGTATGTTTGAACTAATAACAGTATAAATAATTGAATGCCGACTGTAATAATGGCTAACAATTTTTTAAATTTGACATTGTATAAATATTGCATGCCACCCACTTGGCAAGTTGTAGCAGAACAATCCTTAGTTTAAGATCCATAACTGTATGCTTACCTACAATTGCAATAAAGCTATTTGATTTGATTTGATTTGATTTGATTTAAACTATTCCAATTTGAAAAAGGTTTTATCTTTTGTACACAATTTCATCGTGCCGCACCACAGTCCATTATCGATGTTCTGATTGGCTTAATGTGGTCCGTGACAGAACTAATGAACCATCCATTCGCTGCGGGAATTCAAACGTGAATCTATTTGATTTGTCTAAATTGTTAATTATTATCAATTGCATTTTAAACTAGGTCAGGATTTATCCGAGAGTGCTGTGCGATTGATCGATTTGGTGTTGCATATTTGTGTAGTATTGGACTCGCAGTGATTGCAGGTTGGAAAAGTTCATAATTGCGACATAGCATTAGAAACGTAACATGTTTATTAAATAAACTAGCGGCCGCCCGCGACTTTGTACGCGTATTAATGGGTTTAAGTAGCAATGATGTATTAAAATAGCCAGCTACCCCCATACTACGTTTTATAAAAATTCCATAAGCACGTATATGTTCACCCATAATACGTTTCACCCCCCCCCCCCCCCCATTTACTCCCACGGGGGTCGAATTTCGAGAAACAAAAAATATCGCTGGTGTCTCTCCGGAGTGCCCGCTACCTCCATACCACACGTTTTATAAAAATCTATACACACTTAAAAGTTCCCCCAAACTAATTTCCACCCCCCAATGACCGCCATGGGGGTTGAATTTAAAAAAAATTGCGCTGGTGTCTCTCCGGAATGCCAGCTACCTCCATACCAAGTTTCATAAAAATCTACAAAGACGTAAAATTTCTCCCATACTAATTTTCACCCCCCCAATGAACCACATGGGGGTTGAGTTTAAAAAAAAAAGTTGCCTATATGTTATTCCAGAGTGCCAGCTACCATCATACCAAATTTCATGAAAATCGGTTCAGTCGTTTGAGCGTGAAAGAGTAACAAACATACATCCATACATCCATACATCCATACATCCATACATCCATACATCCATACTTACAAACTTTCACGTTTATAATATTAGTAATTAGTAAGGATTACATAAAACAAAAGCTTAACGATGACCAGCCAAAAATACCTACAAAAATAATAATGGTCAAGACAGAAATCTACGTAAATATTTGTCCCGAGTGGGAATCAAACCCACGACTCTTGGAACCAGCTAGGGCCATTAACCACTGTTCCACCGAGCCAGTCAATATTTTTGGAGTGTCTTTTCTGGTAACATTCATTGCTATCGTTCAAAATTAGCGTTCCTTTTATATCAATATTGTCACACGTTTGTTTTTACATCAGTTTTTAATTCAGTTACAGTTTTTAACGATGCTCCATGAATTGAAAGGCTTACGCAATATCTTGACTTGGCAAAAAGACGGATTCAGTGTTCCGCTAACGATATTACCCGGGTTGGCCGCTGAGTCGCCGTCTTATTCGCTGAGGGTCTGGTCTGAGTTATGAATTACCAGCGGTATGAATAATTAAGACTACTTAATAAATAACGACTAAAACAACCTAAGTCTTGCTCTCAGAGTGTATCCATCATCTGATGATGATTCATCATCAGCCTATTATATACGTCCCCTCTGCTGGGGCACAAGCCTACTCTAAATTAGGGCGATAAGGCCTTAGACAACCACCACTTGAATCTCAAAAACTACCCAATGGAGATTGATACGGTTGCGAGTATGCAATTTTTATAGATAAAGGCATTCAAGAGGAAGGTTTTTTATGTAAAATTTGCCCGAAGGGAAGCTTGGACGGGTCACTAGTTAAACTTATAAATGTGACAGTAAAAACTATGTCTATCTGTCTGTTTCATTTTCGTGCCAAAACTATGGAACGAATTAAATTGAAATTTGGTACACAGATAGTCTAGAGACTGAGAAATGACAAAGGCTACCTTATATCCGTATATCCTTCATTAAAAGAGAGTAATGTGTTAAGCAATCAACAACATCACGCAGGCTAAAAGCTAGTAACGTAAAGAGTCATTAAAACAAAATAACATGGTAAAAAAGCGTCGATGGCCGAGTGGTTAAGGTCGTTGCTTGCCATGCGGTCGCCAGTTCAAACCCCGCCAGGCACCAATGTGTATTTCAAATTTGAAATTCATATGTACCATTATTCGACGCTTTGACGGTGAAGGAAAACATCGTGAGGAAACCAGCAGACCTGAGAATTTTTTCAAAGGTGTGTGAAGCCATGTCAGAGGCCTACGGGCGGTTTAAAAACTCTGACACCAGGTTGTTCATCAACCATACGATAAGAAGAAGACCATGAAAGTTTAAAATTATATAAAAGCTAGTATTTTAAAACGCCAGTCTTCCTTTTTTAAACCACACACTGGTCCGACTCTTGCATTTCTCTCCGAGATTATATCTGGCATAATTTAATCAAAACTTCGCACGCTGCCCAATTATCGATCGGAATCGAAACGTTGACTAACTAGACTACTGGGCTCGAGTTCGGTAATTAGTGTGTGTGGTTATTAATTATTATTTTCGGCTAGTAGTAATGGTGGCCGCATGTAGGTCACAACTTCGGCTCTTGTGATGTTGCTGGAAATGTAAATACATTTTCGTTATGTAATAGCTTTAAAGCTACTTACGATTGATTTATGCAATTGTTAGTAGCGACTCTTACTTGTGCAGTTACTTATCTGTATATTTCAGAAGTATAGGTACTATAATTATCTTTATAAATTGTAGCCTTCGCGTTATTCTAATTTATAAGCTATATTATTGTGGAGTTTCATAAAATCCATTTTGTAGATTTTCAGTGAAAAATTAACAAGCTTACATATACCTACACAAATTTTCGTATTTATAATATTGTTAGGCATAGTAGAATTGTTTTATAGGATTTTTGACCCTAAATCCTATTACTGTATACCTACGATTATCCACTACTAGACAACCACTTACATCCAAAAAACTAATTACAATACATCTACACACTTATTCTATGCACTTAGAAGTATGTTAGGAGTGAAACTAAGTGATAGAATAAGAAACGACATAATTAGACAACGTAGTGGTGTGAAAGAAGATGTAGTGACTAAGGTTGAGAAAGGTATGCTTAGATGGTTTGGTCATGTTGAGAGGATGAGTGAAAGACGATTAACGAAGAGTATATATAGAGAGGGTTTAGGGTATTTGTGTGAGTTTTTCTGTAATGAAATTACTCAGCCCGGAGTTAGGAAGTTGGCGGTTGAACGCCCGTGCCTCGGAAAGCACGTTAAGCCGGTGGTCCTGCGCCCGATCTCTCATCGGTCATGTCGGATTGCCGTCTCACCGAATTATGAGAGTAAGGGAATAGAGAGTGCACTTGTGTTTGCGCGTACACTTGTGCACTATAATATGTCCTGCGCACTTGGCTGATCTCAATTGAGATCGGCCGCCATGGCTGAAATCGGTCGGACGCCTTATATAGAGAGGGTGTAATTGGAGATGTCGACAGGGGAAGACCAAGAAAGACCTTTCATGACCAAATAGGTCAAATCTTAAAGAAAGGTCAAATCAAAAGTACCCGTAATCGACGAGCGTGCATGAAGAGGTTGATGAATGTGGATGAAGCGAAAGTGGTGTGCCAGGACCGTAGCACATGGCATTTATTATTATTTATTATTATACGATTTGTTGATTCATTACGATTTATCCTCGCATTTGACCGATACCCTAACATCAACTATAAAAATCTAGGTTATCTTCATTCTGGCTTTTCACAGCCAAACTTAGAGAATTTTATAGAGCTTTATTACCGATTAAAGCGTGTTTTAAAACGTCGGGAAGGGGTTGAACGGGTTTACTTGTCCGCTTAGGATTTACGGCAGTTCGGCAGTCGTTGCGAAGGTCGCGGAAGGAAATGGAATCTTATACAATTCATTTAGTGTGGTTTAAGTTTCATTTATAATGTAACTTAATGATTACAAAAATCATCTGTATGATGATCTTCTTTAGGATTGTATGTTTTTTGTTTTATATTGAAAGTCGTAACATGAAAGCTTCTGTCTTGATCTTTTTTGTCTCTCAGCTACAAAGACATGGGTAGCGGTAATTTTGTTTTACACAATCGCCTTCACAACATATACCTATACAATTGAAAGTTATAAAAACCGGCCAAGTCCAAGACGGACTCGCGCACGAACGGTTCCGTACCAATTATGTAAAAAAACCGTTCATTGTATGGGGAACCCCCCTTAATATTTTATAATTTTTAATTTTTGCTATTTGTATTTATAGCGGCAACGGAAATACATCATTTCTGAAAATATAAGCTTTCTAGCTATCACAGTTTATGAGATACAGCTTGGAAACAGACAGATGGACGACCGAGGCTTAGTAATAGGGTCACATTTTAACCTTTTATAAACGGTACCCTAGAAACCTATATTATTACGTTACCTCGGGTTTTGAAAGACATTAAACTTTTAGGAGTGATCCTAAAAGGGAAGATCTTCCGCCGAGCTGGGTGATCGTGCTCGGGGACCATGGTCCAATTACCGTCGTGGTTTTTGCTCTATATATAGTTAGTGGCCCGAATAACTTTGAAGTGAGATGTAGGTTCCTTACTAACTACATATTGTTGTGGAGATGTTATGTCAGCGCCATCTATCTGTTGGATGATGTGCGAAGTTCTTTCTCGGATGTCGCCACAAACTCAATACAAACAGAGGGAAACCAGACACGCCATCTTTTGACGAAATTTCAGGCATGTTATAGATAACTTCGCTTGAATTTCTATAGGGGGAGCATGAAACGGAATCTATACAGGTCTTCAGGGTGAGGTCGACAGGCTCAGTAGGGTCTATAAGGCCTGTTCCTCATATGTGGCCCTAACGCCGCTTCCCACCAGATGGAGTAAGATAATCGAAAAATCGATTTTATAAAAAAACTGGGCTTTTTTTTCCTAACCGACATACGATGATGGCTTGGAGTAGCCTCGTCATAATCACCGGACTTGCAGGGGAGCGGATGGCTCAAACCCCTTAAAAAACCCGGCCAAGTGCAAATAGGACTCATGCACGAAGGGTTAAGAAAATTATGTATATTGTATAGAAGCCTTCCTTTGGTTTATTTTGTATAAAAAGCTATCATATGTGATAATTTCAACTGTCTAGCTATCACCGTTCTGTGATATATCTCAAGAACGACTTCAGTGTTCGATCGTCTGTCTCTATGCTATAAACATAGACATTAGACAGACAGACTATCGAACACTGAAGTCGTAGTATGAGGGTCCCGTTTTTACCTTATCAGTACGGAATTCTTACAATCTCGCATACACATCGCATCTCCCAGCCGTAGAACATAATGTGCTCTACACAAGTTGATATATATGGCTGAAACGTATAGAAGTGTAAATCCAATGGTCTCGCCCGCAATTTATTAATACGTGCGGAGCGATCGAGCGGGCGCGGGTATTTATGACCCAGAACCGTTTGCGGATATTTACCCACTGAATTTGGATGGTAGTGATGACCCTGTGCGAAGGTTTTAATGTCGATAAGTATATTTGTGTCACCTTAAAATCGAAGTACACATATCAAGTCGTCAATTCTGGCTTTCACTTAATATTAGTCTTTATGGTTACACCTATTAACCTGGCGCCTTATTAAAACTGGCGCCGCCCGTCTTCGTCTGCCGCAACGGTTGTGAATTTCTAAATCCGCCCCCGAACCAGCACTAATGTCATTTTTTTATAATAGGCAAGCAAGATGATCTCAGTCCACCCGATGGTAAGCGGTAGTGAGATCCAAATATGAGGTCGACAGGCACAATACATCAAATTGATTCATTTGTACAGCTACCGACATTTGTCTGACACACAACACTCACTGCATCCGGGTTCATTTTAAACGTAACTTATAACGCGTGTAGGCCCATCAAGACTAATATTTAATGTAATGGAACACGAAAGTCTAAAATATGGTTTTCAGCATTCTTTGCATGAAACTCTCTATTGGAACGCACACTTATTGATTTCGTAACTTAATCGCCGTGGCTTGACACGCGAAGCAATACAGTATCGTTCCCTTTCCGAGTTGATACTTCAGGTACTGCTTTGCCTGCTTGCGAGTCTTTCGGATATCCTACCCACTAATTATAACTTCTTTCTGTTCCGATTGTTCTGTTTCTGGTTCTGGGTATAAAAATAGGTGTCATAAGATAGAGGAATCAATATTACACAACATCACTTACGTTGATCTAATTCCGTACTAAGTTGCTTAAGCACTTGTTTTACTGACATCTGAAACTACAGTGTCTAGACAAATATACTGAAACAATAACTTTAAATAAGGGCATCCGTCTGCAAAAAGAACATTTCCATAAGATACAAACACCGTTTTTTCCGTGTCTGGGTGTGTTATTAAAAATGTGTAAGTGAATTTTTTTACACCACTTTTGTTTCTGATATCCATAACACAAGTGCTTAAGCTACTTATTTGGGAATCAAATCACTGTATGTGATGTTGTGTGATATTGTGTGATATTTCCTATCGATACAGATCTTTCCATCGACCCTCTCCTCTCCCTAGGTGTATAAAAAAAGAATCGTTCCGTGCTATCAAACGGATATGGCGGCGTGATAGCGCAGTTATAGGATTTCTAATATTTATGCCCGTGGATTCGGCCCTCGGGCCCTTTACTACTTTTAGCTGTGACGTTAGCCCTGTGAAAAGCGATGACCTGGATAGCTGGCCAGATTAAGCGTACCCTTGAAAATTAAAAAGTAAACAAAGAAAATTTTTTATTGCAAAACTCTCAGGAGGACCTCACTGCTAGCGCTCGTGTGGTCTACTTATTAAAGACAGGTAATATAGACCCTATAGAGCCTGTCGATAACACCCTGAAGGTCTGTTTAGATCTGTTCCACACCCTACCTGATGAGCCCAGGACTATACAAAGGAGGGAAAACATGAGCTCAAAGGACATAGGCCGTCTTATGGCATTGGAGAATGTTTCAAAGTTTTAATTAAGTAATGGAATTTTTTGTGTATTAAAATAAATAAATAAATATTTCACAACATCACATACATCGATCTGATCCCGTGGTAAGTAGCGTAAGCACTTGTGTTACGGAAATCAGAAATGACAGTGGATATACAAATATAAATTTTAAATCTGAAAAAAATCGCATTCATGACCCCGCCTGAACGGGGACTTGAACCACCGGACCTCCCGATTTCGCGTCGGTAGATTTTAAATTTACAATACGCTTTAATGGCATTAAAAACAAGAAATAAAATTATACAAATATACTTAAATATATTTAATAAGACACCCAGACACGGAACAAACACCGATGTTCGTCACACAAATATTTGTCCCGAGTGGGAATCGAACCCACGACTCTTGGAACCGTAGTAAGTGAACCTGAGTCACTCACCACTGTTCCACCGCGCCAGTTCAAAAACCGAATTTATATTTTCATTTTGAAATAATAAAAAAAAACAAGAGTATGAACATTCTCCACAAACTTTCTCCGACTATTTCGTCAGTCTTATGTGAAAAATTATTAATATTCATTCTCGAGGTACATTTTTTATAATAGCATGAAGTCTGGCTGACATTTCATTATTTTGATGATCGATTCACAATCGAGTTGTCGAGTCTAGTTTAAGTGAAACTGTCGGTGGTCTGTGATTAAATTTTTCATTCGAGAAAAACATCGCCTACAACCAAAATGAGTTAATATTTTATTTGAATATGTTTTACTTCGAAATTATTTATTATTGAAAAACAAGTGTCACAAAAGGGTTCGTTAGGAGATTAACATGATTTGAGACATTCGCGTTTCATTAAAAAACAAACACATAGCTATATTGGGAGCGTGCACGACGGTGCTGCCCTCATTTTGATGGCGTTTCTTTCGTTAAATCCTATACAGTGAAATTAGTACCAACGGCCGCCGCTAGCAATTCAACGGACATCTCATAAGATTATATGCGTTTTTGACAATAAGCGCCATTTCTCCCTCCACCCACTTCATCATCATCATCATCATCAGCCCATATACGTCCCCACTGCTGGGGCACGGGCCTACCCTAAACTAGGGCGATAAGGCCTTTGTCGACCACGCTGGCCAAGTGCGGGTTGGTCGACTACACAACCTTAGAATTTCTTCTTAGGTGTGCAGGTTTCCTCACGATGTTTTCCTTCACCGTTAAAGCGTCGAATGATGGTACATATGAATTTCAAATTTGAAAAACACATTGGTACCTGGCGGGGTTTGAACTGGCGACCTCTCGCATGGCAAGCAACGACCTTAACCACTCGGCCATCGACGCTTCTTACCCTTACTCACTTCGCACGGTCCCAATAGGTATACTATGTACTTGCTAATGCATTATTTATCGCGTGAAATGCCAGTAAATATTATCAAACTTTCCATCGTCCCAATGTTCTGAATAATACCAAACTCCCTAAAACACTCACCATAAGCGAAACCTATTTATTTTATAGCGCCCATTTCACAAAAACGCTACAAAACAAAATAAAACTCAAAAACCCTAAAGTGTTCCGCAAACGCTGCTAAACAAAAATATTGTTGGACAACGCGCCACAGAGGTGAACTGTATAATATTTGTCCGGTGCGTTGACTCACATGTTTGCATGGGACCACCGTGTTGGCAAAATGAAGGTTTTGCGTATGAGAAATTCACTATATAGCAATATGAACGCGTGAGGTCCAACAGCACCATGATTGGATATTTTTGTAGAGACATTGACAGACAATGTCAATATTTAACAATCACGTAACCCCGTAGCAGCTACGATCTAGAGTCTACGAGTAACTGCTACGATCTACGAATCTACGAGTAACTGCTACAGTCTACAATGCTACGTTATTTCTGCTTTGTGTGTTTGTTATTTTTACACGATTCCACGAAAAGTTTCTTTGAAATAATTAAAGTATGTCTAATACAAGCTAAAAAATCTTAAAGCTTTGCTACGAGTAAGTTTGTGGTCAGATGACCGTGTAAGGAGATGTGCCCAATATTTATTTATTTGATTCTGCTGTACCAACTGCGTACAACAAGTACTTGTGTTATATCAGAAACAAAACACAAATGTACTTAAATATATAATAGATACAAGCAATACTTAACGTCTCGAGTACCTACGACCCTTCCCAAATTAAAATGTTTGCTGTGACCTTTAGTGTATCTTTTTGTAAGGTCACGTTTGAACGAGACCTCACATAAAAGGTTTTATATTAAGGAATAGGTACAAAGCCCACCTGCTCCCTTGAAAGGTAATCTTGTATCTGTCAGACACGTAATAGTTGTTACAGAATTACTACGCCTTACCCTGGCTGATCTAATATCGGTTTACTTTTAAGAAATTTGGGAGGTTAGGTCCCTACCTCAAAAAATAAAAGGTAATTTGTATTGGGCGAACTATTTCTTTATTTGATTAGCTCGGTGGAACAGTGGTTAGTGACCCAGGTTTACAACCTACGGTTCCAATAGTCGTGGGTTCGATTCCCACTCGGGGCAAATATTTGTGTGACGAACATTGGTGTTTGTTCCGTGTCTGGGTGTATTATTAAGTATATTTGTGTATCCACTGTTGATTATGATACCCGTAACACAAGTGCTTAAGCTACTTACTACGGGATCAGATCAATGTATGTGATGTTGTGAAATATTTATTTATATATTTCTTAGCCTAAGTTGGTTTGTTATCAGGTTATTTTTTTTCTTTGTAAAACTTCACCCTTAGTAAAAAGCTTAACCCCTTATACTATTTCAAAAATTTCATTGCTTAAGTAAGGGTCTAAGGTTAATATTATGCTGGCAAAATGGTTGCCATTATCACTGTAGGGTTTAAAGCACTTGAGTCACTGGAATCAAATTCTATAGTGTTTAAATATACGAATATAATTAAGTAAATAAGAAACTCGCCCAGACTCGGGACAGTTACTTATATTCATCACGCAGGTGTTTTTCACAGACAGGGATCGAACTCACGAGTCTTGGCGTAAGAGACATAGGCACTATATGTATGAGCTATAGAACCAGTCTATATTTTAGCACCGTTTTTACATTTATATCGAGATTTTATTGAAATTGTTTTTAAGTGAAGGAAAACATCGTGAGGAAACCTGCACAACTAGGAAGAAATTCTTAGGTTGTGTTGTGTCAACTTGGCTAGCGTGGTTGAATAAGGCATTATCGCCCTAATTTAGGGCAGGCCCGTGCCACAGCAGTGGGGACGTATATGGGCTAATGATTATGATATATCGAATCTTTTAAGTTAAAAGTGGAGAAATCAAGTAAAAGTAAAAAAAAACAACTCAGAAAAGACGCTACGTAGTACCCACCACGCCACAAACCCTTTATTATAATTAAACATAACTTAATTAACGATTCAGATTACAATCGGTATTTCCCTCATTAATCCGAGCTTATTATCTATCAGCCACATTGTACCCCGAGGATATTTCCTGTGGCGAGTCGGTGCAGGGTTAAATTTGTTAACAAAGTGATTAGGTTCAGTTTAAACTGTTCGGAGAGGGTTAAAGTACTCAGGACTTTTGTGGGTCGGGAAAGTTCAATCGAGTGGGTGAGATGGGATTTGGTTTGTCCGGCTGTTTATGCTTTTATGTCGCTTGTGAGATCTTTTTGTTTTTAAGTCTTGGGTCCTAACGTAACACCCATAGGAATAATTTTCGGTAGTCCTTCTGGGTTTTCTGTTTTACAATCAACGTTTAATATGGCTTTATTTGTAGTAACTTCTCTCCACCTGATGGAGGATGGCGGACGGTTATGAGGTCCTTATATGAGGTCAAGCACAATAGAAAGCCTAGAAACTGAAAGCCTGCATATATGCAGTCAGTTCAATGAATAAAACGTAGGGTTATAATGTGGGAAGAAACTTTTTTAAAGTCTTGGTTTTTTAAGTCCATGCGCATGCTCATTGTAAGGTCGTAAAGTTAAATGACAGCATTCAGCTTAGTAAATAGTTGCATAGTGTAAATAATAGATATCACTGTGCATATGTACATCGCAGTAGCAACATTTATCTCCGGCCTCATATATAGGCAAACAATTGTAAGACCGCGTGTGGCTATCCATCAATAAAGTAGATTGGTTGCGAAGTTGGCTTTTATTAGCAAAGCGACCTAGCTCTCAAAGCGTCGATGGCCGAGTGGTTAAGGTCGTTGCTTGCCATGCGAGAGGTCGCCAGTTCAAACCCCGCCAGGTACCAATGTGTTTTTCAAATTTGAAATTCATATGTACCATCATTCGACGCTTTAACGAATTTGGTTGTGTACAGTAGTCGACCAACCCGCACTAGACCAGCGTGGTCGACTAAGGCCTTATCGCCCTAGTTTAGGGTAGGCCCGTGCCCCAGCAGTGGGGACGTATATGGGCCGATGATGATGACCTAGCTCTCCGTCGACGTTTAACACTCATAATTTTAAACATGAATTATGTACTCTTTTATGCCTAGATTTCTTTTATCACTAGATAGTAATTTCGATGGCATATTAATCTTTATCGTAGCCAAAAAACGACTGAGGGAGCATGCATTTAGAAAGGCCTATGTCCAGAAGTGGACAGAAATGGGCTGACGATGATGATTGATCTTTATGGAAATGCCTCATAAAACAAAAGAAATGTGTGTTTATTAAGTGTCACTGAGACTTTGCCGTCTGTCTGTCTTTGAATACAAATTAGCTTTGTATTCAAAGACAGACAGACGGCAAAGTAAACAAAGAAGTTTTGCAAAAGTTGAATTTTGCTATCAAAGTAAATAGTCAAACGCTGGTATTGAATTATGATCCAAATTTAGTTTTGATTGTCTAAGAAGTTACTTAGAAATAATAACTGACTAACGAGACTGTTTTGTGTACTTAATAATGACCTATAACATCTTATGAATGAAATACGTATTCACTTGCCATGTTATGCAGTTGGTAAGCCCGGTAGAACAGTGGTTAGTGGCCCTAGAGACGTGGGTTCCATCCCCACTTTTCACATCACTTTTATAAATAACATTTGTGTATGTTCCGTGTCTGGGTATGAATATGTGCTTATACACCGTGAAATTTTAGTGGTTGTTTTCCCGTAGCAGAACAATTTGCCTTAGTAATACTATCAAATCATGCAAATTATTCCTTGAAAAATATTTTATTTGTTTTACAAATTTTCAAAATAATAATTTTCAAACTCGAAAACGAGAGAAGCTATCGTTCTTTTTTAAGATGTGACGTAATCAGGTATTGCTGGCCGCATGAAATCGATGTTTAAAGCTAAAGAAGTTCTACGACCTAAGTAATAAAGCGGTTCGAACGTGCTTTCAAGTTTCGGTTATACCTTTCGTAAAACCTACATAAATCAATAAGATTTCAATAAAAAAATAACTGGACAAAACTATTGTGCTACTAAGATAGAATCATTTTGCTACGGGAAAACAACAACTCAAATGTCACGGTGTATATTACGTAATCTTTTCTATTGCATTGGTTTAGTTAGCCTGTTATTACCAAACAAGTCACACGCCTTGTGTAAAATTTTAAAACCAACAACGATCTTACATAACAGCTTGTTTTGGAAATGGTTAACAAAGGGCTGTTATTGGAGTTAATTATTATAATCAGAGACTGCGTCCGGCACAGACCAAACTATGTCCACATAATAAACTGCCCTCTACATTAAACTACTCGTTCAGTCGTTCCTAACTTCTGCCAACACATTCCGAAAGGCACGATTTTAACTCGCAAATAGTTTCAACTCTCGTTAGTAACATGATAGCGGCAAACTACGCAATTGACTTCGAACCTTATTACCGTCGTATTAGGACGAAAAGGCGTTGCCAACTGTTAACACAGCTCTTCAAAACGATGCCTCGATATAAAGTATGGACCCTAATTCGCTACATTTAGGGTTCATAATGGCCTGTTAAAGGCTAGTTTCGCGTTGCCTGCAAACTTTATTGGAATATCTTTTATAAACTACTTGATGGTTGGAGTGAGGTAGAGGTTTTGTAGGATGTATTTTGATATAGTATGCTTTTGGTATGTGACCTAAGTGCAGTACTTTGAGTATTAATAACAAGGTTGAAAGTTTATAAGAAAACACCCAAAGGAGCTGTTTTCTTTGTTTATATGAAACTACACTATGTAAATTTACTGAGATGGAATGTATAAACATGCTAATTTTACCGAATAATCATTGTTTGTTCAATTTAAAATGTACTACTTTTGGACACAGCGCGTTTTAGCCGACTTCAAAAAAGGAAGAGGTAGATATTACTTCTTTCTTTCGACTGTACATAATTTTGACTGAAATTGGTCTGGTTCCTAAAATGCGTTGCTTAAGTTAAATGCCTCATAATATCCTCTTCACATTATGACATTGTTCTCCGTATATTTCCTGCAAACAACTTTCCTCGTGTATCCCACCTTGTCTTCTTTCCACTTCAGTGGACACTGACATAACGCAGCCAAGCATGCCTAATGCACAATGAACGAATACATCCCTCTATCTACATCTAAGGAACCTCTAGAACAATGTGCCAATCGGGAATTGAACCCGCTACCCAGAGGCGCCCCCGGGGCGTTGCGCCGAACTAACGAATACATAATTCACTCGGCTGTACAAAAATAGAAGCACAATTCATCCTTTCACCGCCTCCACAACTGGTGCAGTGTAGGGAACTTCAGTGAGATGTTTGATTGGTTCGGTGGAACAGTGGTTAGTGACCCTGCCTGGCGGTTTCGAGAGTCGTGGGTTCGATTCCCACTCGGGACAAATATTTGTGTGATGAACATCGGGGTTTGTTCCGTGTCTGGGTGTGATTATGTATTTAAGTATGTATTTATAACAGTCTCTGACGCCCATAATACAAGCTTTGCTTAGTTTGGGGTCAGATGACCGTGTGTGGAAATGTCCCAGATATTTGTCCCAGATTTATTTAATTAAAACTAATTGAATGGATTAAACTCGAGTAAAATGAAAAAATTAAATCGCTCCACTGTTGAAAGGGGATTTGAACACATGTCCATCCAGGAATCGCGACCAGACATGCGAAACCATTACACTAACCATCATCTTATTGAAGCCGTCTAATTATTCCCGCTTCTTACCTTTTAGCTACGGGTGGCGCCCTCGTCTGTTAGAGATACACACTAACAGCCGTAGACGTTTAATTGCTTAAATCGTAAATTTAATAATAATAGTGCCCTTTACTCCGAAGGAAAATAAATAAACATAAAAACATTTTTACAATATCACTAAAATTAAGATTAGCTAAATGTAACCCGGCCTCTGTGACACAAGCATAGCTTAGTGCAGGGACCACTAGTAATAAGTGCAATATGTATGTGTATTTTTTGAAAATAAAGCTCATTATTATTATTATTAATATATCCCTGACTTCGGCGTACCTTCTGGAAAAGGCCTCCTCCAACATTTTCCATTGGTGTCTGTCCTGGGTAACCCTTCTCCAGTTAGGACCTGCTGTTCTCTTAAGCTCGTCTCTACCTAGAGTTAAATTTAAAATTTACATTTGTATAATTGCCAGTGTGTCATTAGTTCTTTAGTTTACATACATAAAATCACGCCTTTTTCCCAGAGGGGTAGGCAGAGATCACTTCCAGCGATCCACTTTTCACCTCTGTGGGAAACGTGACGTGACGGGTTGTGGACCACGTCGCCGCCATTCTGCCTTGTGCATTGTTTTAACAAGGTCATTGCGTTCCCACGAGTAGCAAGGATATATGACGGGGGAAGGAAAAGGGGAGGAAGGATACTATCGCCTCGGATGATTTGGACTGAGTCGATAGTAGCTCGAGGAGCCGGGGTCGCTTACCCGTATACCGTTCACCAACCACCGGACAGATAGTTGTGACTGGTATCCCCTGACGTAATATGTATATTTAAGCAATGAAATGTCTACTGTCAATAGTGTGTATCACTAGACGGTAATCAAGTGTCTAAATCTGACTTTAAGTAGAAAATAAATACTTCACTTGTGTCTCTTATACTGTGTCTATAAGGTTGTTAATTTTTAAGTCTTGTTTCGATCGGCGCCAGCCCTGCTCTCAATTATTAAAGCGCCTGAGGGTTGTCTCTATTTATAGTTCTAGTGTATCATAAACGTTAAGCCTTGCTTGAGTTTTTAACTTTGCTTTGATGTATTCTTATACATACAAGGCAAGTGGTGGCGGCTTGCACCAATACGTTTAGTTCCTCTTTTCTGCCCTGACCCCGTAGACAAAGTAACAATATCGAAACGATAACGAAGTTCGAAAAGAATAAAATGTATGGGATTGACATTAGACGCGATAAATCACGTGGTCAATCCCATACATTTTGTTCTTTTCGAACTTCGTTATCGTTTCGATGTTGTTACTTTGTCTAAGCCCCCTGTGTCATTAATGATACATCACTGATATTAATGACTAGTTTTTCCTTATCTTCCCAACATTTATCTTGACTGGCTCGGTGGACCAGTGGTTAGTGACCCTGCCTGGCGGTTCCAAGAGTCGTGGGTTCAATTCCCACTCGGGACAAATATTTGTGTGATGAACATCGGTGTTTGTTCCGTGTCTGGGTGTGATTATGTATTTAATTATGTATTTAAAAATATATATGTATGTATATCTGGGGTCAGATGACCGTGTGTGGAAATGTCCCAGATATTTATTTATTTATATTTATTTATAATATGTGTCTGTTGGACACTACTGGTCAGTTACTTTACATAGGCTTTGTGGGCAGTGAGGGTTTATTGACTAGCCTCTAAAATAGAGTACAGAAACTGAAAACGTTTTTAAAAAGGCAATCAAAATCAAAAATGTTCACATTATTTCTTTTGAATAATAGTGTTGTGGACTAGGTGTTTCAGAAGTTGCGAAATAGGAAGTGATAGCCGACCCTTCTGGGAAAAAGGCGTCATTTTATGTATGTACGAGTATACGTATATTGTATAAGTTACAAAATATGTACAACACAGCCCTAAATTAGTAACATGCTGTCGTAGAGCTGTCTCTATTTATAGCGTAGATCGATTCTGTGATGGCCGATCGCTATTATCCTTCATAAAGCAATGCTAGATAATCATCATGTTTTTAGGTTACACACGATTACGTAACTTATTCATAAATGAAACAAATTGAATGTCTGGTTGAGAGTTTTATGAAAAAATATCGTTTTCCAGTATTTTAACTAGACTAATTATTGCATTTTTCAAAATTGTAATACAGCTGTTTTTGTTACAGGTACGTATCAGTCATTCATAAACGGTCCTGGTGATTATTACATTATCATCAACAATAACTGACTACACAGCATCTATCCTACTTTTATCAGGTAAATATTATGTAGTTCAATTTAATTGTCAATGGTGTCTAACCATTACAAGTTCGAAAAATTATTTTGTTTTTAATGCCCTTTTTGTTACGATCCATAAAGTTCAAACTGACATTTACTAATTAGAGTATTTGATAGTGGAATACGACAAAGTCATTTGCAATATTAAGAATGCACTAGTATGTTGTCTGGCAACAGCTGCTTAGTGGGGTATAATATACCCAAACTCTACCCTTCTTCACACAAGAAACAGTACCGGGTCAATTTAACCCCTCTGACCTGTTTCTCACAGGTGCGGTCGCTAATGCACTTCTTGCAGTTAATTGACCGCGTGTGTGCGGGGTTAAAGGGTGTCGGTTTTCCTTAAAGTGTGAATTTTTTATGAGGTCATTCAAACACAGAACATTTATGATAGATGGCTTCTGTACAAAAAAATGTGCACAGTAGAGATCAGTGGTATCCTGTAAAGGGATTAACATCACTTAGAGTTTTTTTTTAAATGCACTATACCTCCTTTTATAGCTAAATTGTGACCGTTTGATTATTTTTACTATTTAACAACAATACCACATACATAACTTCATTTAATAACCTAAAGTATCTACCTATTTCCAAAATAGGAAGATACTACATTCAGGATTTTTATTACGGTCATCAGTCAGCCATATAACAGAAAAAAATAATGGAATCTTAACTAAAAGGCTAATTTCAATCCCTAAGTAAGATACTTATGACTTACTTTACTCTCTTTTATGAAAAAAAAACTTTCACTTTAAAATATTTTGTATTTACCGACCTAACATTGCACTACAACTGTAGAAATTTTGTTACACATTTAACACTCGTCACTAGTTAGAACCATTTCCTTTCTAACACTTTCCTAACAATGAGCACAAAGGAAATGTAAGGTCTTTGCATGCAAAAGAAAAGTGGGTCATTTTGACCCGGATCTAATGCACAGACGTCTGAAAGCGGTTTAAGGTTAATTGTGCCATTTCTGCGAGTGTGGTCTTGACCCACTTACCGACTGGTTTCTTTATATGGAAATGAGTTTCGATTTAGGGTTAAGCCATTACGAATGGATGGGGTATGGATTTGAGGAAAGGTTGGGGCAAATTGAAATGTTTCCTTTTAAATGGCAAAGAATATAATAAAATAGTTTAAAACTGAGTTTTCGATAAGAGTATCACTGGTCATAAGAAACGCTTAAAATGTATATAGTGTCAGAAAAATCATACACTTGTGAATATCATCTATATCTATATCTATACTAATATTATAAAGAGGAAAGATTTGTATTTTTGTATTTTTGTATTTTTGTATTTTTGTATGTTTGTAATGAATAAACTCAAAAACTACTAGACCGATTGCAATAATTTTTTCACCATTAGAAAGCTGCATTATTCAGAAGTAACATAGGCTATATAATATTTTAAAAAAAATTAGGGATCCTTACTAAAACTCCAATAATGTAACCCAAGGTGTAAAAAATTTACCTGAAAAATTCCTTACGTCGCGTACGCTGCGAAAACTATTGATGATAGAACAAAATCATTTACTACGACTTTGTAGAACTTATCATTATTTATAAAAAGTGTCGCGACAGCATATGTCTAAATATTATAGTTATGTCACAGTAAGCGGTTTTTTATTCGAAAAATTTAATTTATATGCCGCCACATGAAAAGGCTCTTTATTTGTACCTTGGTATTAATCCTTATCAAAATAAATTACTTTATATGCAAGACGGCTTCAATACCTATTTATGACTTTTTGAATTATTCAATTCGAACATTTCATTCGGAAGATATCACGAGTTTAAAAATGCAAGTATTAGAAAAAAGTCGCGTGGTTGCCGCCACCGCGCTCAGTTAGCCAGCATGCGATGTAGGCTCCATGTAAGCATCACTGGGGTACGGGGGAGTCAATGTAATATGTAATATAATATATATATAAATAATAATATTATAAAGAGGAAAGGTTTGATTTTTTGTTTGTTTGTTTGTTTCGAATAGGCTCCGAAACTAAGGCACCGATTTGAAAAAAATCTTTCACTGTTGGAAAGCTACACTATCCCTGAGTGTCATAGGCTTTTTTTAGATAAAAATAGATTTCTCTTACGGGGTTAAAATATATTACATAGAGATAGAGATATCCCCGAAGCGAAGCGAGGGCGGGTCGCTAGTATTATATAAGACTGAAAAAAAAATCATTCATTTAAAATTAATTCTAACCACGCCAGTAAAAACATTACCTGCCTTTATTTTGTATTTGTTATTTAATGTTATTTAAAGCTTTAAATTAAATTTAGATTATAGAAATTTGCATTGGTGACTAAACACCTGAATAGCTCAGTTGTTAGAGCACCCGACCCGATATCGGAAGACCGGTGGTTCAACTCCCCGTTCAGGCGGGGTCAAGAATGCGATTTTTTTCAAATTTCAAAATTACCCTCTTTTCTTCTGTAGGGTAAAACCGCGTCCCCGGAACGAGCTCTACCACTCCCGATCGTCCTTGATGTTCCCAATAAATTACGCGTGACGTAACAACGCTTTTGTTCTAACATTATTTGCTTAAGTTTGCGGTTCCGAAAAAGACAAGGGTTTGCTCTTACGATAATAAACCGATGGCTTGGGATCGGATACTTTGTGAACGAAGTGGAAGTATGTGGCGGAATTATGGTGTGCTTTGGTATGAAAACTGAAAATCGTTATTAAGATGGATTGTCTTTAGTGCATTTGAAACAAACCAAATGATAGAGTTGGTGTTGCAAAAATGTGAACACTTGTTGTTCTTCTTTGTCTGTGTAACAATGTGCGAGGTACTTACCTACTACTGCCTGAATAAGGGCATAATTTTAAACTTATAAAAAATCACACATTTTAGCCTGACCCGATATTTGAACCCTTAACTTAATTTACAAATCTTGGTCAAAATCGTAGGTGAATGATCTTAGATTGTGATTAAAATAATAGTTCTATTTTTATTTTCTTTCACAATAAAGCTTACAAGTTTTAGATTCAATTTAGGAAATGTTGTGAGAGATTATCATAAATTTTGCCACACAAAATCATCAAAATTTCGCTTCTTGCGTTCCTTCAAACATATTTCAAGCGCCATTTTGTTTTCCTCGAACTTCTCCAAAATGTGGACTCTTAATTCCTTCATTCACTTCGCCGAGATCATTAGCTTAGCAGGGAAGATATGTATGAAGCAGCAAAGTAACTTTCATATCATCCAAAGGATTACAAAGAGCTTTACCGACTTCGTGGACTGCGAATGACTCGAGTCGTAGATAATTTAAAAACTTTAAACCGAGACAAAGGAGATCTTGCGTTGTTGTCTTGGGCTGCGAAATGTGCAAGTTTTCTGTTAATAAATAGTTTAAATAACACTGTAAAGCGGTTATTCAGGCAAGAATTTGTTAAATCTTCGTAGGGACTTAAAAGACCGTTTGTTGTTTTAATGTAACATGAAGTTTAGGTTAAATTACATCGTCTTTATAAAAATAATGAAATCTATTTCAATTTAAAACTGTGATGGTTAAACATTAGTAAAATAGATGCTGTAGCGGCTTCCTGTCGTTGTGGCATATGCTGAGGCTGGGACCTAGTTGACCACAAATTTATGTTGTGTTCTATTGTGTTATTTTTTTTCTTTTTTGTTGTTGTTCTTTTGTTTGTGGTCAATAAATGCGTTTTATTATTATTATTTTTTTTATTATTAATATCGGAAGCTCATTTTGATATTACACAACATCATATACATACATGTATACAATGATCTGATCCTGTTGTAAATAGCTTAAGTACTTCTGTTCATCAACAGTGGATACACAAACTTAATAACACACCCAGACACGAAACAAACACCGATGTTCATCACTCAATTATAAATATTAAATATTTATCCTGGGTGGGAATCGAACCCACGCCTCTTGGAACCCTAGGCAGTGAACCTGGGTCACTTACCACTGTTCCACCGAGCCTTTCATATAAGTAACTTTTTTCCAAAATATTAGTAATCCAATCAAAAACATAAATGTGATAGAGAGCCAAGTTCAATATTATGATAATTGCCTTGGTTGTTGACTTCAACGACAAAAGAAGTGAGATCTAAATGGGTGCCAAGTTCAATGGTCAACCCTGAAATTTATTTATAAGTAACACTATAACATACCTATCATATCTTCTTATAACATAAAGATAATGTATGGTGGTAGCCTATGAAGGTCTGTCTTGGCTAGTTTTCATATATGAATTATAGCCGTCGCAAGTTCTAAGCCTACAAGTATTTGTCGGTTTTTATTTTATAATTCCGAAAATTTGGATTGTTGGTAGAAACTACCGAGCGAACATAATAAAACGTTGGTAGGTTTATGGAAACTAGCCAAGACAGACCTTCATAGGCTACCACCATACATTATCTTTATGTTATAAGAAGATATGATAGGTATGTTATAGTGTTACTTATAAATAAATTTCAGGGTTGACCATTGAACTTGGCACCCATTTAGATCTCACTTCTTTTGTCGTTGAAGTCAACAACCAAGGCAATTATCATAATATTGAACTTGGCTCTCTATCACATTTATGTTTTTGATTGGATATCATTACTTTTTGTAGAAAAGTATATATCATCGTAACGCCGTGGGTCCTTTGAAAAGGACAAATTCAAAACTAAAACTAGACCCTATACTATACTAAACCTACGTACCTACTTATTATAGGAATTGTAATAATAATAAGTATATACACCTACCTACTAATAGCTATAAAATTATTATTTAATTTATACTATTATATTTCGCAGCATAAATCGCAACCTTATAGGTCAGATATCGGGAGAAACGTCTTTCAGGGTGAGTGCGACAGGCTCAATATGGTATATTGTGCCTGTCGACCTCATATTTGGATCTCACTTCCGCTTACCATCAGGTGGAGTGAGGTCATCTTGTTAGCTCATTATAAAAAAAAAAAATTAAAAAAATTTCAGTTTTTTATTTTTTCCTTTGTATTCATGTAATTACCTATCTGCATACCAAATTTTAACTCTCTAGGTCATTTGGAACTGGGTTAGAATTTTGATCTGTCAGTCAGTCAATGATAAAAATGAGGATTTTTGGACATTAATATCTAAATAACTGTTTGAGATAAGCTTATTAAATTTAGAACACATATTTATCTCGCAAGTCACAATATATGAGCCAAATTTGATACGTTTATGTGAAATAGTTTTTGATTTATGAGGGGTTCAAAAGTGGTTCCAAATGGTTCGTGTAATATTACACACGGTGCGGCTCGCCAGTTCTGTTTCTTGAACTTGGCTTGACACGCTACCGCGTGTCTAGATTAAAAGTAAATTTTGAATTTGAAGTATATATTTTCTCTATAAAATATTTTAAGCTAATCCAATTCGAATACGTGAGCTTTAAAATGGGCAATAAAGTTTACTTTTAATACAATGCTGAACGGGTTTATTCAACCCGAAAGTCGGAGCTAACAATTTTTATTAGATAATCGTAAAAAGTTCAAGTTAACATTACGAAATTCCAATAGCTGATAGCAAAGCCTGCCGTATTAACCGTGTGAGGGGTTTAATTAAAAACCTACTCTGGAAAATTCCAATCTCAGAATGGAATATTGGGAGGCGTTGATCGCAATTTACAGCATTTATCTTTGGAATTTGTACTTAATTTCTGTTATAAATTTGTTCTTTTTTTTGGTAGATATTATATATTTTCATTACATACTGCGACATAACTATGGGAGTTCCATGTTGGCGCTAAGTAGGTTAATTAATTGAAATCTATATAAAACTAGCTGTGCCCGCGACTTCGTTCGCGCGGACTACAGGATCTTACATTTGAAAGTATTTTCCCAATTACTTCCTGTTCCCGTAAAACTTTTTCAATATCGCGTTGCAAGTAAGCTTTACGTTCATCAAGATACATGCACGCCAAATTTCAATCATCTATTTTGCGCATTTTACTTTTTTTCATACAAAGGTTTTTTCCCGCTTACACCCGTTTCCGTGGGAATTTTGCAATATTATGTTGCAACTAAGTTTTAAATTTACCTGCATGCCAAATTTCAAGCGTCTAGCTCAAGCGGTTTAGATTTTTCAAAGGGTTTTCCCGATTATTCCCGTTCCCGTGAGAATTTCGGGAATTCCTTTCTTAGTGCACCTCTACGGTACCTAAACTAAGTCCCTTCCAAATTTCAAGTGCCTACGTTTAGCCGTTTAGGCTGTGCGTTGATATGTCAGTCAGTGAGTCAGTTTCTCCTTTTATATTTCTATCCAAAGGGTTTTCCCGATTATTCCCGTTCCCGTGAGAATTTCGGGAATTCCTTTCTTAGTGCACCTCTACGGTACCTAAACTAAGTCCCTTCCAAATTTCAAGTGCCTACGTTTAGCCGTTTAGGCTGTGCGTCGATATGTCAGTCAGTGAGTCAGTTTCTCCTTTTATTTTTATAGATAGCTATCCATCGGATTTTTTCATAATGTTTGATATAATTTCTAAATGTTTGTTTATGTTTATAACTCAGTTAAAGTTGTTATGGAAAATTTTCACTTCGCTTTATTTACACTAAATATTAGTCTTTATGGGTCTATCGCTTTATTTAGTCGACAAGCATTTTGTCTATCGGAACAATCAATAAATTAAAAAGCTCTATAGGCTCTAGTCTGCCTGTCGATTTCATATGTGAAACTTACGACCGCTCACCGAAACGAAAGTAAGTACGACAGTTTCTTTGCATCACATTATGTTTCCAATGTACAGGCTTAAAAAAAGCGATGATTTATATAGTTTGTTGGCAACCTGCCGAATAGTTTAATCTCTCACGCTAGTGCGAGTGGCGACCACTCAACTCCTCGATAATCCGTCGCGCCATTCGGGCCCACTCGCGAGCGCTATCTGGATTGACCACTCGACTTATTCCACTTACGATTTAACTTTCGCTAATTGGGATTAAACTCCGTTTATCTGTAAGTTCACTTCACTCACTCTGAAAGGAAACAGTTTGAGTGATAAATTCAACTTAATAATATTTGAATGTTACACAAAATAAATTCTGTGAAAACTGAAAATTAAAAAAAGCAATTCTTAAAATTAAAAAAATAAATTCTGTGAAAACTGAAAATTAAAAAAAGCAATTATTGTGGTCACAGAAACACTTTGACCTCATATTTGGATCTCGCTACCGCTTACCATCAGGTGGAGTGAAGTCATCTTGTTAGCCTTTAATAAAAAAAAAACTTTATACCACTACAAAAGTTATTTTGGATTAGACAAACACAATGGACAACTTAGGAGCAATAAAATTTATGTTTCCAAATAATACTTTTACTTCTAGAACAATACAGTAAAAATACAAATAAAACATATGCTTCAGCATATTTATTATTTATTGTGTTAATATAATTCCCCGTAGAATATTCAACTCACGCAATGCTACTCCGTAGCACATTCGCTACAATTTATGCGCTACGGTTTGCTACGAGCTGGCAGATTTAATAAGAGTTACTACGGCGTAGCATTATGCACTACGTGGCTCTTCCGTTTATTATCCAGATTTGGACTGACGTCGCATTTATAACTGCGAGATACTACAAACTGGTATTAAAGATGTACATATAATTTTAGGAGTCGAGTCCCCGGGCCGCGGTGAGGCAGTTGATTTTTTTCCGTTTTTATAGATATTAGAACAGTGCAAGCTTTACCACTTAAAAATTATAAATTTACATTAATTTTAGGAGTTTTTTTTCTTTTATTTGTGCGATCTCTACATATTTTAAATAAAACGAATTTCGTGGATAAAATCATGTATTTTAAGATGTTACACCATACTTAACTGTTTTATCACGGAACTAGCACTCGAGATTGAGGAATTTGTTATGTTTTATTTTGGATAATCTTTAATATAAAAAGACGTGTGGCACTCGGGGACTGCCGCGGTATAGCTATTTGCATAGCATCGTCCGATTTCGGAGCAGCTCGTCTCGATTCGCGCGAGTTTCGTAGAGTCGTACAATACGTCTAACCGCACGCACACAAACACCGTGCCGAAGTCTACCCAACGACGTTAAACGATTGTGAGGTTTTTTTCGTTACGGAATTTCTTGGTTCGGTCGCCGTGCTCAAAGCCCGCAATAAAAGCTATGCAATAGCTTAAAATCGCTAATATTATATAATTAAATAAACATATATAAGAAATATGACGGACCGACTTCAGCCATGACAGCCAATCTCAAAGGCGAAAACCGATACACTGGTGTTTAATTTTGCTATTATTTTGTCCCTACAAAGTCGATGCAACTAATATCTAATTCATCCGGTCTTCACTTAACGCGTTGCCCGCCGCCACTATTTTGAAAACAGCTTATTATCGGACGCTCGCTACCCCGGCGGGTGATTCGATTACCTCTGTAATTGGCGGCCTGAGTGGTTCTTTTGATGGCTTTGTTCGGCGGCCATGGGGACCGATGTGTTTATGCTCTACTGGGGTTATATGAGCAGATTTAGATGAGGAATAATAAATAGATGATATAATATTGACAAGCTTTTTGAGGCTATATGAAAACCTAGTACAAAGCAAATTCATTTATCGGTGTAATAATGTTATAAAGCTTTTAGCGCGTTATTGATCGTTATCTTTATTTTGAGTAAATTTAAAAAGATAAGGAAGAAATCAACACAAACATGAACTATCGACTTTTTCGCTCTGGTGAAGAACATATCCTAGAAACATTTAAAATATTAGCAATAAAAACTTTGATTTTTACTAAACAGAAGAAGAACATGATAGACGAAATTGCAAAAATGTTAAATATATATTTAATTTCAACATTTTGCAATTTCATCTCATTCTGCCGAAAAAATCTAATTAATTATTTATTCCAACCTTCAACAGATAATAAACAGACTACGACCATTTTCCGTCAGTTTCATTACCAAACACTGAGGACAAAGTGTAGCTATTCGTTAAACAAATTAGTGGGCAGACGTCGAGCACCTACTAATACTGAACTAATTAATACGTCAGGACGACGAATTATTTTGACAGCGGCCATCTTTTCTTGTCGCCATTTGTCATCTGCCTTTGTTGAGTATTTGGCCATCGAAGGTTAATTAATGAAATGAGTTTACTCATGTGGATTTTTAGGTACGTTTTTTGAATTTTAATTTGCATTAGAGTTCAAAGTGGTTTTTAAAAAGGATTATAAAAAATTAAATAAAAAAAGCCGAATACAGAACCCTTTTGTGCGCGTGGCCGAGTTACGTTTGGCTGTTTTTAGACCATGTTCTTATAAAAGCCAATAGTATTTTGTTAAAAAATCGAGTTTTTACTTACTTATTTTTGAGGCATGTGAAAAAAATCATATCCGGCAGCATAAAACTCATAAAAATAACAATCTAACCTTGAACTTCTTATTACGCTCGTTAACATTATATTTGACTTAAGTCGAGCTAACTTTAGTGATTTATAAACTTAGTTTGCAAGTAACGTAAAGTTGAAATTGAAACGATTAAACAGGTCAAGTCGAAACAAGTAGGTAACACGCGATTCAATTGTAGTATACATACATATACAGCCTTTCGTTGTATTTTTCTATCGCTACTACTGTAGGAAATAGGCAATGCAGTCACTTTTAATGTTATGCAGGGAATGTTTTGGAGTATTTGTACCACTGAAACATGTGTCGTGCAAGACTATTTGAATAGGGTGTTGTATTTCTTTATGTTTATAAAGAATGGTCCGGGCAAGATTAGGCTACGACTCTACCTTGACTATTAGTGTAGTGACACATTTCCGAATTCATTCAAAAATCCATTTATTTAGGCTTACCTGATTTTGCGAGCTTTTTAAAACAAACAACTATCCAAACTTTTAAATTACTTGTCATAATATATGTGTTAATATAGACAAACAATTAATAAATACATTCGTACATACGCAAGCATTTCAAAGTCTCCTAACCTAAATTATAACAATGTTGTGTTAAAACATTAACAGAGCTTCCAATCGAATTCTCCAAAATCCAAATAACACCACAATTATAGACGGAATAATAATTAATTACACTCAATCAATAGAGCCGATCCGAATGGTGTTATGCGAAGGTTTTGACACAACAACGCACTCCGCCCGCCATGTTTGTTACGTACAAATAGGTTGATTATTAGTTTTCGAGGGAACAGGGTTGACATGACAGGAAATTACTGAGAATTCAATCCTCAAATTAACATAAATTTATATTGAATTTTATAGTGCTGGTTCCGGTATCCGCATGTTCTAGGAATCAGTAATAATTATAAATATAATAGCTTTATATGTATTTATCATAATGGTATTTTCTGCAACTGCAGCTAAAGTTTCATTTAATATATTATTTCAAATTTGATTGTCTTTCTGCAAATAAATAACGTACAGTCAAATTGTAAATTAATAAGTATATTCATCTACGAATGAAACTTTTTCGTTGGATACAGAAAACTATTGTCTTTCAGATTTGTTCTGTGAATAACAAGAAAGTCCACAGCATGAAAATATTAAATTATATTTTCTCTATAATATTTTCAAAGCTTTAATAATACATATCTAAATATACCTGGACGAATGGCAGCCCTAGGGAATCGAGACAGTGTCGCACTGTAATTAATTTAATTAGTAAATTAGTAGGATGCTCTACGAATCAACGCCTGAATGACAGTTGTAGTGATTGTATATGTAGTAGATACGAGTATGTAGTATATGCCGTTAGTTAAGATACAAGAAATAAACGCAAACGTATGTAAAAGCGTCGATGGCCGAGTGGTTAAGGTCGTTGCTTGCCATGCGAGAGGTCGCCAGTTCAAACCCCGCCAGGTACCAATGTGTTTTTCAAATTTGGAATTCATATGTACCATCATTCGACGCTTTAACGGTGAAAGAAAACATCGTGAGGAAACCTGCACACCTAAGAAGAAATTCTAAGGTTGTGTAGTCGACCAACCCGCACTCGGCCAGCGTGGTCGACTAAGGCCTTATCGCCCTAGTTTAGGGTAGGCCCGTGCCCCAGCAGTGGGGAGGTATATGGGCTGATGATGATGATGATGTAAAATACTTTACTCTGTCTGTCTATTACTAATTTATTTGAGATAGATACAACAGCTTTAAACCAATTAAGCTTAATTCAAGCTTTAAAGCATAAGTTAAGCTGAATATGTAGGACATATCCAGTTTTCTAATTTTGCAAAGTTCTCAAACAAGACATAGTTCCCGCCCCGGGTTATCACGGCAGGTGTCATGATAAGCCTAAGTTGCGGATACGTAACAACTTAAAGGGACCGAGAGGGAATGTAGCGCCCTGCGATACCGCCTCACACGTCTTTCCCTTTGGTACCCTTTTTTACTGGGAACTTGGGTATAGGATATATTTTTTTATAATAATTAACTGGCTCGGTGGAACAGTGGTTAGTGACTAAGGTCACCAAGAGTCGTCGGGTTCGATTTCCACTCGGGACAAATATTATTGTGTGACGAACATCGGTGTTTGTTACGTGTCTGGACGTTATGACCGTGAGTAGAAATGTCTCAGCTATTTATTTTAATTATTATTATTATGTGTATTTATAAAACATATGTTAATATCAAACCAGATATTCTTTGTCTGTTTAGTTTCACTGTAGTTCAGTGGCAATAATCGTATAATTGCGGATTGACTTGTTTGAATACAGATTAAACGGTGAACTTCCTTTTTCTAAATTTGATAAATATTCTTCTTCTAACCGCGCGTTTATATCGGTTCAGCCAAATTTTTTGAAGTTTGTTAAATATATTTACCAACGAAGCAAAATAGTTATTGTCTATTATTTGTGCGAACACTAGACATTTGAAATAATTTTACGGATTAAGCTCGCATGTATTATTATTCTAAACATATTATTAAGAGACTTGACGTTTCGAGCTCTTTACAGCGATCGTTGTCAGGGCATATTACTGTAAGACCTATAATATTGTATACTAAGTCGCAAGAAATACTTTGACTTTGACCTTTATTCAAAACGAAGCGGAACTATAAGCTGTGGCGCTAAGATCATAATTTTTGTGCTGATTTACACATAAATCTATAATTTATCTTTAATATAAAAGTATACGCTTTACATGTGTAAAGCGTATACTTTTGGCACCTCAGTGTAGTCGGCCCTACAAGATAGGCACCTGATTAGTTCCACAAAGTTGGCCCCGTCGCCCTTTACACGGCGCCTTGATTAAACTTCGCCCTAAGTAGCTTAGCCCTTCCAATTTGCGAGTGTTACATTATAGTATTACCTTTGCTATGGTCATAGTATTGTCTAATATTTGCGCGAACACTACACATCTTCTTCTTTCTTCTTATAAATAAAAATGAATTGCTGTTCGTTAGTCTGACTAAAACTCGAGAACGCCCGGACAGATTTAGGTAATTTTAGTTTTAAAATATTCGTCGTAATTCAGGGAAGGTTTCAATGAGAAAATAAAGAAAAAGAATCAGTATTGGCAATACGAAATTCGCCGGGACCACTAGTTTGAAATAAAACTAATTTTACGGATTAAACTCGCGTGTATTGTCACTAAACATAAAGTAAGGATTCGTTATGATGTACATTACTACTAATTACTCAACTCCTTTTACCTCTTTCCTTTGAACTTAACGATTCCTTAGCCTGTAGCGTTTAGTATTTTAACGCTACGAATTTTCTGTTAAAGAATCGTTCATAAAAAAACCAGTATCAATTTTAAAGAGTGTTACAAACAATAACCGTAAATAGACCAACACAGTATTGCCGTTACCTATCCGATTATTCGATTAAGATATTGTTCAATATTCGAAATTGAACTCAAGAGATTGCGTCCGACCAAATCAAACCACAATACAATATTGACACGATATCGCATCAATATACTCGACCGAATTGTTTCCGATTCCGACCAATATATTGAACGGTTGCGTAATTTCTGGCCAATGCAATGCCTTGGGCGGATTAGTGACGGTTGGCAATGTTGGGTTGTTAATAGCATGTCGTAATAACTATCGCATGGGACAGTTACTATCGGATAGTAATAATAATTAATGATTAAACGAACTTACCTGTACGTGAAGTTCTATCATAATTATACGAGCTGCTTTGTCCGAAGAGATTAGCATTAGATAGTTATTTACACATGTAGTATCACATACGGTGACGCCAGTTTTGCACTGATAGTTGAGATATTAAAAGAAAAAATAAAAAATTAATTAGTGGGTAGTTCCGCTTACCTGTCAGCCTACATCGCGGTAGTTCGTCATTTAGTTCAGAGCGTAGATTTTTCACAGCTGGGGGTCCTTTGGGATGGGAGGGATGCTAATCTCTTCGGACAAAGCAGCTCGTATAATTATGATAGAACTTCACGTACAGGTAAGTTCGTTTAATCATTAATTATACTCACTGCTTTGTCCTCGAGATTAGCATTAGATAGTTATTTACACATGTAGACATTGAGAGATTTTAACTGCTGTGAAAAATCATTTCATTCAACCATAATAAAAAGTTAAAAACTAAAACCCAACTACGACAAAAAACGACGCTGAAAAAGTATAAAACAAGACTTTTAGAACATACAATACTATTTTGAAGTATGCAATATTTACTATGTAGAGATAAGTTTTCATGTTTGGAAAACCGCAGTCACACGTTGTCAAAGTGCTACGGTAGGTAGGTACTTGTGTATGGAACGTGTGACTACGCCTTTCCAAACATGAAAACTTATCTCTACATAGTAAATATTGCATACTTCAAAATAGTATTGTATGTTCTAAAAGTCTTGTTTTATACTTTTTCAGCGTCGTTTTTTGTCGTAGTTGGGTTTTAGTTTTTAACTTTTTATTATTTGTACTATTTTGGTGTTAGTAAGTAGTAAAGAAGCTATGAACGAAAAGATGTGAACTATATGCAATCAGTCCATGAATATACGTAAAGTCACATGCAAATGCTAGTAATATATATATATTTAAAATGTACAAGTAAAGCGCTTTCCAATGATACCAAACACGGCGTATTTATCTTAACTTTATTTTTTTACTCTGTATGTTTTGTCCGCTAGTGGGCGCCACATTAGATTTTGTGAAACCCTATATAGCCTATAACCAGCGGACAATTAAGACGCTTCTAATGATATGTCATTTGTCGAATTCTGACAAGCAATTTAGAAGTTATGTGGAAACAGATGAACATACATACATACATACATACAAACATACATACATACATACATACATACATACATACATACATACATAGCCTGTCAAAATCATAACCCTCCTTTTGCTTTGCCGTAGTCGGGTAAAAACAACATATTGTTATTTTTATATTGTTTGGCATAATCATTTTTAATTATATTGTTTAATTTAGTTATTATCTTTACTAATGTGGTACATATTTCCTATCGATTTTACATCAACTAAACAAATCAATCTGAATTTTATTGATTCCACATTCTTTTTAAAATTTATTGTCTTGACATTATTGCATTAGCAAAAACTTCATGATCATCAACCTCATTTACAATATCCCTTTGTTAAATTTTATAAAGGTCTTGGAGCTAGCGCTCCATCATTCTACCTTCCTGATCAGATCAAGATTCTATTTGCGTTCGAGGTGCTAGCGAGTCTCGTACCTACTATGAGTGGCAAAGGTGACAGTGGAGACATTTATACCATATACTTCGAGGGTATTCTTCACCCAACGGCTTAATGTTTGTGACGTTACTTGTAGTGTGGGTTTCTAAAGCTAACGAAAAAATAAGATTATTCTGTACGAGACCAGTTACAATAAAAAAAAAAAAAATTTCATGTCTTATTTAACTACGCATATTTCAGGTTATTCTGAAAATATGGCAATAAACTGGCTAAATTTAGTTAAGCCGGAACTTTATAAAATCGGGTATATTTATGATTATTTTGTATGAGTTTAGTTACATTAAAAAAATATTTTCATGTTTTATTTAACTAAGCATATTTTAGGTTATTCTGAAAATATAGCAATAAACTGGCTGAATTTAGTTTAGCCGGGACTTCTTTATAAAATCGGGTATTTTTATAATAACTGGGTTGGGAAAGCATTCTACATTTTTGATGTTTATAAATAATAATGTCATCAGTTTGTCTGCATTCCATGAGCCGTTACAAGAGCTAGCAACGTAATAAGTTTTTTGGAAATCGTCTCCAAGTCCAATGATTCATTGGGGTGATGATTTAAAACTAAAGAAGTAGGTATTCCATAAGTCAAATTGGATTTTGGCATGGGTGGTCGCAATTGGAAGATTCCCTTGAAGAATCTTTTTATATTTTATTTATTAGTGATTTTGGGCTGTATATAAGCGCTAATGCAGATCTGCAGATTTTATCTGCTCTATCGATCTGTAGTTCATTCATTGTTGTAAAATTCTGTATGAAAGTTTAGAATATTTTAAATAAATGTTTAAAAGAGATTTAAATTATTATGTATACCAAATTGAAACCACTTCTTTAAGCAGGAATCATAATGATTAATAGAGTTTTGAGAAAGCAAATGGGAAACATTTCTCCTTAGCAAGGATGTCCTGACAATACTCCAGCAATCAGGATATACCGTTGGTGTACGATGAGATTGCTGGAATAAGATAATATAAGTGTCTCACATGACTTTAAAATTAATGACTCAGAAATAAGAAGTCTATTATAATTGGGAAATCCCAGTAGTGTGGGCCACCATGGGCCACTACTATGCAATTATGCATGTTGCCTTGTCTTTAATTATTTTACGTAAAGTCTTTACAATTATGGAAACTCGTGGAAAAGTTATGCCTTTCCACCAGTAAAAGAATTTTGACCAGGATGCGGTGAAGGCATTTATTGCAACTGCATCGGGGTATCTTTTACACTTTTCATTAATTCTGCTGGAAAATAAATAAATGTAAGGTTCACCGACTTAAGACGGTGTCTTCTAAAAAGCATAGTCGGCTAGTTCCCATTCAACATCAGGGGGTTACTCCGAGATTCCGCGTCTGCAACGGTATATTCTCTGCTGAGCATAAGCTCATAAGCATAGAAAAATATGAAGCAAATACTATTATTGCTCACACCATTGCAATAAATCTCATCATCTGACCAAATACCGGTAGCAGTCTCCTGCCCGCAAGCCGCACCCCACCCCGTAGTTGAAGCATCACCAAAGATTGGTAATACATATTTGTCATTTTTATACTATTAGTTAGTGTATTTATGGCTTGAGTCCACAAATCGAAATAAGATATGAATGCATCTGGTAAGTCATGTACCTTTCATTATTATTTGGATCTTTTAGTATATTTAAATACTAGCACCGTTCAAAGTTTTTAGTATACAACCAGCCGCATTCGACGGCGGGGCAAGCAGATGTAAATAAACCAATCAAGCGAGCAAAGTATCTTATTTTGTAAGTCTTTAAGTATTAAAATGGTTGATTTGATATTTAATTTTATTAATTTGATCCGGAGGTAAAGTAATTAAAAAAAATTTAGTATCTATAATGTATCCTAAGAACTTGCAATATGTACCTGGACATAAATTGCTTTTCTCGTAATTTATTATGATACCTACTGACTTTAACAGATTTACAGGGTGATGTGGTCTAAGCATCCCTTATAGTCATCATGCTTTAATAAAAAAAATGTCTAAATAACGGTCGATATGTAGCTACAAGATCTAGAGGTTCACGATTGGTTTCATTATTTTCGTACACACGAAGGGCGCCGTGCAGAGGCCAAACGGTAACATATTGGACTCAAATAACTCGTTATTACCGCCAAACTGATATCGTACATATTTTTTAAAATCTTCATGAATTTTAATTAAAAAATATGCATCCTTAAAATCTACCGTACATCATGATCAGCACGGGCTATATACGTCCCCACTGCTGGGGCACGGGCCTACCCTAAACTAGGGCGATCAGGCCTTAGTCAATCACGCTGGCTAAGTGCGGTTTGGTTAAATAAACAACGTAAGAATTTCTTCGTAGGTGTGGTGCAGGTTTCCTCACGACGTGTTCACCAATGTCGAATAATCGTACATAATATGAATTTCAAGTTGAAAAAACACCGTGGTACGTGGCGGGGTTTTAACAGGCGACTTCTCGCATGGCAAGCAACGACCTTAACCACTCGGCCATATCTGCAGTACACATGATGGAATTTTGTGAAACTAATTTCATTGCAGTACGTAAATCCTCTTATTTAAAAGAGTTTCAATGAACTTATTAAGAGTTTTTAATAAAGTATAAATCACATCTTCCGATTTTGAGTTTGCACAAGAAAAAAGTGGGTATAAAATTGATTTTTTTACACTGGGAAATAGCATAAGTCATCAATACATTGCTTGTGCTGCAATTTATCTGATTCCGTGTGAGTACTGTGAGTACATAATAATATGAGGGTAAGTTTGTAAAACAGGTTAAGAAAAAAGTATCCCTTGTAACCCGAAATCCAAGACAGTATTGTCTGGTCACGAGTGATAGAAGACCATTGTTCGTAAAAATGACTAAGTCTGCCAGCGTACCTCATGTTCTACTGCCGCTGACGATTCCGCGCGGGGTTCCCGGGCGCCGGTGTCGATATGACAGTCATTTTTGAATCCGAAACCGTTTAGACTTCGAAATTGACTTGACCAAAGAGGCAGTTATCTACTTAAGTCTTCGTAAACTGGTTCTTTATATCTATTTTTATATTATATAATATGAAATTACGGCGCGCCCTTAAGTCGGTATTTTGACAATCGCGTATAAGTCGAGTAACATCCATGAGTGGCTTAATAACATTATTTTTATTTTGCTCCTCAAGCAAAATAGTAATTGCTTCTCCAAGACATGATAATGGCAAAATCTAGGACTTTATGTTTGCTTTCAATCCCTTTATCTATCTTTATAACGATATCCGTTACCGCAGCCTTAATTTATGGATTAAGATAAAGAGCATATATATTTGGGTAAAATTTTTTGGGGGTAGATATTTCCCCTGTAAGTCCTTACGGAGGTCTTTTGACAAGCCAACTGTGGCTACTTGTGAAGGCGCACAGCCAGATCAGCATTTATAACCTTGCCGTACAATTTAGTGATCGACGGATCATACATCAAAAAAATTGTTGACACTACGGCATCGCTTGGTTTTGATATTTAACACCACAAATGATTAGTGTTTATCACTCGTAAGTACGAGTACCATAAAAAATATATTAACGTATACTATAATCTTCAATTTGTATTGTTTACAGCAGCCTTAAGAAATAACTGCGTGAAAAGGTAACTACGCATTCTGAAAATAGCCTTAAAGACTGATAAGCCTGTTAGATAACAAGCTGTAGGTATATACATACAGTGTATCTCAGATCACTGTATTTAATGATCCGGAACGATATTTTTTGCCGGTTGCATAAAATTATTATGGTATACAAGAAAGGTAAGTGACATGCTATTTAGATAAGTAACAATCCCAAAAATTGTTCGCAAATCTAAATTTATACACGTACTTTTAACGTTACAGTATTGTTGATGAAAATTAACACCAACTGATCAAGTAACATAGCACTACATATAGTAGGTATTATGGAAAATTCCTAAAGTAGGATTATTTTGTTACCGTATTGTCAGTAAAGTGATAGCCCCATAAGCTAACCGCAGTACAGACTTATCATGTAACAATATTAGCAATAGTCACAAATTTTATATATAAATTGGTACCTTCTCTGTCTGGCAGCATAGCACTACATATAGTAGGTATTATGTAAAATTCCTAAAGTAGGATTATTTTGTTACCGTATTGTCAGTAAAGTGATAGCCCCATAAGCTAACCGCAGTACAGACTTATCATGTAACAATATTGGCAATAGTCACAAATTTTATATTAAATTGGTACCTTCTCTGTCTGGCAGCATCTCAGGATAACCCGATAACATTTCGTCATGCTCAGACGAACCAGAAGACGACGTTGAGTCACTTCGTTTTATTTTGCCATATTTAAGTTTTCTTGCCAATTGTTTTAACTTTTTTGCGATAAATTCGTAATTCTCGTCCTTTAAATGTTTCCTTTTACCCATTTTTACACTCTAAGAACACTTTTAACCTGAAAATACGGACACTTAAACAAAATCGTGCGTACTGGCGGAGCACTGTACTTGTGAATGACGAACTACCGCGATGTAGGCTGACAGGTAAGCGGAACTACCCACTAATTAATTTTTTATTTTTTCTTTTAATATCTCAACTATCAGTGCAAAACTGGCGTCACCGTATGTGATACTACATGTGTAAATAACTATCTAATGCTAATCTCGAGGACAAAGCAGTGAGTATAATATATGACTTGACTGCCTCTTTGGTCTAGTGGTAGCAAGCGCTGCGTAAGGACTGAGAGGTCCCCAGTTTTTAGTATCTTTTCTGTAAAGGAAGTACTCAGCCCGGAGTTAGGAAGTTGGCGGTTGAACGCCCGTGCCTCGGAAAGCACGTTAAGCCGGTGGTCCTGCGGCGCAGGTCGGATTGCCGTCTCACCGAATTATGAGAGTAAGGGAATAGAGAGTGCGCTTGTGTTTGCGCGTACACTTGTGCACTATAATATGTCCCGCGCACTTGGCTGATCTCAATTGAGATCGGCCGCCATGGCTGAAATCAGTCGGACGCCTTATATATCAAGCGCTGTGTAGTCTCTTCCTAATTGTATGGGGGAGGGCCCCCTCCCTCCCCCATATTTTTAGTTCAGGTTAGTTATGACTAAAGATAACCGACTATATCTAAAGATAAACCTGTATGTAAACCTGTACGTAAACTAAACGTAGGTACGTACGATCAGTACCTACACTGAGCCTATCCTAACATTTGCCCTGACCAGCGTAACAACTGTCAAGCCTGCATTCCCGCATCCCTCTATGAAACATACAAAGTGACGGGGATAAAAACCGTCGATGGCCGAGTGGTTAAGGTCGTTGCTTGCCATGCGAGAGGTCGCCAGTTCAAACCCCGCCAGGTACCAATGTGTTTTTCAAATTTAAAATTCATATGTACCATCATTCGACGCTTTGACGGTGAAGGAAAACATCGTGAGGTAACCAGCACACCTGAGAATTTTTTCAACGGTGTGTGAAGCCATGTCAGAGGCCTGCGGGCGGTTTAAACTCTGACACCAGGTTGTTCATCAACCATACGATAAGAAGAAGACGGGGATGGGTTTATTTGCTTGTACGGGTGGTAATCTGAATATTTCTGTATGTATGTTTCTTTTGATTTTTAAAGTTATGATGAAAGCAAAAGATATTGCTAAACGGCCGTAACGGTAAAATTAAATAAGGGTAAACTGTCAAAATTGACCAGAATTCTATTAGTATACACCGTGAAATTTTAGTGGTTGTTTTCCCGCAGCAAAATGATTCTATCTTAGTAGCACAATAGATCTGTGCAGTTCTTTTTTGTTAAAATCAATAAATGCCGGTTTTACGAAAGGTTTAACCGTAAGTCGAAAGCACGTTCGAACCGCTTTATGACTTAGGGTGTCGAGCTTCTTCAGCTTTAAGCATCGATATCATGTAGCAAGCAGTACCTAAATACGTCACACCTTCAAAAACAACGATAGCTTCTCTCGTTTTCGAGTTGGAAAATTATTATTTTGAAAATTTGAAAAAAAAAATTTTTTTTTCGAGGAATTATTTGCATGATTCGATAGTATTACTAAAGGCAAATCGTTCTGCCACGGGAAAACAACCACTAAAATTTCACGGTGTATAGATCTAAAATGCTTTATTTTTTTTAGGGATTTTATTAGGGATTAGTAGTGAAATAATCTAATGTTTCCTGTTTTTATTAAATTGTCTCACGACGGTTAATTCATGAAAATTATAATTTCCAAATTTCATTTAGATTTCAATAAGTTCTAGATTCAAAACTGAATGGAATTTCATTAAAAATTCTTAATTAAAATAAAAGTTGTGTTTATCAATATATTTATATGCCATAAGTATAAATTGGAAAAATATAAATTCATACGCGTATGAACTGGGACTCTTTAGATCGTACTCACATATTAAATTACTTTACCCGAACACAGTCAGTGAATTCATGACCCAATAAACTCAGCATGTTCTACAAATCCATTGCACACACTCAAGCAATCCAAATGCTCATAATTTGAACCCACGACCCCTCACAAGCATTCCAGCTGTGAGCCACTGAGCATTCCGACTCCTATCGGCTAATCGTAAGGCTTTGAACCCCGATTAGTTCAATGAGCAGGATTTGAAGACTGGTATGTGTGGGCTAAACTTTGTATGGTTGTATACATTAAGGTATGACCCTCACATATAACATACACATTTAACCCTTTCTAAATAAGATGGAGGGTAAAGAATAAAATATTTGAAAATTTTCAAGTGGTTTATTTGGTTAGTTAGTTTAGTCTTTGTATTATAAATTTACTTATTAATTGGCAAAGTAGTTATATTTTAGCAGTTATAAATACATTAATAAATGATAACATACGTTTACTGTCATACTCGTACCTATGTTAAAATATCTTATATTTAGTCAGTATATTATAATTTAAAAACAGTGAACAGTTCAACATATTATCATGTTGTTAACAAGATCGAACATAATACTCGTATATGAGAATAATGTATTGCCTATTGCATATTGTATTGTACGTTAACCTAAACGAAGAACTAGTAACCAACTAATTTATTACCTTGTATGTTACTATCACGAATGGCTTAAAAAGAAAAAGCGCTAAAAGATACAAAAGCCCGATACTATATTTACAAAAATAGTTGGCGTACTTCCACATCCGATAGTTTGAAACAACTCGAAGAGACCAGCAAAGCTTTTTTCAAATATCTCAACTGTTTCCTCGTGGAAGTTTGTTGAAAGCAAAAACGAGTTAAATCAGCCAATCGCACAGCCGTCTGGGGCCGGCTGCAGTTAACGGCTTGCCAATTGGCCAATAAACCTGTCGACGCGGCACAAGCGGGGAATTTCATTGGTCCTTTGAGATCGGGACACATATCAAGTGGACCAATGAGCTAAGGCTGTAATTTGTAACGCTACCAATGGCTGGGTTGGTATCGGACCTTCATCAGATTGAGAACTCGATCATACTTGTCCTTTAACTTTTTATTTTTGTTCTTATGTTGCCTTGTAGTTAAGAAATAATGTTAAAATTTAATCTTTTCATAGCGTGCCTTAGTATTATAGTATTAGTCATTTAATTAAACTTGCTAATCTTTGGAAGTCAGGGCGGGTCACCTAGTCTGTCTACACCACCATCTCATTCGCTTAAGAAAACCTACGTAGGTTATCTGAAGGCCTGCCTAAGGTTAAATTGCCGTATACCGGTACTTCACAGTCTTAATCGTCGTAAAAGTATCAACCTTGTTGGCGTAAGGATCCAGAGGTCCCCGGTTCAAGTCCAAGGTTGGGCAAAAATTGTGTGAGTTCTCATGTAAAGAAATTACTCAGCCCGGAGTTAGGAAGTTGGCGGTTGCTTAGAAAGTACGTTAAACCTGCGCCTGATCTCTCATCGGTCATGTCGGATTGCCGTCTCACCGAACTATGAGAGTAAGAGAACAGAGAGTGCACTTACGTTTGCGCGCAGTGGCGTAACTACAGGGTGGCAAGTCGGCAAAATGCCACGGGCCCCCACCCGGTAGGGGGCCCCAGCCGAAAGGGGTCCCTGGTCATAGGAGAATCTCATCTGCCAACCCACATACACATTAAGATAAAAAAAAATAACGGGGGGTGCACGGGGCCCCAACCGATGAATTTTGCCACGGACTCCAACGGGTATAGTTACGCTACTGTTTGCGCGGATACTTGTGCACTATAATCTCAAAAGAGATCGGCCGCCATGGCCGTAATCGGTAGGACGCCTTGATCTTCGCAAATGAAGGCCACAGCAAACAAAGATATCTTCGTGTTCGAGCAGACTTTGCGTACGATAAGCAGTCCTAACTCAATCTAGTCGTTGTGTACCCGACCCGTGACGCCGCAAGTGGGCCGCCGGCGCCGCCGCCCTGGCGCCTCAAGACGACTATTTACAACCTCGCTATAGGGTGACTTCTTATGGTAACAAGTAAATTTAATAAACTAACGACCGCTTATGACTTCGTCCGTGTTATTTCAACACGGTTTACCTTGTAAAATTTGCTGTTTATTAGTGAGAGTCCCGGCAAAACTGGTGCAGCCGTGTCGGAGAGGCAAACAGACAGACAAAAATGTTTTTGATTCTGTTTTTGTTATTGGTACCCGATAAAGACTTATACCCATTCAACAAAAAGTCGTAATTTTTAAATTACAAATAGAAACATAAATTTTATTTAGTTGTACAGATTAGATGTTACATAGAAATGTATTTTAGGGACAAAAATTTTCTTCGAAGATAAAAATAACACATGGACTAAAATTGCAACCGCCAGATGGACTGATCGCATTGATAAATGCAAATGTATTGTAATAACTTAAAACTGAAATGGTTAGACACGTTAGAAAACAGTAAATGTCGGGGATATTCATAATTTTATATTTCTAAGCTCCCGAAATTGAATATGTATCGCCAAAACTTTGTGCATTAGCATGCTACATTCATACATATGTAATTTACACCTATCGCTGATTGTTGCGATTGTAATTACGAAACTAATAATAATCTAGGGTCTATCGTATTATAAAAAATCTACAAAGAAATCATATATTTCAGTTACTAAAGTTAAAAGTCCACTGCAACTTAAGTTCGCAGCCCTGCGTCAGTAAATAAGGGTGGGTGGAGCGGTCGATATTCAAATGAGCTGTTGTTTCCATGTTTGGTTGTGGGATATTCAAATCGGCCAGAACACAGTCTTCAATGCCATCGTGTGAGCTGTGACTGACTGCCCTGATGGTGGCAAGAGCCGTGTAAAGATTTCAATACACTTGTGAGTGTTAATCGTTTTTGTTCGATATTTTTGAGCTGGTAGTATAATTTATATTTATCCTTAGAAAACTGAAAGTGTCCGGGATATTTACCATGTTGTTTTGTTTTAATTATAGAGAAAGAGGGTAGACCGATATGTCTGCCCTTAGACCTACCGTCATTCTCGCAGTCCTACAGTTCACCCGTGATCATGGCGCTTGCAACAGTGCCGAAATATCGGGAGCTCATTAAAACAAAACAACATGGTAAATATCCCGGACACTTTCAGTTTTCTAATGTGTGTAACCATGACAGTTTAAAATTATATTTAACCTCTTTCAACTGTCATAGTTACATACATAAGAATAATGGAATTACCGGGATGAAATATTCCGGTAATTATATCTTTTGCTGATAAAGAGTAGGGACCGGTGATTATGGCGCTTGCAAAATTGAAGAAATATCGGGAACTCTTCCACTTGGTCCAAACTCGTCCAAATAGGAATATCCTGGCCATATTCAGTTTTCTTATTTAACCACTACTTGCTAACGTTAATAAACGAATAACTACATTATCCATCACCAAAAATAGTGTTTCAATCCCGTTTAAAGTCAAGTGATGACTCCTTTAAGCAAATGCAAAATTTTATAAAAGCTTGTATGGAGTCGATTTAAACAAAACATTCGAACTTAAGTACTGATATCTTCATTCAAAACGGCATCTATGTAGGCCTTCAGGGTGAGGGCGACAGGCTCAAAAGGGTCTGTCGACCTCATATGTCGACCTCATGGGCGGTAACTATTGAACGGTATGAGGTCACGGAGTCAATTCAAACAAAAATCTTCCAACTGTACAACTGCTATTTTCAGCATCATTTAAAAGGCTTATCGACTGGAATCTTTCGTTGTATTACCAAAGTCAAACCGATTTCGTCAGTATTACCAATGAAAAAGGTTCAGTTTACGCCAGCTTTAAAAAATAATAAACTATTTTACGTTTCCGGCCTGACCCAAAAGCCGGAAATCCAATAATAAATGCAAAATATCGAAACTCCCTCACTGTATGGTGTTAATTTGATTCCAGAAACTCAATCACTACACTGGATGGAAACTGAATACCAATTTTATTTTCTCTCTGGATGAAGTATGCGGAGTGGAATGAACGGCCTGTATGTAGAGAGGGGAAATATATTGGAATATTTTTTTTTGAAAAAATGAATTTGTTAGCGGCGGTGAGGTAAAACATTCCAAGTTGGTCGAGCACAGTCTATTCAATTAGTTTTTGGCTTATCATTTTTAATTCTGGATGAATGCACAAAGTAATATACGTCCCAGGAGTCTACGGAGTCAGAGGATACCAGTCACAACTATCTGTCCGGTGGTTGGTGAACGGTATACGGGTAAGCGACCCCGGCTCCTCGAGCTTATATCGACTCAGTCCAAATTATCCGAGGCGATAGTATCCTTCCTCCCCTTTTCCTTCTCCCGTCATATATCCTTGCTACTCGTGGGAACGCAATGACCTTGTTAAAACAATGCACAAGACAGAATGGCGGCGACGTGGTCCACAAGCCGTCACGACACGTTTCTCACAGAGGTGAAAAGTGGATCGCTGAAAGTGGCGTGGAAGACGTGATTGTATGTATGTAATATACGTCCCTACAGCTGGGGCACGGGCCTACCCTAAACTAGGGCGATCAGGCGTAACCAACCACGCTGGCCAAGTGCAAATTGCGACTACACAACCTTAAAATTCCTTCGTAGATGTGTAGGTCTCTTCACGATGTATTCCTTCACCGTTAAACCGTCGAACAATCGTTTAAATGGATTTCAAATTCGAAAACACAGTGGTACGTGGCGTGGTTTCAAATGACCTCTAGCATGGCAAGCAATGACCTTTAACCACTATATCGACGTTTTTTTTTACAAAGCAAATATGTCATGCAAACAATACACTTGGCCAGTTTTTATCGAACTAAGCTGTAAAGTAATAATGTATTAAACGACTATGCATGGACGGAGTCGCGGGTACAGACATTTTAAGCTATTGCATAGCTTATATCGCGGGCTTTGAAAACCTCACAATCGTCTAACGTCGTTTCAGTTCGGTAGACTTCGGCACGGTGTTTGTGTGCGTGCGATATGACGTATTGTACGACTCTACGAAACTCGCACGAATCGAGACGAGCTGCTCCGAAATCGGACGATGCTATGCAATAGCTATACCGCGGCAGTCCCCGAGTGCCACACGTCTTTTTTTTTTACCCTGTTCTGTCCCACTGCTGGGCAAAGGCCTACCCTAACTCACTCCAAAGCTGTCGATTTTACAGACAAATATGTCATGAAAAACACAATATCACCCACGCATCAAACAGTATGTATGTGTGTCTGTGTGTTTGCAATGCAATAACACGCGCGTGGCGGCGTCTAACGACTTCGGAATTATGCAAATGTGTTCAAAGTGCTTTATGTTAATGTCTGTTTTGTGCTAACAACCCTCCCTCCTCCCTTTTACCCCTACGCTGTTTCCTCGTACGCAGGTCTAAAGGAGGCTTAAAAGGAAGTTAGGTTTAAGCCTGAGTTCATATGAACTGGTAGGAAACTGTTTTCTGAGGATTTACACAACTACACAACTTCACACACATTGATCTGATCAATAGTGGATACACAAATAAACTTAAATATATTTAATAACACACCCAGACACGGAACAAACACCGATGTTCGTCACACGAATATATGTCCCGAGTGGGAATCGAACCCAGGACTCTTGGAACCGTAGGTTGTGAATCTGGGTCACCAACCAATGTTCCACCGAGCCTGTCATTTGACAACAATGATGAAGTTTACTGAATTGGTTCAGGATATTTTGTTTACTTATGACGAAGTTAGATTATGATGGTAACTGCCTCGTTGGTCTATTGGTAGCAAGCGCAACGAATCGTACGCGTAAGGATCGAGAGGTCCCCGGTTCGAGTCCGGGGTCGGGCAAAATTTGCGAAGGCAAATCAAAAGAGTCTCGAAAACATTCATGATATAACGTATCAGTAAAGGTTTTACATATGACATTTCTTTCCTCTAACTGACATACGATGATGGCTTGGAGTAGCCTCGTCATCATCATCGGACTTGCGGGGAAGCGGATGGCTCTCATCCCTAAAGTACATTTGACAACATAATATTCCTTCGTATGTTGTCTACTTTGCTGAAGTACAGTCAACCGCACATAGCGGACATTAAATAAATGCGACATACTTTACTCTCTAATAGGGTAATAAGCCGGGAGTTATTTTAATGAATTGGCGCAATGACATCGTTTGGAAATAATCACTGTTGATTGGGCAGTGTATTAAAATAATGGTGTGTTCATTTTCTACCTTCCTGTACTATTTGTTTCGTTGCTATGTTTTTTAGAAAACAGTTTTTTTATCTATATCTTAATACTGAATTCGAATGTGAACTCTTTTTATAACTGTCAGGATTACACCGGTTATCCCCGGTTCGCCCGTGATCATGGCGCTTGCAATATTTCCGAAATATCGGGAGCTCATTGAAACAAAACAACAAATATACAGGACATTTTCAGTTTTGTATTGTGAACTCTTGTCTTCAATATTCGGGTAAAAATGTTAAAAATTTAGCTCTGCTTTTAAAATACTCTTTTACTGTCTTATCTTTTAGCGGGGCCATGTGAACGGTCCTTTTAGGGATGTTTTGTGTTACTTCTACCTTTACACACATACACATTTAGTTATCAAAGATTTAATGCATTATTGCAGTAATATCTACAGGTCTGAAATGTCCGAATTTTTCTGGATTCTGATAGGCCGTTCCCAGTAGGTTGAGCCTAGGCCAATAAAAAAACACTTTTAAGTTCAGTAAATTATTAATATTACCTTACCTATTTCTTGCTTACTATAACTAATAACCTTTTAACTACATTATTGTGAAACTTCAAGGGAAAAAAAATACTCATACTTGAAACCTCATGCTACATAAGCGCCCCTAGTGACAAATCTATACACAATATCCCTCATTAAGCCTAGACCACACGAACAGACATATCGCCCTTCAAACTACTTCTCAAGTTCACTCCAAAAGGTCATAGCTAACAGAAAACTCAGCCATACGCTACCAAAATTCATAATGGGGATTCTTTACCGTCCCGTAGCCATTGTGTGACCGCCTTAGGGGCCATAACAACAAATCTAAGTCACCTTGAACGGGCAACTTCCTTCCTTCATAAATCTGGACGGAGCCTTTTTGTAAAGTGAACTAACTTGATATAGATTGCAACTATAAATGGGGACATAGTTGGCGGTTTGAGGGTGAAATATCGGCGTGGTTTGGGAGTATCGGTGGAATGTGAGCTATTCTGCTTGTCGGATCTAGAATGATGACACTACGTCAATATGGATCGCTGGTGTGTTTGTAGTAGTAGCGTTAGTAGCTAGTAGCGCGTTAACCCTTAAATGCATGCTGTGCCCAAATGTTAACATACTACTTTGAACTCTAACCCCTTGTAATAAGCTTGAGAACCAATAAAAAAAAAATTGTCAATTCATGCATTTAAGGATTAAGGTTATCGATTGATATTTTTTGTCTAATAGGCTTTAAAAATGCACTTACGAAACTTCAATATGTTGAACAATTTTAGACTTTCGCGTACCATTACACTAAATATTAGTCTTTATGGGTCTACACGCGATATTAGGAGTAGCAAATACTTAGCTACTTACTGCCCGACGTGCAGACTGGGTTACACCAATCATGGTCGCGAGCGAACTGATAGCTCCTAATATCGCGTGTAGACCCATAAAGACTAATATTTAGTGTTGAACGATTTGTTAAATATATTCAAAATAATGAGTAACTATATAATAATATACATTATGATAAATGTGGAATACATAATTTTCTGCTATCGTCAAAACTCTTTTTACGAGTTAATATTATGTGTTTACTTATTTCTACTTTTGTGTTGTTGCAGGTATGTTTCCAGAATAATTGACAATACTATGAAGATTACAATAGGTAATATCTTAATGTATCATAAGTTATCATTGACTGTTTTTACCCTATTCTAGATAATAAAAAGTAAAAACTAAAACCCAACTACGACAAAAAACGACGCTGAAAAAGTATAAAACAAGACTTTTAGAACACTGAACTGAACAAAGTTGCTTATGTAGTTCCAACTATGTAGAGATAAGTTTTCATGTTTGGAAAACCGCAGTCACACGTTGTCAAAGTGCTACGGTAGGTAGGTACTTGTGTATGGAACGTGTGACTACGCCTTTCCAAACATGAAAACTTATCTCTACATAGTTGGAACTACATAAGCAACTTTGTTCAGTTCAGTGTTCTAAAAGTCTTGTTTTATACTTTTTCAGCGTCGTTTTTTGTCGTAGTTGGGTTTTGGTTTTTAACTTTTTATTATTTGTACTATTTTGGTGTTAAAGTGTATTTGTGGCGCATAATATTATCAAAAGTTAAATTGATGAACCAACATGTTTTATATTTTAAGGGGACGTAGTAAAGAAGCTATGAACGAAAAGATGTGAACTATATGCAATCAGTCCATGAATATACGTAAAGTCACATGCAAATGCTAGTAATATATATATATATATATTTAAAATGTACAAGTAAAGCGCTTTCCAATGATACCAAACACGGCGTATTTATCTTAACTTTATTTTTTTACTCTGTATGTTTTGTCCGCTAGTGGGCGCCACATTAGATTTTGTGAAACCCTATATAGCCTATAACCAGCGGACAATTAAGACGCTTCTAATGATATGTCATTTGTCGAATTCTGACAAGCAATTTAGAAGTTATGTGGAAACAGATGAACATACATACATACATACATACATAGCCTGTCAAAATCATAACCCTCCTTTTGCTTTGCCGTAGTCGGGTAAAAATTCAAAGATAGTTTTCAAGTACATCGTAGGTATTTGTTATGCCAAACTCCTTCTACATACTTCAAAGCATTAGCTTCAACTAAGTATATTAAATTGAAAATTAATTTTACTACAATAAGCAATTAATAAAGCTGTCAAGTTACAAAAAAACCTTAACACAAACTAAATTAATTACATCGTAGTACACGAGGTGTTTCTTAGAAGAATTCCTTTGAGAAAACAAACTCTTAGTGTTTGAAACTCGATGTTAGTAAAAAGCTCACGAATAATGTTGTACACAAGAACTGAACTATGAAGAACGGGAACGGGAACTATTCGCTCATCGAGCGAACTACGTAGCAGCCATTTGTAATATGCAACGGGTGAATTTGATGTTGTACTTAACATCTCGAAGTTTTGTGGAAGGATAGTGTTTTATTTAGTTATTTAAACGTGAAAACATTATATCAAGACTGAATATTATGAAAACGTACAACAGTAGTCCTTTTCTATTGAGTTATTAGTGTAATTAGGTAAATATGAATTTACGAGAGAGTTTACGGGAAGATACATACATACATAAAATCACGCCTTTTTCCCAGAGGGGTAGGCAGAGATCACTTCCAGCGATCCACTTTTCACCTCTGTGGGAAACGTGACGTGTCGGGTTGTGGACCACGTCGCCGCCATTCTGCCTTGTGCATTGTTTTAACAAGGTCATAGCGTTCCCACGAGTAGCAAGGATATAATATGACGGGGGAAGGAAAAGGGGAGGAAGGATACTATCGCCTCGGATGATTTGGACTAAGTCGATAGTAGCTCGAGGAGCCGGGGTCGCTTACCCGTATACCGTTCACCAACCACCGGACAGATAGTTGTGACTGGTATCCCCTGACTTACGGGAAGATGAATGGGTTATTTGAAATAAAACTATTTTTACGGATTAAACTCGCGTTTAGAATAATTTAATCGAGTTTAACTCGATCCGTAAAATTAGTTTACTTTGAAATGTTTATTTATTGTTCGCGAAAATAGTAAACACATTTAAAGATAGAGTTCTAAAATAAAAATACTATGAATTATGATGTTAAAATAATGTCCACATTTAAAGATACAGTTCCTATTTTGTCTTCGTTTTAACAAGTAAGATTTAAATCTAGGCCTAGGATTTGCACTAGTTAGTACGCAGGTCTTCAGCCGAACATTATGTGGAACTAAATGTACCGGAGTGGAATTCCATAGTAAAACTAGAAGGAATGAACCATAAATACAACCTAATTGAATGCATATTGTAATGTTAAAAAATAAAACTAATTTCACGGATTAAACTCGCGTGTATTGTTATTCTAAACAATATATTAGAGTTCCGTCTCTTCGAGCTCTTTACAGCACTATCTAAATAATATATTTAGAATAACAATACACGCAAGTGTAATCCGTAAAATCCTTTTTATTTCAAATGAGTAGTGTTCGCGCTAATAAAAGACAATACTATAAATAGTGTTAACTTTAACGACGAACAAAAGACCAATACATTCAAATATTTCATCACCTAGTTCAACAATCATGAATTAAATGTCTGCTCTTATTACGAAGATTTTCTCAAAAGACCAAAAATAATCTCGGAATATGAACCTTTGTCTACCAAAGACACAAAGAGCGAATCGAACAACGAGTAGTAATTATGAGTCGAATGAATTCGATGTGAATAGGAACTTAGGTATCTGGCAGAATGGGGCATACCCCTGGGATGCTTTATCTGAAACAATGTACTTTGAATTTTAGTAAAATTCTTAGTAGAATTGAGTAGCAGCCAGTTCAAACCCCTACTACTACTACTGTGTTTTTCAAATTAGAATTTCATATGTACGATTATTCTACGTTTTAACGGTGAAGGAAAACATCGTGAGGAAACCTGCACACGTTCGAAGAAATTCTTAGGTCAACCAACCCGCACTTGACCAGCGTGGTTGACTAAGGCCGCCCTAGTTTAGGTTTAGGTAGGCCCGTGCCCAAGCACGATTGTCAATTCAAAAAATTTGACAAAATCGGGGATATCTATAATTGAATAAATACCATAACACAAGGCAGCTGTAAACTCCTTCTTCTTCTTATCGTATGGTTGATGAACAACCTGGTGTCAGAGTTTTTTAACCGCCCTTAGGCCTCTGACATGGCTTTACACACCGTTGAAAAATTTCTCAGGTGTGCTGGTTTCCTCACGATGTTTTCCTTTACCGTTAAAGCGACGATTAGTACATATGAATTTCAAATTTGAAAAACACATTGGTACCTGACGGGGTTTGAGCTGGCGACCTCTCGCATGGCAAGCAACGACCTTAACCACTCGGCCATCGACGCTTTTATTTGTAAACTCCTGAATTATCTAAATAAAACAAAACCAATCCACCAAAACAACAACAAAACGCTTTAAACACCAGAATATTAACATAAATTGCTACTTACTAAGGAAAAGGTGCGTAAATAATTTGAATTACAATAAAACTTTGCGCGTTCCGTTCGCGGAAAGAAAATTAGCTGAATTAATGGTTTGTAAAACTGAAATTATTTGTGATTAAACACTTTTCGTGGGAGCTGTGGAAATAACGAGACTGCTTTAATGTTTATTTTGAATGTTTTTCCGTTATTAATGTTACTTATCCTGAACTGGTGGAACCTTGCAGGTAAATAGATGTTTTAGCAGAAATAGCTTTTCAGCAAAAGCACTGATGACAATTTTTATAGTCGTTTAGGTTATAATAAAAAAAAATAAAATATAAATATTACACAACATCACATACCTACATTACACTAAATATTAGTATTTATGGGTCTACACGCGATATTATGTAGGAGTAGCAAATACATACACATATAATACTACTTACTTCCGACGGTTAGACTGGGTTCCACCAATTGGGTTACTAATTTAGTTATGTTGCTAAAGCACACTTGTGTAAGGGATATCAGAAACATAATATAAATAAATGTAAGTTCTCATTAGACTGTAGTACGTATAGTAGGAACGTAGTTCATCAACAACTATAGTTCACCAACTGTTGCAGAAGAGTGCAGTTGATTGCAAAAGTGTTGCGCAAAAGTTGCGCTCGATGAGGCGTTATGAGACGTTATGAAGCGTTATGAGTTATGCGTTTCATATTGCAGCGTGTGGTCAGATGGGACTTTGCTGTTGACTCGGGAAGATGGGATATTTTGTTGAACGGGAAAGTTTACTGCCAATTGAAACTCTATTGTCTATTTCTTCTTCAAACTGCAATGTGTTAGGAAATGTATTTTAATGAAGTTGATATATTTATTTCTTGGCTTGTATGATTGTTTTGAGGCGATGAACGTGGAATGTGGGTGCGATCATGTTATCTATGTTTTTTAATGATTTTTTTTTTCTTTCCTATCAACTATGGTATTTTTTTCTGGTCACATGATAGACATTTGAAGTAATGTCAATACATACAAAAAAAACTCCATACAATATACCGGAATGCGTAACTCTACTACTCTTTGCTCATCCCAAATTGTTTTCAAAATAATTTATCTACCCGTGCAAATCTAAGGAGGCTGCTAGCAATTAATAAACAAACAAAAATGGCCACTTGCTTACAAAATCCAGATGTTTGTCCCTCGCGAAGACCCGCAAAGAATCACAATTAGACAAGTGATTCGTATTCATGACACGGATTATTTCTGAAAGGCATATTTTTGTGTTTTTGACAGATGCCCGCCGCGGCAGAACGCCACACTAACTTCGTTGATAATTCCGTTGATTTTGCTCGCGGATTAACGGAGATGTGATGGGTGGAGTTTGACGATAATTGTTTTGTTTTCGTAACGATTTTGTTGTGCACTCGGGCAAAGACTGGCGCGGTGGAACAGTGGTTAGGGACCCTGGCTGGCGGTACTCTTGGAACCGCCAGCGTGGGTTCGATTCCCACTCGGGACAAATATTTGTGTGATGAACATCGGTGTTTGTTCCGTGTCTGGGTGTGATTATGTATTTAAGTATGTATATAAAAATATATATGTATTTATATCAGTCTCTGAAGCCCATAGTACAAGCTCTGCTTAGTTTGGGGTCAGATGACCGTGTGTGGAAATGTCCCAGATATTTATTATTAAAGACAGCGTAGGTTCCAAAACGTACGCTAGTTTTAATAAGGATACGAAATTATACTTCTGTTTAAATCTCAGAACCCTAAAAATGGAAATCCACATAGATGATTTTGAGATGTTGTTTTTATTTATTAAAATCCAGCAGGGAAACCAAATCTTAAAAGAAGAACATACTCATTTGCATAAGTTCCTTTGGGATGGTAAAGGTAACGAAAGGTTTGTTACCTTCAAGTCTACCCCCTCTTTAAACAGAACAAACAAAAAGGCAGTATTCCAAAACGAAAATCCATAAAAACATATCTTTCTTCACAAAAGTCTCCAACATTCAGAACAATATGCTTAACATTCTACTCTCTTGAACAAACTTGGGCAAACATTGTTACCTCCCGGGCCCTTTGATCGCCCTCCTTGGATTCCTCTACATACAAATTAAATTCCTGAATGCGCTCGGATTTTTCCAACAATCTCCACCTCTGAGAGGTATTAATTAACTGAGTCGTGGAAGAGGGGATTAAAAACCGAGTTTACGTTGAGCTATCAGGAAAAAGGGTTGTGTTCAAATTGCGTCCTTTTTGAAGGTTCCGTAACATATTACAAGGAAATAGAATTGAAGTATCTTTTTTAGTGTCTTTAATGATATTTTTATAAGACAATAATTTACAGAGTAAAAACTAAGTTATCTTTATTATTGAATAAATCAATAAATAAATGTACTCATTTAAAAGCCACGCCAACACTTAAATAAATATTATACAACATCACATACATTGATCTGATCCCGTGGTAAGTAGCTTAAGCACTCGTGTTACGGAAATCAGGATCAACAGTGGATACACAAATAAACTTAAATATATTAAATAATACACCCAGACACGGAACAAACACCGATGTTCGTCACACAAATATTTGTCCCGAGTGGGAATCGAACCCACGACTCTTGGAACCGCAGCTTATGAACCTGAGTCACTAACCACTGTTCCACCGAGCCAGTCGACTTAAAACAGTATATTTATTTATTTGGCACAGAATACAATCTTAAACACTTAATTACATTATATTACACTGGTATGATAGTAAAATTTAATTCCTGTAACTGTTATGCACAACTGCGGAGAATTTTAACTAAGGAGGCATGGTAATAATTTTGTTGTTTTGACATAGACACAAATACGATTCCTGAACTGTTCAAAAACCATTAGATGGAGTGCGATTATTTACAGCTTTAATAAATTAACAATACAATTTATTTATTAAATAAAATGTTATTTAATAAATAAATAAATGTATTTATTCAAGAAAAAAGAAAAGTTCGTTTTTATACGTTTTTATGTGGATTTTCGCTCTACGACTAAATATACTTTCAGCGTTATAATGGTTAGTATTCGGTCACAAAAATTAAAAAAAATAAGAAAATTGAATTTTTTTTTTAAATATTTTTTAAGATGGTCGTGAACCGAGCTTTTCAACGATATAAGTCTGGTCGTTATTGGTCGTTGATACCCGTCTATACATTTCGGTCCGTCCATTTTTGATTGGCCCAGTAATTTTGAAAAGCTATTAACAACAATATTTGACCGTCAATATTATAACAATATTTGCTAGCATTATTACAGCCTAGTTTAGTTACTTGTGTAAGTTGATTTGTTGTTATTGTATTTGATTTTACTGTTTGTATCGTACAAACAATTTCGGCCATTGAATAACTACTTTTTGTTTACATGGAAATAATAAGGGTTGGTTATTCTGTTTCCATTATTTATAGCACACAATAGCATACAACCGTATTTAATACAACCTGAAACTATGATATGACAACATTTGTTTATGCTCTTTGATCTTTGTAATATTAATTCAGTTAGTTCTAAAATATATTTTAATCAAGTAAATAAGCAGGTACATAAAAGTTTCACGTTTTTGTAAGTCTTAAATATAATACTTTAACCATGTATGTTCCTCTTTAGCCAAAAATAGGACAATCCTTTTGTTCAGGCATAGATATTATTTCCCTGAACTGTAAATATAATATAGATTTAAGGAACTAATATTATTACTTAAGTTTTCTCTTCTTAAAATGTAATTGCCTATATCAAATAGAATTATATGAGACAAGGGGTCATTTTAATCATAATAAAGTTTCATGACTTAGTATAGTCTAGTCTTGATACAAGAATTTTGTCTACCATCAAATACTTTCGTATTTTCTACAGTATTTACACCACACAAAAGTATTTCAGACCAGTTCTAAACGGACAAACCCACTAGCCTGAACAACGGAACACGTATTCTGTAATAAAAATCTCCGTTAGTAATTCCGTTTCTATTCCTTTCCGTTGTTGCGTTTGACAAATGGCACTTCGCGCGCAGAATAAAGACGAGATGAGACAATTGCGGATGATGGATGCTCCGTCGGATCCCTTAAGATTTGCCGCTTTTGAGATATTGTAAATTGTTATTTTACTTAGGTTGGTTATTACTAGACTCTGTTTATCGTTATCGTTAAAAGCCCTGTGAAATTTGATGTAAATAAAAGACACTTCCGGATAAATTAAACCAAAAATAAGAATCTCCAATGCATAACCCAGTAAAGAGTTAAAAGTCGAGGTTGTAAATAATTTTGTGTGACAACTTATTAAAATGATTTTAGACTTTCGCGTTCCATTACACTAAATGTTAGTATTTATGGGTCTACACGCGTTATTAGGCAATACATAAGCTACTTACTGCCCGACGTTTCGACTGGGTTACACCAATTATCATGGTCGCGAGCGAACCTGGTATTAAAATATTCGAGTTTCAACCATAAAATTCATTTTAGTTCAAACGTGTAGCGTTCATACAAATAATAAGATAATTCTTGCAAGTGGATAAGTGTATTACGAGCTAATTTTATACAAAAAAAAATGGCAGGAATCTGGTCCTAACTAGTTTAAAGTGTTTTTCCATCGACATAAAAAGAAGATCTGAAACCAATCAATAAAAACCTCAAGGTAAAAAATTTATGACAATAGGTGAACAAAAATTCTTTTTTTTGTTACCTTCTATTTTTAATTCTTATGGTTTCTAACTCTTCAAAGTTAAATTAACAATTTTACTCCTCAATCTTATTTCGGTGACTTCATATGTAAAGAGCCGCTCCGAGACCGGCCATGAATGTAAATGCTGGTTAGTTGTCTCAACTCTGTATTCAGCCGTTAGCCCAGTGGACTGCATTTCAATAGGGCTGGCACTCAAAAAAATAAAAAATTATAAAAAACAATTTTGCTAATTTTGTTATTTTTTCTTTTTATCTATAGAATACTAGTGGCTCGCCCGTGCTTCGTTTTGGGTAAATTATACATGAACATTTCCTGTCGATATTTAATAAAAAAACTGCATGAAAATACACGTGGACAGACAGCAGAGCGACTTTCTTTCGTACTATAATATAATAATAATAACAGACTACTAAAACTGATTTATTGTAAAGTATTTTTTAGTAGATAGTGATTCATTCATGCATTGTTTTCAATGTAGTAATGTTCTGTACAAACAAGCATGATATAGTTACGAAGCCTATAGTCTTAACAATACCTAATAATAATTATTAGGTATGTCTATTATTTTCTGGAACATTTTCAGGTAAATCTTGCGTAAATAAATGTTAAACGTAATCGCTTATAATATGGCGTTTTGATAATTTTTGGCAATATAAATGGATAAAACAACACACAGATTGACAAAAAATACTACACCTTTATAATCTTAACCAGGTACTTGTATTTGTTGCCCAAAATTTTTTTGGAGAAATCTATCTATCTAAGATACATTTATCAACGAAAACATCCACCCTTTTCCACTCAACCCCTTTGAATTACATCTTAACTATTTTCTACTTTTCGTTTGTACGTACAACTTAACCTCTTACAATTTCCTAAGAGGCTCTCAAGTTCTCAACCCTAGGAAGCTTTAAGTGCCTAGTACTACTACGGTATTACAACACAGAGCTGAGCAGTCCTAATTGCTAACTAAACCCATTTCTATTGGTGCAACTTGCAGCTTAACCGAAGCTTACAAGTATGTTGTTAGTGTCGTAGTTAATACTATTGTAAGTAGCATTGGTTAGCATGTATTAAAGATAGCAGCAGGGATGGAGTGAGAATAAACAATTAAAGCTTTGAGGATTTCATGTCTGCCCTTTCATACAGAAGTGGACTTTAATGTTAGTATTTTTTGCTTGTTTTGGATTGTTCTTTTTTTTTTAAATCCAGCTCATGCTATCCCTCCCTCCTATGATCCCGGGCTCTTCAGGCGGGGCGTGAAACGGCATTTAAGCAGGCCTTCAGGGTGAGTGCGACAGGCGTAATATGATCTATTGTGCCTGTCGACCTCATATTTGTATCTCACTACCGCTTACCATCAGGCGGAGTGTGGTCATCTTGTTTGCCTATTATAAAAAAAAATAAAAATAAAAAATATATATTACACAACATCACATACATTGATCTGATCCCGTGGTAAGTAGCTTAAACACTTGTGTTACGGAAATCAGGATCAACAATGGATACACAAATAAACTTAAATATATTTAATAATACACCCAGACACGGTTATTTCTTAGAATTAATGTGTTTCTAAACTAGAAATAATTAAAAACCCGTGAATGTCCTCAAAACTATGCCTTTTCCTAGTATAATTAACCGCCAAAACTCTAACCAAGTATGTAGTAAAAATAATTACAATATAAATGTTAACATTCGATCAGATACAGAATAAACAAAGTTGGTTATATGGTCCTAGTTTTAGTAAGGTCAAAAAATATTGCTTGTTTGGTATATAAATTACATTTTAGGGGAGAACCTCCAACTACCCTTTGAAACTTGAATTAATTTGGTCACTAGCTCCTGTTTTATCTTTTTTAGAAGACGTATCTTAAATAATCTACTTACAATAGAATTTGTACTTCTTTGATTTTGAGTGAAATTAAAATTGGACCTTGTCCAGTGGGGAAATAAAAGGTTTACCACAAAATGCGCTCTTTTAAATTTTAAAAACTTTTTCATGGATACATAAAATTTTAACACACAAAATATTTTCTATACAGTCTAGAGTCAAGTGTCCAACTCAAAGAGATACAAACTGGTTAACTCAAGCGCCACTTAAACGCTCATATAAAAAAGGCGTCCGACAGATTTCAGCCATGGCGGCCGATCTCAATTGAGATCAGCCAAGTGTGCAGGACATATTATAGTGCACAAGTGTGCGCGCAAATACAAGTGCACTCTTTATTCCCTTACTCTCATAATTCGGTGAGACGGCAATCCGACATGACCGATGAGAGATTGGGCGCAGGACCCCCGGCTTAACGTGCTTTCCGAGGCACGGGCGTTCAACCGCCAACTTCCTAACTCCGGGCTAAGTAATTTCATTACAGAAAAACTCACACAAATTTTGCCCGACCCCGGATTCAAACCGGGGACCTCTCGGTCCTAACGCAGCACTTGCTACCAATAGACCAACGAGGCAGTTAAACGCTCAAACAAAGGTGTCTGCTCCCATTTTCGCAGATAAAACTAGCAATGGGATCTGTTGCTACGGTAGAGTACGGGAATGTCCGGGAATGTCCCGCTTCAGGCATCCTGGCTGCTTTGTTACCGACACAAGTGCCAGGGATTTATGAGCTGCATTTTGGTACTTTATCCTTGTAAAATGGATAGATAGATAATAGAGATATATTCTTTGTCACTCGTAAAACAGCCACTACGAAGTTGATGGAAACTGGAAGATGGACTTTATCGCCAAATCCATCAATTAGAATGAGAACTGAAGAAATCCTTTTGTGTAGAATTACCAACTTGGCAGGGGCAATATATATGTGATTTTGCTATACAGTCGAGAGCTTAGAGCTTATTATAATAGTTAACTAAAGCGCCACTAAAACGCATATACAAAGACGTCAGCTCCCATTTTCACAGTTAAAGCAAGCAGTGGAATCTGTTGCTACGGTAGAGTACAGGAATGTCCGGGAATGTCCCGGTTCAGGCATCCTGGCTGCTTTGTGACCGACCCAGGTGCTTCGGGATTTATGAGCTGCATTTTGCCAGTATTGCGCTTGTAAAGGACTGATATTTTGGTTGGAAATAGTGATCCTCTTTGTTTGTAAAACTGCTATTGGGAAGTTAAAAATGATGATGTCGCCAAAAACACTATCAATAGAAAATGTTATCAATCATTATTATGAGAAAGGTAACGAAAAAATACCTTTTTGGAAAGGGCATAAATGAGTTAATTATAAATTTTTATTAACAACTAAAATCATTACATAATCATTTCATTTTATTTTAAAGGTGAAGCTCCTTGATTTTAAGGACAAGTCTCTCCATCGCATCGCCATTGTACATTTAAAAACCTTTTCTTCAATAAAATTTGGATTTAAAAACTAACCCCAGGAAAATGTATATCTTTTGTACCATCTGAACATAGTGTTGCTAGCTCAAAACGAGCTTTGAGAATATCCCCAATACTGCGGTATTCCAGGGATGCAGCCTTTGTGTCAAACACAGTACGTTTCGGGAGAATTTATGATCTGAATTTCGGTAGAGCGCCGAATCTAGAGGTTGGGAACACTGGTAGCTCGAGAGCTATGCTAATGCAAACGATTTGGGGGGCTCAGTGCATTTCATTGGCCTTATTTTTTTTGTGGTGTTGCAAATTCGATGCTGGTAGGGGATTTTGGTCTAGTTTAATGTCGATTGATTTTTAGGATATTTGTATTTTATTGCTCTTAAAGTAGGTTGGGAATTTACGACATGAATTTGCTTCACCAAGAGACAGGCAGGTCAATAAGATTTTTTTCTCATTAATGACAGTTTCTTTTAGATAATGCACCATCAGAACACTTAAGTTACAAGATTTGTGACGAAGAAAGGTATTTTTCATTTTATGAAAGTAGAAAACGTCCTTCACACCACATAAAGTCCTTAAATCAACGTACCATTCTACATATATACGTACGTACAATTCTAAGTACCTAAAAGTGCTCATTTCACCAGAAAACTTTACGACTTGATCTCAACCCGAGATATATTACCGGCATTAGCAACAAAACCTTTTATGTGGCTTAAAATGGGGCTGAAAAAAAATCTCCGACGTAGAATCTCCCGAGTCACCGCGGGAAAAAAACTGAGCAACTGTCAGGACGACTCAGCGAGTCCGGGGACTCCTCAAAAGGATGGAAACTCATGAGTCATCCCGATAACGTAATCTTCGCGCGACGGTGCGGAAGCCGCAAATTATGCCGGGCTTCCGGGAACCGATAAAGGGGTATTTTTATGAGGATGTGCTTTCATTACTTGGTTATGCCATCCGATACGTTTAAGGAGGTTAAAAATTTGTTTTTTTGGGCTCTTAAATATATCAAAGCCCTTGGATCTCATATTATATTTCTTCATTCATGCGCTAAATGTTTAAATATTTGGCAATGAATGTATAACGTAGTTTTTCTACTTAACACAGTTGTGTGTTTAGTGTTAATGTTGATATTTGAATGAAGTGGATCCTGAAAGTTTAAAACGCCTCTTTTCAACATCAACAGTCACATTATTTGGCTCAGGAGGAATATGATTAAAACAGCAATGGGTGCATCCGTGTACATACTTTAGCTTTTTATATTTAAAGCCTCTCTACAACACATTCACTATACATTCACATAATAATAAAAACAATTTTGAAGTAGGTTTCACATTTAATCCCATCATCCATATATATGTGTTACGGTCAATGTGAGCAATCGGTAATTATCTATAATCACCGGTAAATATAGATAATTCCCGACGCACATGGTAAATGTAGTGAATTATTCAAATTTACCGGTAATTATATAAAACTCCCGCTCGACTGTGGTAAATGTTGACATTGCTGACAAATATCACAAGTACTCTGCAATTCCAAATGTCACAAATCTCAAACCGGCAAAAATATATTGATGAGAAAGAATTTTAAGAGTTCCACTGAAAATTCCCTGCCATTGTGTTAATATTATTTAACTTTATTTTTATAAGATAATATTTTTTTATAAACCAAACATGAAGTTTGGTTTCTAGATACTTGACTGGTTTATTTTTACCCGACTACGGCAAAGCAAAAGGAGGGTTATGATTTTGACAGGCTATGTATGTATGTATGTATGTATGTATGTATGTTTGTATGTAAGTATGTATGTTCATCTGTTTCCACATAACTTCTAAATTGCTTGTCAGAATTCGACAAATGACATATCATTAGAAGCGTCTTAATTGTCCACTGGTTATAGGCTATATAGGGTTTCACAAAATCTAATGTGGCGCCCACTAGCGGACAAAACATACAGAGTAAAAAAATAAAGTTAAGATAAATACGCCGTGTTTGGTATCATTGGAAAGCGCTTTACTTGTACATTTTAAATATATATATATTACTAGCATTTGCATGTGACTTTACGTATATTCATGGACTGATTGCATATAGTTCACATCTTTTCGTTCATAGCTTCTTTACTACTTAACAGAATAAGACCACTGCAGTACCATTCATCAATTTAACTTTTGATAATATTATGCGCCACAAATACACTTTAACACCAAAATAGTACAAATAATAAAAAGTTAAAAACTAAAACCCAACTACGACAAAAAACGACGCTGAAAAAGTATAAAACAAGACTTTTAGAACACTGAACTGAACAAAGTTGCTTATGTAGTTCCAAGTAAATGGACACAGTAGACTCTACCAAAATGCTTATGTTGAAAATTGACAATAATGTCATACAATACTATTTTGAAGTATGCAATATTTACTATGTAGAGATAAGTTTTCATGTTTGGAAAGGCGTAGTCACACGTTCCATACACAAGTACCTACCTACCGTAGCACTTTGACAACGTGTGACTGCGGTTTTCCAAACATGAAAACCTATCTCTACATAGTAAATATTGCATACTTCAAAATAGTATTGTATGACATTATTGTCAATTTTCAACATAAGCATTTTGGTAGAGTCTACTGTGTCCATTTACTTGGAACTACATAAGCAACTTTGTTCAGTTCAGTGTTCTAAAAGTCTTGTTTTATACTTTTTCAGCGTCGTTTTTTATAACTAGCTGTGCCCGTGACCTCGTTCGCGTGGACTACAGGATTTTACATATAAAAGTTTTTACCTTACGAATTTTGCAATATCGCGTTGCAAGTAAGTCTATTAGGGTACCTGCATGCCAAATTTCAATCATCTATCTGACGCGGTTTAAATATTTTTAGAAAAGTTATTTATAAATACATACTTAACTACATAATCACACCTAGACTAGAACAAACACCGATATTCATCACACAAATGTTAGTCCCGAGCGGGAATCGAACCCACGATTCTTGGAATCGCCAGACTGGGTCCTTTGTTCCCAACGAGTAACACTGTAACCGGTAATACTGTGACTCGTTGGGAGAACTTTTTAAAATTAGTCCCAACCAGTTACACTGTGACACGTTGGGAGACCTTTCTTAAATCATTCCCAACCAGTCACACTGAGTTATTAGGCCAACCTTATCTTACTTAGATGTATTTTTTGTATGATCTGGGGGTATGATTACTGTTACGTCTTAGCCCTAATTTGACTAACTAATCAACTACGCTAGTTAATGAATAGGTAACAGGAAAATAATATTTTAGCCTATTATTGCTTACTATCATCAGCTTACGATAATTTTTGTTTAATAAGATAGTAATCCTGTCTTTTTTGTTCTGCTGACGTAGACGCGGGTTCCTCCATGATAAGTATATACTCGTAGCGAGGCGTGCACTAATACAATAAGCGTTGATAACTTAACCTACACATATTTGCATCCCTTTCTAATGAGCCTTAACAGGGATCGTGGATGATTCATACTTACGTTCGTACAGAACGAGCCCACCTGCAAAAGTATTCTATTGTATTACCAGACAAAGAAGCGCGAACTATCATACCCTTTCGGCTACTTTTTCGGAGACTCCAAAAAAATTTTGCGTAAATAAGTTGAGAGCAATAAAACACCTGTTCTTTTTAACAAAACAATATGATTTATGATAGCGGCAAGACAAAATATTATGTAATAGTGTGACTGGTTGGGACTAATTTTAAAAAGTTCTCCCAACGAGTCACAGTGTTACCGGTTACAGTGTTACTCGTTGGGAACAAAGGGCCTGGGCTGGGTCACTAACAAAACAATTGTTTCACCGAGCCAGTCAAGTCAGTTTTCTTTTACCACATTTACACAAAGGGTATGGTAATTTTATATAATTACCGGTAAATGTGATTAATTAGATAGTTTTCATCACCTTTACCACGAACACTAGTAGTTATGCATAGTTACCGGTAATTATACATAATAACCACTCTATCCACTTTTACCGTAACATATGCACATCACACCTCATTCATAATCATCGAATCACGAACATACACCTGTTCACACGATTAGATACGCCTTCAGCGTATCCACAATGGTTCCCAACTGACAATCGCAGTCAATAGTTCATAGTTTCCATTCAAACTAGACTTGTCAGAAGCAACGTCCGTTGGACAGCTTCCGGCGAAGCACACATCGACCCACCTCAGACACTTCGGCGTAAATAGATATACAATATAATATTGACCTAGATTTGGAAGCCAGTAGATAAGTTGCAGAGTGTTTCAATAACAGAATCGGCACCTTGGACGATGAGGAAAACCAAATCTAATAGGGAAATTGAGCACCGATCCAACTTATTGGTTCAAGTTACGTTTAGGGAAGTCAAGCACTTCTGAAGTTATACCTTCATTTAACGGTTTCGCTAATAATGACTGAAGTTGAAATACTTTACTCAAGATTATTCCTGACTTATAGCAAATTCGTGGTATAATCTTGGCAAAAACTTCGTATTATAATCTATACTAATATTATAAAGCTGAAGAGTTTGTTTGTTTGTTTGTTTGTTTGTTTGTTTGTTTGTTTGTTTGTTTGTTTGTTTGTTTGTTTGTTTGTTTGAACGCGCTAATCTCAGGAACCGCTGATCCGATTTAAAAAATTCTTTCACTGTTGGATAGTCCATTTATCGAGGAAGGTTATAGGCTATATTACATTTTCAAATATGTAACAATAAGTGTTTTAATCTATAATATAAAAATGAATCGCAAAATGTGTTGGTAAGCGCATAACTCAACAACGCCTGAACCAATTTGGCCAATTCTTTTTTTTAAATTTTCGTTGAAGTCCAAGGATGGTTCTTACGTTGAGAAAAAAATCAAATAATTGCCGGGAAAACCCTAAAAACAGCCCTTTTCTTTTTCACATACAAACGTTTTCTAACTAAAACGTAGAATCAATTTGAGCTTTATTGCTATTATATAAAGGTCATATTAAATTACAAGCACTCACTTTTATCTGGGTGTTCCTAACGTCAAAATTTTTTACAATTTGTTTTGACAGGACGAAGTCTGTTGGGTCAGCTATTGTTCATAAAATTACTCATAGATGGCATCGTGCTTTGTATAGCATGCCATAAATGCTGTCAAGTTTGATATAACATGAGTACCTACGTGATAAGTTTTTTGGTAGTTCAAAAGATGGCACTGTGCTCTACGTATTACTTCGATATTATATTGTGGAAAAGTTTGTATGTAGGTATACCATACGTCAAATATGTGAAGTTTGTCTTTTGGAATTGATAAATTTCGAGTGCCATTAAATTACGTAAATTACCAGAAGGGTTCTAAATCGACAACATGTATCGAAAATATTCTAATTGTTGCCTTTTTTCTATTTTAATTTAACAAAATATTGTCATCTAATTGACATATTTTTAAGCTGTCAATATTAACGAGAGCATTCAAATTTCCATAATTGCCGAATTGAAGAAGGTTGGTTGTCAAAAAATTCATTGATATTAATACTCAAGGGTTTGGTATCAGAAAAAAGGATGAGATGATCACAATGCGATTAATACATTGTATGCACCAACCGGGTATTAAATATTCAATCAAATTGAACAAATTCAATATTGAGTTCAAAAAATAATATGAAAATCAATATAAAAGTATAGCATCAGCATATTTTATTTGGTAAAGCATAAAATTCGAGAAGAGAAAATGAGGGGTTTGCCGGGAAAGAACATGATTCAAGCACACAGTAAAATCGTCGAATAATCGTACATAGGTATGAATTTAAAATTTGAAAAACACAGTGGTACGTGGCAGGGTTTAAACTGGCGACCTCTTGTATAGCAAGCAAATACCTAAACCACTCGGCCATGGACGCTTTTTTCCTCTCTAACTATAAACTGCTACCTGGCTTTGGAATAGGACGTCCTTTATTTCACTTTGATCGATGAACAATTAGGATTACTTGAAGATGATCTATTCAATATGAGGAAGCTGTTTACTATAAACATAGATTTTAGAATTTCGTACGTCGAAAAGAATAACCGAACCCCTATATAGGATCCGTTTATCATCAATTTTTGTCAAGGAGAAAAAATCAAACTGAAAGTTACATCAAATACTCAGGTCTACTGTCCCTTCATCTGAGCCAACACAATCAAAAGAAACATTCATTTATGCTGCCAATTTTTGTCTGCGAAGAACTCAGATTTTCAAAATTTAGAATAAAGCAACGTCAAGTACAGAGAATTGCGTAAACTTTAAAAATTAATTGCATTGTGCGAGTCCGTCTTGCACTTGGCCTTATTATGCCAATTCACAGACCACATAAAGAGCTGTGGGTTCTATTCCCACTCAGCACACATATTTCTGTGATATATATCGATGTTTGTACCGTGTCTGGTTATGCTATTTAAATATTTAAATGTATACCACTGTTCTGATAAAAATAAGTGCTAAAGCTTCTTACCACAGGATCAGATCAATTAATGTGATGTTTTGTAATATACTTATTTATTACACGACAAACAACAGATGATGATGATGATATAAACCAAAATGATTTTGTTTTAAATGTTTCTTCCGGTTGACTAACTTCTTAAGTGGCAGAAAAGATTTTGACGGGACTACGACTACTTTTAAGTTAAAAAAAATTCAAAATCCTGTAGTTCACGCGAACGAAGTCGCGGGCACAGCTAGTTAATAATAAAGACCGAAAAGGATCTTGTATTTATTACTTTTTGTAAAATAACGATAAAGAGAGATTTTTGAAAAATGGCTTGTCTATTTATACAACTGAAATCATTGGGGAATTAAAGTGTTTCAGGCAACCATTTCAGAGGATAACAGTAACTTCCCTATTAAAATATCATCGACCATAAAATTATTAGACTTTCCAAAGTTTGTTACAATATAATTCAACCGGATGCTATTTTACAAAAGGAACGTTTAGTTGGTAAACAGTAAATGCTTTAGAAGTTTCCACACATTCTCCGCTCAAATTCAGAGTCCTACCAAGTTGATACTTCATTACGGACGACGAATAGCGATAAATTACACTATGAACATTCCACCGCGTGGAATCCGGTGTTAAGAAGAAAGGTTTATTTTTCAATTACCCTCACGTCGGTGGCCGGAACAGCTTGATGGAATGAGAACGATTTATTTTATTTTACTCCCAAATAAAAAAGGGGTTCACTTTCCGAATAGGAAAGAAATGTTCTCTAGAAAAAAGCCTTTTGTCCTGAATTCCTCTAAGTGATGTGAGATGTAAACAGTATCGCATTCTGACGTAATTGTGAACACAGGGATAAGTTTTCTTTGTACTACAAACAAGCACAAGAATGTTTGATGAATAGAAATTACTTTTACACAAATATTTGCAACCTCCTTTTGTCCGTGAAAATGTTTTGCTTTTCTTCAAAATAACTTTTTCTGAACATTGTACGTACTGATGTTTTATTTTTATACGTTTATCTTTTAAACCAAGGTTTGCATTATCATTAAATATATAATAGTAATTTGATTCTACGCTTCGATTGAAATAATTTATTCTGCTTTTTTTTTTTTCTTTACCTATAAAGGGTTAAGAAGAACATAATATTGAGTAAAGCAAAAGAAAGAATAAAGCTAGTAGACCACATTTTTTGTTTCACAATTTCCATCTATATTATCTTTATCTATTTCTATCATCAAAGCCTTGAATCGAAAAACTTTGAAAAAAATCTCTGCATATGAAAAATACAAGTTATAATGTAATTGTAGCAGACTAAACGACGAATTTAATTGCTAATTCTGTTTCTTTGTTCAACAATGAGGTACTATTGTTCACCATCTTTATCTACTATACTCTTGCGATCCCTGTTTTAATTATTCGTACATACGTAACGCTTATGTTTCCCCACCATAAGGGTAGCTAGGTATAATTCAATTCGGTAAGCCATGCAAGCGTGACCCGCGCCTATTGTTCTAGCGACCCGAGCGGCTTCTGTTTGATGTCCATCGCTGAAGTACACGCTCATTTTTATCTTATATTAAATCAACGGTCAAGTTTAGGAGAATTTTATGGTATATTTTATTCTCTGTTAATTTATTTCATATTTTGACTTACTAAATGTTTGATGTTTTTTTTATAAAGTACTAACGGCGATAATATAAATCGAGTCTATCATGAGAATGATCAGGCCTTACCAGCAGCACTGGGAAGGTCTAAATTAGTGCTTGAATTTATACAAAATTACTAAAAACCAAATAATATATGTAAAATCACACATATTGTAAATTGCCTCTTTTCAACGTCAACAGTCATACGTATTTGGCTCTAGAAGTATATGATTAAACGATCAATGGGTGCATACGTGTGTATATTACTTTTTATATTTAAAGCCTCACTACAACACTCACTAAACATTCACATTTCTTAAAAAAGGTTACGAGTAAAATTTTTGATGATCAAACTGATGCTCAATGTGCTAAGCTATTTTATATTAACAAAATATTCAAATACCTTCGTTTACCTTTAGAAAATACTTTGATAAACGAAAGATAAAAATGTTATCAACTTCAAGTACATTCATCGCAATATGCTTGTGTTCAACGAGCATCCAATCGTTGTTGTAATATTCTGAGTGGAAAACGCAGGTGGTACCCACGCGTAATACCAACACTGTATGCCGTATCTTAGCTCATTTATCTTTAGTCAAATCGTTTGCGTAACGTTCGATCGGCGTCAAATTTCCGATAATGCTTTGTTTTTCCTTATCAGAAAATAGATTGACTTTCGTAGAACGCCGTCGGTTTTGTTATTGATACCCTCACGGGTAGATCACTTAGACTTACAATGTGGCTTTCATCAAATTCAACTTGGTGTTTGTACACTCAAAATCCGACAGTTTAAAGTGAATAGGGTGTCTATCGACACGTCGGAAACTGTCTTCTGACTATTTCGTTGCGTTTGATATATTTAAACTATCAACAATTTATGAATATCGCTATTATGTTTTCTATGTTGATGATTTTATAATTATTAGCGCACATTGATTTTGTATTTTGTGTTAGTTAGTAGACATTAATCATCGTTTGAAGTAATGTGAAGTAATTCAAGAGCTTGTGGCATATAAAGACTATAAGTGTTATTCGTAGAATATTAAATAACATAATATTGAAATTTATTAAAAAGAGGAAACTTTACTTTCCTACAATGAAAATCAGCAGTATCATAGAATTCAATTACCTATTAATTGTGGCTTCGTTTTTTTAATGCAAAAGGTTTTTTTTTATTAACGAGATTTTGTTTTCATTAATGATAAAAAACCACTTATTTAAATATAATTATCTTAAATATTATGAAGAAGAATATGAAAAGGTAACTTTATCACTCCAATACTTAGCGATGTTTTGTTATGGAAATCGTAAATGTGATTAAAGGGAATAATTATGTTTATATACTACGGCCGCTTAACTTCTTAACAAGAGATGGTAAACAGAATTAAGATTGAGTTTGTGAATTGAATAAACTAAGTCATTATGTCTCCAGTCTAAATAAGGGTGTTATCTTGTTACTCGAGTTTGCGATGAAAGGGACAATATCTGTGAAATCGTGTAATTAAAATGGAGCCTTGTTTTAAAAGAGAATATTATGTATTTTCACTGTTTGAATTTGTAAACTAAGTAAAGATTCGTTAGGTGCTGTGACTGGTTTTGATCAAGAAACATAAAAATGGATTGGGTTCTCAAAAGATGTGAGTTACAGAAAGACAATTATGTTTGTATTTGTGAAAAGAACACAGAATAGCAAAACAAGTTTACGTTTTCATGCTGTTTGTTTTTTAATATTTAAAACAGCTTGAGCAATCTTTAGACAAAATAAAACATAAACTAAGAGGGAATTTAGGTACTTTAACTATTCTGCTTTTAGATAAGGTATTAAATAATTAGGTAGAAAAATGGTTTAATTAAACAGATCTGGTATATTTAAAGTTAAGTGTTTATTCGGTACATACGAAAGTAATTAATATATTGAAAATATACTTAACTTTTTTTAACAGCTACAAAAAGAGATATTTCAAACTCTTCATCCATCGACGACCCGAATGTTCAAAACAAACTCGAGCACAAGCAAATAAAATCGTCGCCCGAACTCCGAACAAAAAAGGTTTCGCGAAACAACTGGAACTCATACATTTTTCTCTTTTTGAGATCATTATCATTCTGGTCTTCCCTGGGAGGAGTTGCGAGTTTTAAATGAATTGTTCGCGGATGCTCTGTGAGATGCGATGAGATGTAGATCGGTCGCTTTGTACCGAGCTTTATTGACGTCGACTGAGGCTTTAGCCTTTTGAAAGTTACTCTGATGAAACTGCAAGTTTGAACTAGAGTATTACTTTGACATATATTTTAAATGATATTCTTGTGAGGGAACTAAATGGTGTGTATTTTGGAAGGGTTTCCTATTGAGCACGGACGAAAAGAATAATAATAATACTTAACATCACTTCTTTCAATGAGTAGATATTCTAATGACAAGGAAAAAATAGAAACTATAACAAATTAAAAGAAAATATTATAGAATTCACAGCAAAAAGAATGATAAAATATTTAAAAAATCAAACAAATAAATAAATTTTTGTCAATATATCTTTTCTTAGCTTAATGTGTGCTACGTAAAACTCTTTTTACGTCACACACCAATATAATAATATTATCGTGAACAAAAAACATACTCATATTTCCACTGTGCTTGTTAACAAAATGTCTTTATGAAAACGCGGCGCTTTCATCGCGTTTAAAATAACATTCACATATCTGTCGGAATTAAGTTCTTGAATAAAGCTTTCATTATTGGCAACACAATAAATCATTTGCGACATTCAACTACAGCCTTTCGATGCATGCAATACGTGTAATTCCATCGTGCACACGTTTAATCGATTACACTTTCCCAGCTATATGTGCTCCATATTTCGACCACAATCGGATGGGTATTTATGGAATTCAATGCAGTGAATGTCACCAAATATGTACAAGGAAGATTCGTATACAAACAAACATTATTCACCAACGATGTGAGTAATATACGTTGAGGTAATACCCTGTTTACAAAAATATAGGTTTATGTAAGATTTTAGACTTTCGCGTTCCATTACACTAAATATTTGTTTTAGAGTTCGCTCGCGACCACGATTGGTGTAACCCAGTCGAAACGTCGGGCAGTAAGTAGCTATGTAATTTGCTACTCCTAATAACGCGTGTAGACCCATAAAGACAAATATTTAGTGAAAAATATAGGTTTCTCATAACCATAGAAATTATATAAATGATGGGTTAAAAGAAACTTATATTTTCTCATAACCCATTATATAGCTTATTTCTGTACATAATCGTAATACGCAAACACAACATAATAAATGCCTTTCACTGTTTAACATGAAAAGCACTTTCTTAATTAAGAAAATTACTAAGCACTCATACTACCCATGTGCCCATACTACACTCAAAAATTTTGCGATGATTAATTTTTATTGTTATATGTTTTTGTTCAACAAAACAAAATTTAAATAAGCGGCTCGAATAATAATAATTTTATTGAGAATCATAAACAGTCCTTTACAGTCACATTTTCACGTAAAACAACACGAACTTCCTCATGTTTACCATCTCACATCACAGAATACTAAATAGATTTACACAACAATAAAATTGTCCATACATTCCAGAGGTTTTGCGAAAATAAGCCGTAAAATAAAGCATTAAAGCCGTAAAAGTCTAGCTTTTATTATGACTATATAAAATATCTTGCAGTTTGAATTGACACGCTGCGTTCGCAATCCTCTTTGCCATATTGATTCAGGTTTCGACCGCTGCAAGCAAATATGTATCACAAACACTGGGGGCAAGATTGAAATTCCGTTGCTCTGCTTTCGTACAACAAACTGGCATTGAAAGACGTATTCCATCCGCTTAAATATCCACAAGTCTAACATGAGGATGGCGTGTTTTGCAAATGTGGACCTAACCTTGGGTGGGTACGGTTGCATTTTGCGTGCGTTTGCTTGTATTATTGGATTCCTAGACGGAGCGAATAGAAACGTGCACTGTTTTTTTTCTCTATTTGTTGTTTTATTGTTTGTTCTTCGCAGTGTTGTTCCAACATGTGGTCTGCATTTAAATCTTCGCTATGTTCGTTGTCTCTTCCGATTTATGTCTCATTAGTTAATTAGCTGTAGTGGTTGGCGGGTTTCGTTGGGAATAGCGGAATTTGCATTTCTACGAAGTTAGATTTGTATCTTTTAGTGTTCTAGTGAGAACATTCAGTTTAGAACTTAAATGTGAACATTGAAGAATGCACTTTAGCATTCTGTTACCTTTTATCAACTTGTTTAGCTATCACCAACATTTTTGGTCTGCACTAATTGCAGAATGAATTTATTTCATTACTCCTTTCGCGTTTATGTATGAAGCCAATAAATAAACGATTTTTGGGAAAAGTGTAAGTGTAATTCCATACTTTGGGATTTGCAATCAAATTGTGAGCATAATATGATACCTTACCAGCTCATAGGCAGTTACTATAACCCGATTCCCTTCTGCGCCTAATTAAACGGATATTCTTTTGGAGGTTTTAAATGAACCGAAGATAAGGAAGACTGTCATGGTAAGGCTTCCTTATCTTCTGAATTTCCCGAGTTTTTATTCATTGTGTGACCGTAATTAAACATTTTAGGACAACACTGCTGCGAGACAAGAGATTTTATTAAGATAGCAATTTTTCCCTTCAGCCTTTTTAAGAACAAGTAGGGGAACCTGTTGTACCTAGGCCAGTTTTTGATATTTTTATTTTTTAAAAATAAATGGTAAGAATAAGATCCGTCAAATATGGAATAATGGAAAGATCAGTTAATCACCTATATAATAAATACATAAAATATGATGATTTTCGGTAAAGCTGGAAACAAAAGCAACTTGAAAAAAAAAGGGAAAACTGTCCAAGGTACAACAGACCTGATGTACCTTGGACCGTTCCAGTTGTACTTTGGACATTCCAGGGTAGAATAAAGATAAACACTAGCAATTGCAGCAGAGTTTTATTTTTAATATAGGTAAGTACAACAATAATGCGTATAACTGTAATCAACGAAAAAACATTAATGTAAATAGCAAATTAACAGTTACCTTAATTAATAGTCTCTTGTCTCTTTATTTTGTGTCAATAACATAACAAATGTTTACATATTTAAATATTTATTTATTGCCTTATATAAATAGAATAAAAATATAATTAAAAAATATGTTTTTATAAGGTTATATTATTTATATCAAAATTATCTATCTATTATCTATGTCCAAGGTACATACTCAGTTGGGGGGCCAAGGTACAACATGATAACAATTTTTAGTTACAACTTGTTTAAACACACTTTTTAATGAGGTTGGGTTCTGACAACTATACTGTCTAAAACCTTAATAAACTGAGATTATAGCGGAAGTAAAAGATATTTTATAAATACATATCGTGACAAATTAAGAGGCCATAAGTAAATTCCAAAAAACGAACTTTTTAGGCAAAAAATAATAAATTACCTTTTTTAACAGCATTGACCCGGCGCCGGCGAATCACAACTAACTTCACGTGAGTCTTATCAAAGCAGGCTTTGACTGCCATATACAATATTATTCTAAAGCGCGGGAGTTTACGAAAAATTACAATTGTCCTAGGTACAACACTGTCCAAGGTACAACAGGTTCCCCTACTAATTAATTTTAATTCGTAGATTTAATAAATAAAAACACAATAAATTTAAATTTGTTGATGTAAAATTTTAAATTCAAGGATCCTAGGATATACCTAAAACTCATGAGTTATATTTTGAAGTAGTTAACACTAACCCTAATTACTAACCAGTTCACTATCCGAAAAGTAAACGTAACAGAAATTTAATTGTGGGCAAACAATGTGGGCTATGGGACTGTGGACCTGCTAACAATATCAAATATTTTTTCGTTTTAGAATTGTATGTAGTTGACATTTTTCAGCGACCTGAAGATGTCTCAAGATCAAAACAAATCTGTATTTATAAAGAATATCTCAAAATAACAAAGCAAATCTGGGTTCAGATTAAAGATGGCGGCGTCAATACAATTTCAGATTGAAATGAATGTAAATTGCGCTTCTTCGAGGCTCGGGTTTAATCTATGAAAAGATCAACCAATTTTCAAACAAAAAATCTTAAGAGATAGCTCTCACGGAGTAGAAATTCGAGATTTCGCAAAAAAGTATCTTGTCACTTCTGCATTTGAGTTGAAAATTGCATAAAGTATTAGCGGGCGGATGGGTGAGGGAAATGAAATCATATTGGAAAGGGGGGAGAGTGCAAATTTGAATGCAACTCTGTTCAAATTCAATATTGTTGAGAGGTCAGGAATGAATGCAGACACAAAGGATTGAATTGTGACTATTGGAGGATGGCTCCAAGTGCATTTTCCGGGAATAGGAACTTGCAGAAGTGCAGTGGAAGAAGAATAATGGTAATAACCGATGTTGTGCAACCAACAACTACTCAATGAAGATCAGTCAACTACGAGGCTTTCTGCCAGAGACTCTGTTCGCGATAGACTGCTGTCGTTCTTTTTTGTTGTCTGCTTCATTAATCGGTACATCAAGGAGGATTTTGTGGCTGCTGCACGAGCACTGAAGACCATAACTGTGGAGGATCTCGGCTTTACCGGCTCTGGACGCGTCTTCATCAACGACCACCTAACTCCCGCGCACAAGAAGTTGCTAACTAAAACTAAAGCTCTCCTCAAAACCAAAGATTATCGCTTTATTTGGGTAAAGCAGTTTAATCAGCAGTAAATATCTCTTCTTAGGCTCTAGACTGTATTTGTACCACAAAGAACTTTATACCAAATTTAAATTACATCGGTTAATTGTTTGATTGCGTTACAAAACTACAAACGAAGTTACCTTTACCTATCCATTCGTATAGATTGTCCGAACATAACTATAAGACTTTACTAACACCTATTTTCAGATTAATGAGATCGACTCTATAATCTGAATATACACCGTGAAATTTTAGTGGTTGTTTTCCCGTGGCAGAACGATTTGCCTTTAGTAATACTATCGAATCATGCAAATAATTCCACGAAAAAAATATTTTTTTTTTTCAAATTTTCAAAATAATAATTTTCCAACTCGAAAACGAGAGTAGCTATCGTTCTTTTATAAGATGTGACGTAATCAGGTACTGCTTGCCGCATGAAATCGATGCTTAAAGCTGAAGAAGCTCAACACCCTAAGTCATAAAGCGGTTCGAACGTGCTTTCGAGTTTCGGTTAAACCTTTCGTAAAACCGGCATTTATTGATTTTAACTAAAAAGTACTTCACAATCATTTTACTGCGGGAAAACAACCACTAAAATTTCACGGTGTATAAATAGATAGTACAATTACAGAGCTGTAAGAACAGAGAGCTGTTCTTTCACTCTCACTCTCTGTCTCTTGAGATTGGCAACCGAAATAACCGATTTTCAGTTCTATGAAAATGTTTGCAACCTCAAATGTCTATTTTAACCGGATTATAAGTTAAATAGTTAAACAAAGAAGGCGCAGGAACAACAGTTTCATTCCCAAGGGATGAATTTCTTGAAAATGAGTTTAAAGCTATTCAAATTTTTATTAGGGACAGTCATTTGAAAGTACAAGACCTTAAGAAGCATTCACATGTGACATTTCTTTCCAGTAGACGCTATAAAAGTCCCATTTTGTTAATTTACAGCTACCGTTTGTCCCAGGTCGTAATTCGGGAGAGTCGTAGGTAGCAGGAAAATTACTTCCGGTGATGTATTGGAAGGAATTTAGGAATAGCGTTATTTATATAACCAACTATTCTTAACCATTCAAACTATTAACTATTGACTAAAATACCTAATTTTGTGGTAGAGACTGTCTTTTTGCTTTTTTTTTCAATGCGCAAAAGCCGGTGTTATGAGAATATATCAGATATTATCTTTATTTCCACTTCTTAACTAATAAATAGAATTTAATTAAACCATAAACAAACAAGATAAAGGTATCCTTCAGATGCGTAATTGAGTGAAGAGAAAATAAATAAACACGTTGGCTTTTGTTTAGATAATAATGTGTTACTTTTTCCCAGACTCAAGTTAGTGTAAAGTTTGAATGTGCATTATGATAAAATATGTAGCTAGTCAATAAAATAAATCATTGACGTCTTAGCTGGTTGATAACCCAACAACAACCCATAAATTACACACAACACAGACAGACATCAGGAAGGTACTTACAAATAAAAAAATTGAAAGATTTTAGACTTTCGCGTTCCATTACACTAAAATTAGTCTTTATGGGTCTACACGCACCAATCCTGGTCGCTCGCGACCACGATTGGTGTAACCCAGTCTGCACGTCGGGCAGTAAGTAGCTATGTAATTTGCTACTCCTAATATCGCGTGTAGACCCATAAAGACTAATTATAGAAAAAAAATTGAAGTTTGAAGTTGGAGTAATATTCATCACACAAATAAAAATCCCGAGAAGGAATGGAACCCACGACTTACGGAGCAAAAGACAGATGTCAGCAAAATCCAGCTCATGCAGATTCCCCGAAGAAGTTATGCGATGAAAGCATAGATCATCAAACACCCCCCCCCCCCCGCTTAGTTCCACGGAGCGCCATCTGTCAGCGTGATTTAGAACTATCGCGGAATAGATTTGCTGAACAAATGTTGCTAACGTTCAACTGAAGCTTTTGGAAGTACGGATTTTGGGTAACAAAGCTTCGCTGGTAACTTATGACTATGAATTTGGTTATGTGCAAAGTTGTCGTATCAGGATTTTGTAGAATGGTTACATGTAGCATTGTATGCCATTTTTTCCTGAAAATAAATACAGCCCTATTTCCATTACCTTCATTATTTAGGGTTCCGTAACCAAGGGATAAAAACGGGACTCTATTACAAAGACTTCCGTTGTCTGTCCGTCGGTCACCAGACTGTATCTCAGAGAGTAAGTCTTGCAGTAGGCCGTTTTATTTTGATTGGTTTAAAAAAACGACGTGGTGTAACAGACTGTACCTTATTTGTAACACCTATGTAATAACGTGTGACACGCAATAATTATTTTGAATTGGAATTTGAATTGGTATCAATAATCCAATCAACTAATCACCAAACAACAACCATCATCTGTTAAATGCAGTATTTATCTAATGCGAATTTATTTTTCTTTTCGAGTGGACAGAATATTCACCCGGATATCTATTAGTGCCCATTATCTGCCAGATTGTCTCACTGAGCTGGTTTCGACAGACAGGACAGGACATTAAATGACACATCTGGTCTGTGGTGATAAACCGCAATGGATGCGAATTAATTTATTAAAGACCTTTAAAATATTCGGGCAGCATTTCAAATATAATACCAAGCAGCTCTTTTACTAAGATCGATCAATTGTTTAAGAAAAATTTCGGTGTCATGTCCTGGATAAGTTCCTAGGATGTTTGTAAGAAACATTGAAATAGGTTTTTCGTATTGCCCTGAAAGCGTGTCAAACAGGGCAGTATCAGTATTCATTATACTCTTTAGAATAAGAAAAAAATCGCAACCAAAATACCCACACATTTTTACAGTTTTATCCTACAATTCTATGAAAATAAGTCCGCCATCAAAACACAAAGAGACTGAAAAAATAACGGAAGCCCGTGTTGCTACGTACGACTCGCGGCCAAAAACGAACAAAATATTATTCCTAGTTTCGAAAAACAAGGAACTACGTAATCCTCAAATGATACATGGCTTTGTGAAATACTTTTTTACACAGAAGTATAAAGACTGAAAGAGAAAATATTTCACAGATGGAAGTTTTAAAATAGAGACAATGAATGTCGCGTACCACACGTCATAAAGAACATTATTTATGTTATTTTTAGGTTTTAAAACGCTTTTAACGTTATATAAAATAGTCATAGGTATACGTATACTGATAGACATCTATAGTAATCTATACAACTAACGACTTTATGGCTATGAACCTATATCAGGTACCCATAAAAAAACAATTAATAATTTTTTTGTCTGTCTCTGTTTATTGGACTAATTTAAAAGGGACTTTCACTTATAAATAGCTATTTTACAAGGTATATTATAAGCTACTAGTGACCCGCCCTCTCTTCGCTTTGGGTAAATTTTACATAAAGACCTTCCTCTTGAATCACTCTATCTATTGAAAAAAACCACATCGAAATCCGTTGCGTAGTTTTAAAAATTTAAGCGCTCATAGGGATATAGGGACAGAAAAGGCGACTTTGTTTTATACTATGTAGTGATTTTAATAAATCATTGCTGCTAAAACCGTTTCCACGCGGACAATGTCGTGGGCGGCCGCTAGTTCATAAAATAATTGTTTTTTAAGTAATCAAACCAGTAACTCAATGACTTCATGATCTAGACGTGACAATATAACTAATTGTTTATTTTGAATTGTTACAGGTAAACTAGCTGAGATTACTATCGACTAAAAAATACAGGTAAAAATACTAAGTTTTTAGTTACCAAGGCAAGGTAGGCTGGTCACATCAACGTGTATGTTGACGTATATTTTCGTGAATTGTCTCGAAAATCTAATGCAAAATTGACTATTTCAGTATCTAACTTTTATATTAGCTTTAATAGCATTAAAAACAACAAATAAAAATGTAGTTCTTAAAAGAACTGAAACTCAAGACAAAAATTTGTTAAACTTTAGTCAACAATAAGATACTGCGATACAGGTCTGAGAGCCTAGTGCAATATTTATAGTCATAATATAAATGTATGCTTCATTGTGTGACAATAATACGCAACTCAGAACTTTTTGACCTACGCAGCTGGACTATCTTGCATCTGTTGTCCAATCAGTGATTAGGAGTCTGCTACCGACAGCCAAGGAAGATTAATTGCCTCCCCCCCCCCTGACCACGGAGTGGACCACATTTTAAATTACATTTAGAGCTATCAGCACGGTACTTGTTATATAATTTTAAACTGTCATGGTTACACACATTAGAAAACTGAAAGTGTCCGGGAATTAAAACAAAACAACATGGTAAATATCCCGGACACTTTCAGTTTTCCAATGGTGCTTGTTGCCAACTTAACGAACAATGAGGCTCAGCAATAACTTGATTCTACCACCGATAAGATTCCGGCAAGGAACTCGATAGTTACTCTTTAATGTTACAAAATCTGATCAAACCATGGCATACTGTTCGATTTTCGGAGTGCCCCTGTTTTATTTCGTCTAGGATTCGATCTCTGATCAATTTCAAATGCGTAGTGTCTGCGTAATTTGCACAGACTTTTCTACTGTTGGTTCTAATATTCTTTATTCATTACATACATACATAAAATCACGCCTTTTCCCAGAGGGGTAGGCAGAGATCACTTCCGGCGATCCACTTTTCACCTCTGTGGGAAACGTGACGTGACGGGTTGTGGACCACGTCGGTCGCATTATTAATTTATTTATTTATTCATTTATTGCACACATAAAAATACATTTTACAGCACAGTTTATGAACCCTGTAAGAGTGTAGCAATTGTCTTATATAAAAGTGGTTGTTCGTTCGGGTTCTGGGGTGATATTTATCATCATTATCAGCCCATATACATCCCCACTGCTGGGGCACGGGCCTACCCTCAACTAGGGCAATAAGGCCTTAGTCGATATTTATACATTTAAGATTTATTCTTAGATTCCACTGTTCAATTTAATTTCCGCGACTAAAGTGCTTAAGCTACTTAACACAGCTACATACAGCAGCACAGGACTATGCATAATGTGATTTGATGTAACATTTTACGTATCCTATACAATGAAATTATCATCATCATCCATCAGAATCATCATCGTCATCAGCAGCATCATCATCAACCCTTATACGTGTAATGTGGAATATTATATTGTAACAAGTGGTGTGGTGCTGTGTTTTTTAAAAAGGTTGAACCGTTAACTCTGTTTGGTCTTAACCTCGGTCGTTTAAGGGCTTATCCAAGTTTATCGGTGGCTCGGTGCAGCGACAAGGATTAGGGCCGGCCCGATTGCCTGTTACAACATGTTGGTCGTTCCCGGTCAATTATCCGTCTGTCGTAATCCGATGGATGTGACACGAGCGACACAGCGCTTATAAAGGTTGAGCTTAAGATTGTACAGCGGCAGTTGACGATGATTTGACAGGGAGCTTGATTATATAGAGTCCTTACTTATGTCCTTATTAAGATAATATGTAATTTATGATATTATAAATGCGAAAGTTACTCTGTCTGTTACGCAATCGCGCATAGAGTACTGAACTGGTAATAGTAATGGTAATGTTGCAACGGGCTGATAACCGCAACTCGACGTCAAGGCGGCTATTTTGCGTGGGAATCACTTGAACAACAGAGTACTGAACTGATTTAAATTAAATTTTGTACAGATTTAATCTAGAGCCTGAAAAAGGATATAGGCTACTTTTCAACCGACTATAATAAAGAAGTGATGTTTTGCCCGTTAAACGTCTCTACGCGGACAAAATCGCGGGCGGAAAGCTAGTGTCATATAATTGCTATGAATATGATAAGTTGCCCAATTAGTTACATAATTATACTTAAGTTAAGGTTTGGAATTATATTTTAACTTTTTACTCGCAGTTATTTATTTTTTATTTATTTATTGCACTCCATACAAAAGGTTATGTTGTTTTATTTTATTGACGTAATCGGCCGTGAAGTCTATATATATGAGGTTGACAGGCACAATAGACCCTATTGAACCTTTCAGCCTCAACCTGAAGGCCTGCTTGGTTGCCGTTTCATGCCATCTCACCTGGGATTATAGGAGAGAGGGTAAACATAAGCTGGATGAGCTTATCATGCCTCCTGTGGTGGAATAGCGTTATCTATTGACGATTAATAAGTTCTTGTAAACTTATTTAAATGTAGGATGATTGACTTTGACATTACACCAGCAATCCATATTTTTTTTAAAATTCAAATTTCCATTACTTACCATCTGTATCCTCTCAAGAATTGAAATGTCTAATAATAAATCCTTCCTATTGCAACTGCCTGGAAATCGTTTACACCCAACTGTCAAATGGTGAATGTGAATAAATTAGTAATAAACCCATGGGTGTGCGGAACCTTCAAGCCGTAATAGGCCTTAAATCATCCCTGGGACAGGCGAAAGTCGTGTAAACGCTTTTATGGGTATATTAGGATTTTGTGTGTGATATTGTCGGAGTGATGGTGTTTAGTAAATTGTGTTTATATTAACTCCTTAACGTAATTTCATAAATCACATTCAGATTTCGTGCTAAGACCCTAAAGATCTTTTATTTTATCACACAAACAACAAATTCACACACGAAACAAATACTGGAATACACACCCAGACACAAAACAAACACCGGTCCGCCCATTTGTCTGTCTGTTTGTGCCCGCTAATCACCGAAACAGCTGGACCATTTTTGAGGACCCGGGAGACCCTGGAGTTTCACTTTTAGATAGCAAATTTTACAAGGTATATTAAAGGCAATTTAAATAAATTATTCTTGCCAAAACCATTTTAACGCGGAAGAAGTCGCGGGCGTCCGCTAGTTTATAATAAACGTACTAAAACAAATGAGTTCCCATCTACCTTCAAATTCTTTTTTACCTTATTAACATAATATCAATATCAAATTACTATCACATATCCGTTTTTAACACAATTGGTTAGAAATAATAGGATCTTATGAGATCCTAATAACATTATATTCTTCTAACTAAAAATTCTCTTCCATTATTTGGCTGAAAACATTGCTTATATTTTAAGGGTAATATTTTTATCTGAAACGTGTATTAAGAACAAAAGAGGTAACATTATTATCTTCGTTTATCCCTGTGGGATGAAACACGCATTCTAATTGTGTTAAAATATATTATTATCCTCCTAAATACAATGTAAAAGATTTCAAGGATCTAATGTACGCTTAGGTACTGTCAATTATCTAAGATTTAGGCTCATCTCTTGATTATCTACGCTTAGTCTATCATGTCAAGTCTGCACATTTATACCAGTTTATATTAAGGTACATTTTGATTCGAAGTTATTAATTCTATAATAAAGATCTTACTACATCCTTTAGCAATATATGTAATAACTGTGTATTTTAAATAAAAAAAGTTTACGGATGAAACTTGCGTGTATTGGTTTTCTAATCATACTAGCTGTGCCCGCGACTTCGTTCGCGTGGACTACAGGACTTTTGAATGTAAAAGTTTATTTCCAATAACTCCCGTATCCTTAAGAATGTTGTAAATAAGCTTTTCGTTCATTAGGGTACCTGCATGTCAAATTTCCATCATCTATCTTACGCGGTTTAGATTTTTTCATACAAAAGTTTTTTCCGGCTTTCTCCCGTTCCCGTGGGAATTTTGCAATATTGTGTTGCAATTAAGCTTTAAATTTACTACAGTACCTCCATGATAAATTTAAAGCATCTAACTAAGCGGTTTAGATTTTTCATAGAAAAAGATATTCCCGCTAATTCCCGTTCCATTCCCTTAAGAATTTCGGAAATTCTTTTCTTAAGGCATCTTTACAGTACCTGAGCTACGTCTCTTCCAAATTTCAAGTGCCTAGGATTAGCCGGCTTAGGCTATGCGTTGATATGTCAGTCAGTCAGTCAGTTTCTTCTTTTATATATTTAGATTGAGCCCGCGACTTTACGTACGTACAAAAGTTTTTTCCCAATCTGTAACTCCCGTTCCTGTGGGAATTTTGCAACATCGCGTTGCAAATAAGCTTTACGTTCATTAGGGTGCCTGCATGCCAAATTTCAATCATCTATTTTACGCGATTTACTTTTTTTCATAACAATGTTTTTTCCCGCTTACCCCCGTTTCCCGTTTTTAAGTTTTGGTTGCTAAGACCAAGGAAGAGCTAAGTTGTATGCTCTTGGAACTTCGGGAAGCTTCGTTACGGGTAGGCCACAAGATGAACATGTCCAAGACTAAAGCTATGACGTATAACCAAAAAAGTGGCAGCCTTATTTTAGGCAACACACTAATTGAGGTGGTCGATTGCTACATTTATCTTGGACATCGTTTATCTTTTGGCAAAGACCAGCACGAAAAAGAAATTTCCAGGAGAGTACAACTGGGTTGGGCGGCATTCGGAAAGCTTAATGTCGTTTTTAGAAATAAAAAACTCCCACAGTGCCTGAAGACCAGAATGTTCAACCAGTGTGTCCTGCCCTCCATGACTTACGGTACTGAAACATGGGTGCTCACGAAGGAAACGCGTCGAAGACTTCAAGTAGCGCAACGTGCCATGGAGCGCGCCATGTTAGGTATTAACCTTCGCGACCGAATTCCCAACGTTGTCATCCGGCGAAGAACAAAGGTAGTCGACGTTGGGAAGCGATGTGCAGCATTAAAATGGCAGTGGGCGGGGCACCTGGCAAGACGCGGTGACGGCAGGTGGAGCAAAGCGCTAACATAATGGTGGCCCAGGTTCGGTAAACGTAAAAGAGGACGGCCTCCCACCAGATGGGCAACTGATATAAAGAAAGCCGCAGGAAGTCTCTGGATGAGACTGGCGCAGGACCGGAGTGCATGGCGTTCTACGGAGGAGGCCTATACCCTGCAGTGGGATATAATAAAAGGCTGATGATGATGACCCCTGTTTCCCACAAATTCCCTCAATTTGTAATATTCTGTTGCAACTAAACTAAGCTTTAAATTTACCCGCCAAATTTCAAGCGTCTAACTTAAGCGGTTTAGATTTTTCATACAAAATGGTTTTCCCGCTAATTCCTGTTCCCGAAGGAATTTTGGGAATTCCTTTCTTACTGCACCTTTACGGTACCTAAGCTACGCCTCTCTTCCAAATTTTATTACATACAAAATTTTATTTCCAGTTTCTCCTATTCCCGTGGGAATTTTGCAATATCGCGATCCGAGTAAGCTTAACGTTAATTAGGGTACCAGCATACCAAATTCCAATCATCTTTCTTACGCGGTTTAGATTCATCCATACAAAAAGTTATTTCCGCTAACTCCCGTTTCTCTGGGAATTTTGCAATATCCTGTTTCAACTAAGCTTTGAGTTTATTAAGGAACCTGCATGCCAAATTTCAAGCGTCTAACTTAAGCGGTATAAATTTTTCATACAAAAGGATTTTCCTGCTAATTCCCGTTCCCGTGAAAATTTCGGGAATTCCTTTCTTAGTGCACCTCTACGGTACCTAGGCTATGTCCCTTCCAAATTTCAAGAGCATACGTTTAGCCGTTTTGGCTGTGCGTCGATATGTCAGTCAGTGAGTCAGTTTCTCCTTTTATATATATAGATAGGTATTTTTATTTTACAAGCTTTTATTTAACTTGCAATGTATGTATGTTTGTGTGTTCGGGTGGAATTTTATAACTAAATTTTAAGGCACTTGCCCTCAACCGATTGAGCTGAAATTTTGCATGCACGTGTATATCCGATGACAATGCAATATTATTATGACATGGAGCTGATCTGATGATGAAGTCGGAAGATAGCCATAGCAACTCAGTAATTAAATAACATAACCACATCGAGTTTGGGCTCATTTCATTCGACTAGATGGGTACTTTGGTGCTAGATAGTAACCAAGGTCTGATGATGGAGCCGGAAGACAGACAAAGGAACTCAGTACTTAAACGACACAACCCCATCGAGTTTGGGCTCGTTTGATTCGCCTAGATGAGTACTTAGATGCTAGATGGTAACCAGGGTCTGATGATGGAGCCGGAAGACAGCCAAAGGAACTCAGTACTTAAACGACACAACCCCATCGAGTTTGGGCTCGTTTGATTCGCCTAGATGAGTACTTAGATGCTAGATGGTAACCAGGGTCTGATGATGGAGCCGGAAGACAGCCAAAGGAACTCAGTACTTAAACGACACAACCCCATCGAGTTTGGGCTCGTTTGATTCGCCTAGATGAGTACTTTGGAGCTAGATGGTAACCAGGGTGGAACTTACAAGGTGAAAACTAAAAGTATAAAATAAATTAAGGTAAAAAAATCTTTAAAAACAAGCTTTTATTTAAATGCGCTAAAAAGAAAAAAATAAACTTTTACACTATAACTTTACTGTCAACTTATAACATTTCAAATTCAACATATTTGACACAATTTATATGTTTTAAAAGCTTGTCGCGAGATTTAAGTACCTACTCGTAATTTTAAAAGCAAGTTTTAAAATACCTGCCTATTAAAAATTTTAAACTAAGAAAGTAAATACGAGTACTTAAATCTCGCGACAAGCTTTTAAAACATATAAATTGTGTCAAATATGTTGAATTTGAAATGTTATAAGTTGACAGTAAAGTTATAGTGTAAAAGTTTATTTTTTTCTTTTTAGCGCATTTAAATAAAAGCTTGTTTTTAAAGATTTTTTTACCTTAATTTATTAAATATTGAAATTATCTTTACCGATACCTTCTCTGAAAAACCGTTCAAATATTATTATTTTCTTCATCTAACCAAAATAAACAACAAATTATCTTGTTCCACAATTTTTAATCAAATTTCATCAGTTTTTAACAAGAATAAATCCCGAATTTTCTCGGAAAGTTCAAGTAACGCGTTATTAAAATTAATGATCAAACCAACTGCACAGGTATTAAATTTCCCAGTAATTTTTAACGTCAAAACTAATTAATGGATGATAAATTTTTCACCCTCCGATATTTACAAGGTTCGCACAACGATTTGTGCTTAAGCATGTTTTTCTCGATCTGATAACTTAAAATTATTGGATATCTGCGTTTTTTGTTACCATGACAAGTACGAGTATACCATGGCTCTGCAAAAAACTACGGATAACGGCTTTTTTGCATGTTTACGACAGAATATTATTTACAGGTAATTTAGTTATTAATTGGTATTCAAGCAAGCCATGATACGACCAATTATAGTAGTTGACTACGCGAATGAAAATAATATTCGATAGCAAACAAAAACTACTGGATACCGGCACATGCCGGGTCGTTTCTCACCCCAAACCTACGTCCGCATTAGGGACGGCCCAACGACGCCCTGAGCCGAGATCGAGCCCCGTTAGGGGGCACCCTCAGGCAAACGTCGTTTAATTTTTTTAGGAGTGAGAGCCATCCACTCCCTTGCAAGTCCGGTGATGATGACGAGGCTATTCCAAGCCATCATCATATGCCAGTTAGGAAAAAAATAAAGCATTAACATTAAACCCTTTAATCCTGAACCGTTCAAAGAAACCTTTAACGTATACCATACGCCGCAAATAAAATGTAAACTGTATTCATTGGTTTGTGAAAAACCAGCCATCCGCGTATTTCTATGACTTTGTGAAAAGGTGGACCACTTTCATTTAGCGATTCATTTTTTGTTGTAAGATTAGCTGGATTCAATAGACTTTGCCGAAATACAAGATGTCGCCACAACGATTGGCTTTTGAAGCCAACGCTGAGTGTTGAAATTGATGGATGAGAATAAAATTTTTATGATAGAGATGAAATAGAAAAAACCTTGACAAATGCGAGTCAGAGTCCGTTAGTGTTGCGTAGCATTTTTTATTTTCCTAACTGACTTACGATCATCCCTAGTAGCCTTATCATCATCACCGGACTTGCAAGGAGCGGATGGATCTCACCTCTAATGTTAGCATTACATTGAAATATCAATACATTTATACATACATAAAATCACGCCTTTTTCCCAGAGGGGTAGGCAGAGATCACTTCCAGCCATGTGCTACGGTCCTGGCACACCACTTTCGCTTCATCCACATTCATCAACCTATTCATGCACGCTCTTCGATTACGGGTACTTTTGATTTGACTTTTCTTTAAGATTAAAATAAATAAGTATCAATAGAACATTAAAATGTTGTCGAAGAAAGACGGAAGTGGCGTATATTTGACATACGTCTCCCACGTATGTCCAGTCCAGCAGTGGTCAAGGGAGGGCTAATGATGATGTTGATTAAAATGACTTATTCATCTAGGATGTACAATATGTGAGCAATAAATCATTTCTTATTCTTATTTCTCGGTAATTTTTTTTACTACTGTAATCTATTGATGCTTTCCAGAAAGTAATCAAATTATTTTCGTCTTGGGAATGCCAACCCTTTTACAAAATAATGTACTTTTAAAACAGAGAGAGGACTATTTTTTTTTGGAATTGTGTAAATGAGTTTATAATTAATTAATCCAAATAAAATTCGAGCGTTTTGGCTTTATTTTTGACTGGCTCGGTGGGACAGTTGTTAGTGACCCAGACGTCATTATCTACGGTTCCAAGAGTCGTGGGTTCGATTCCTGCTAGAGAAATATTTTTGTGACGAACATCGGTGTTTTTTCCTGTCACGTTACTATTTCAATTAATAAGTAATAGACATAATTCATAAATGTTGTCTCAGACGTCTACTTAGTTTCTTTACTTAGCCTCTACAAACGATCCTACTGTAACTTAGTCCAACATTCCATTTCCCAAATAGCAGTACAGTTAATAACTGTTTTGCTCGCAAAATCAAATACAATGAAGTGTTCAAAACGGAAGATATTTAATCTTGTAAAGGGTTTGTTATCAAAGTATTCAAGTAATTAGCATATTATTCTGTGAACTAAGCCGGTCTTATCGTAACTTTGGAATCCGAAGTTTCCGTTTCAAACGAAAAATATTACGGTAATTTTTTCTGTGAGGTCAGACAAACATCTTTGTTTAAAGTGGATTGTTCAAGAAAATATTTTGATGACAAAAAGTATTTTTAAGCTATTGCATAGCTTTTATCGCGGGCTTTGAGCGCGGCGACCGAACCAAGAAATTCCGTAACGAAAAAAACCTCACAATCGTCTAACGTCGTTTCAGTTCGGTAGACTTCGGCACGGTGTTTGTGTGCGTGCGGTTAGACGTATTGTACGACTCTACGAAACTTGCACGAATCGAGACGAGCTGCTGCGAAATCGGTCGATGCTATGCAATAGCTATACCGCGGCAGTCCCCGAGTGCGACACGTCTTTTTCTTCTCAGATTCGATCTCTGATCAATTTCAAATCTACACAGACAAAGTTTTATTTCGATTTTTATGCATGCAAATAATAATTATGCTTTCTTAATCATCATCACCACGCTTCAGGATACTTTTATGCCATATTTACCTGTATGAATGTCATATGTGTATTTTTATTGTAAACTTGTCTGTCTGTGGTTATAATAAAGATTATTGAAAGAAAGAAAGAAAGAAAGAAAAACTTTTATTGACCACGACTTATGGTAACAATGACACATAGATACACACACAAGACACAAAACGCACACAAAGAAATAGAACACATATCTATGGACTTCATAAGTGGTCAACGAGGTACAGGCCTCAGCATATGCCGCATCAGCCCGAGAGCCGCTGCAGCGCTGGTATTCTGGCCGTACCCCGAGTGACTGTAGTAACTTACACATAAACGACGCAAAAAAAAAATATATATATATCTTAATCTAACAACAAATCATCTAAATAATAAATAATAACTTAACTACGCATAAAAATAAATAAGTGATATAGATATAAACAAATAAAACAAATAAAAATATTTACATCACACAAATAACATGGTACAATTTACAAATACAATACAGGGAATGGAAAAACAAAAACAAAGATACAAAAAAGAATGACAGAGGTTAAAAAAGAAATACAAAGGTACAGATACGGAAAACTACAAAAAATAAAAAGGAATGGAACGTTCTCAAAAGTGCCACGTCCAGCCCAGAATCGAACAAAAAAAAACAAAAATAAAAAAGTAAAAAACCACGCTAGCCACGTCATTTAGCTAACTAGCCTAAAACTCGTACTAAAAAAAAAAATCGCTTTTGCAATAGACCCGTATGCGTACAAATCTCGACCACCAAGCATTGTTAAAAGGGCATGGAAGCTCCGGCATAAGCCGAGAAGAATATGGAAAGGAGGGAGATGTATGAGGACCGGCCTCAAAGATGCTGGGAAGCAGTCCGCATCGCAGACCGCGAACAACCTGGAGGTACGTCGGATGACTTTTGTAAGACAAGGAGAAGCTTTTTTAATTCTCTTCTGAATTTGTATATCGTTTCCAGGTTGCGAATTGGTGGCGGGAGGTCGTTCCAGCACTTTGAGGCGGCGAATCTGAAAGAACCACGAAAGGCTGCCGTCCTATGTTTGGAGGTTATGAAAATGTGAGAGCCATATCTCCTGGGATACTTGCTGAGTTTCTCTGCCCACGTTAGCTTTTTTAGAAGATAGGACGGCCTGCCCGTATTTATAACGCCGAACATCGTAGTGGCAAGATGAAGTCGTCTGCGAGCGTCCATCTTCAGCATGTTTGCTTTGTTAAGAAAGGGGGTGATGTGGGACCTGGGAGGAACGCTGAAGCAGAATCGAGCACAGGCATTCTGCACCCGTTGGATCGCCTTTGCTGTTATGATAATTGTCCCTAATTTGCATCATGGATTTGATTGTGTCTGTGATCCAAGGATGAGGTGGGTGTTTGAATTTCCTTGTTTTGACTGGTGCGTGAAGCTCAAATAGATTAAAAAGGCAGCAGGTAAAGGCATCAACCAGGGCGCTAGTATGATTTATATTGTGTAGACTGTTCCAATCAATTATGTCAAGATCAGCATCCAGCTGATCTACTAAGATGTCCTTTAAAGGCCTGTAGGTAACCCACTGTGGGACAGGTTTTTCGCTTCTGATTTTTAAATCAGCAGTGATCATACCGTGTCCTCCCAACTCAGGCGTGTGTTTGATTGTAACTTTTGTTATCCGAGTGTCAGTACAGATAACATCTATTAAGCTGCTACTGTGCTGTGTAAAGTGGGTTGGCTCGGTGACTACCTGATGCAGGCCCACCCCATTTAAAATTGGTTGAAGATTTTTGTTTTACCACTGCTGGTATTAAGGAGATTAATATTGAAATCTCCAGCCAGGATCACAGCATCATGCTTTCCTAGTGAGGCTATCGAGTCTGATACCCCGTCAAGGAAGATTTCGACATCCTGCCAAGGGGGCCTGTAAGCAGTACCCAGCACCACTTCGACCCCGCATGTGCGAACCCGGAGCCACATCTGCTCAACCTGCGCATTGTATGGAACATCACATAGTTTGACATTCAATCCCCTACGTATGTAGAAGCCAACTCCACCCCCTCGTCCTCCCCGTATATGATTTGCCCTAGGGGTATGCTTCAACTGGTATCCGGCAACCTTCGGAGCCCTATTATCTTCTCCAGACCTCAGCCAAGTCTCATTGATTGCTAGAAGGTCTGGCTTCAGATTATTATTGTAGTCCCCACTGCATTTGCCCTAGATTAGGGTAGGCCCGTGCATAAGGAACTGGAATTTGCTTTGGATAAGGCCTTAGTTGACCACGCTGGCCAAGTGCTGGTTGGTCGACTACACCATCTTAGAATTTCTCCGTAGGTGTGCAGGATTCCTCACGATGTTTTCCTTCACCGTTAAAGCGTCAAATAATCATAATTTATTTAGCACTTATGTTATGCATATCGGAAACAACAGCAATCAACGATCCATTAAAAATTAGGTATATATTAAAAGGAACGACAAATAATAAATAAAAAAGACGTGTGGCACTCGGGGACTGCCGCGGTATAGCATCGTCCGATTTCGGAGCAGCTCATCTCGATTCGTGCGAATTTCGTAGAGTCGTACAATACGTCTAACCGCACGGACACAAACACCGTGCCGAAGTCTACTGAACTGAAATGACGTTAGACGATTGTGAGGTTTTTTTCGTTACGGAATTTCTTGGTTCGGTCGTCGCGCTCAAAGCCCGCGATAAAAGCTATGCAATAGCTTAAAATGAACAAAATAAATTAAAAAAATAATACGCACAAAACAGTTTGATCGCAGATGGGCACAAGAATTTCCTATTAACCCTCAATCACTGTGTTCTGCACCCGGTAGTTTAACGACGTTCGAGTCTTGCTCAATCTAATTTTGACCCTCTAGGATCCAATCGCTTGCCGATCTCCAATCACGTTCAGAAATGACCGAAGCGACTGATTGAACGCTTCTGGTGTACCTTTTTACCCTCCACAGAAAAAAAAGGGTTAAGAATTTGTCGGGTTTGTCTTTTGTCACGTGTACAATGAGCTACTTGAAGCAATGTGTCAAGGTTAGCAGATTAGTTCACTATATCTAAGGTTGGTTAGATAAAGTAGTAAGAAAAATACAGGAAACTATCATAAATCCTCATATTAATGGGCATGTGACGTTGAATATTTTTCTAGGTCTTTTGGGAGCTATCCGATCTCCCAATATAGCCCGTTGATGATTTTAAGGCTTACTCCAAGCCAATATCGTAGTTAGTCAGGAAAAAATATTGTGTATTTTACCCGGATTTTAAAACCCGGATACCGAAAATGTTTTTGATTTTTTCCTCGATTTAAACTAGTACTGCAAGCATCGGTTTTTATTTCGAGAATGCAATAAAGGCAAAACATTTAAGCCGTTACACCAATACGCCGTTAGTATGGTAATAACAGCGAATATATACAAAATGCTACGGCGTAGCAATTTGCTACGAAAACTGTAGTTCCGCAAACTACGAACTCTATTTGGCCTCGTTATACGTAATAATGTTACGTATCTGCTTCGCTTAAATAGCACTTTGCATTCTGGCCAAAATAATTAGTATATTTTGACCTCTATTATTACTTTTAATTATTACTATGTGGCTCGTTGGCCTGTTTGCGGCATGTTATTATGACTCGTAAAGACACATAATAATTTTAAACTGTCATGGTTACATTCATAAGAAAACTGTAACTGTCCGGGAAATTGTCCGGATGAACTGACTGACGGGTTCACCCGTGATCATAACGCTTGCAACAGTGCCGAAATATCCGGAGCTCATTAAAACAAAACAACATGGTAAATATCTCGGACAGTTACAGTTTCCTAATATTTTTTTTTATTAACCCTTGTCATCCCACTGCTGGGCAAAGGTCTCCTCCAAACTTGTCCACAGCTCTCTATTCAAGGCTTGGGCTTGCCAATTCCTTGATAGCTGGACCAAATCGTCACACCATCTCTTCTTATAAAATAAATAAATATCACACGACATCACATACCTTGTTCTGGTTACGAAATATGTTGCTTAAGCACCTGCGTTGCGGATATCAAAAACAACAGTGGTTTACCCAAATATTTAGCTGTAAGTGCTATCCCCAGGTCCGGTAATGATGACGAGGCTACTCCAAGCCATCATCGTATGTCAGGAAGGAAAAAAACAATGTCCCGGGTGGGAATGGAAGCCACGATTCTTAGAACCGTAGTCAAGTTCACAAAACACTGTTCCACCGAGCCAGTCAAGTGATAAAAGTTTTGTTTTGGACTTGAGATTGTTTTTTTTATCTTGAGTTTCTTACTTACTTTGCACCTTAAAAGTCGGCAGGTAGATGACAGACTCCGTGTTTCGAAAAAAACGTTAAGTAGTTGATCCTTCGCCTGATCTTTGGTCACATCAGATTGCAACCACACAAGACTAAACATAGAATGCAATTGTCTTCGCGCGAACATTTGTGCACTCGATTATATAAGTTTCGCCGCGACTGAAATTGTCGGGCCAGATTATTATACATATACTTAATATTTCACTCTCGTCTCTATTATATTGGTCGGATGCCTTGTCGACATCCAGGCCGTCTAAGTTATTTGCTCATTCATCATTCATATTGGATAATAGCTCAGGAATGGCATCTACATCGGCATTCGTAATTCAACTGCGGTACGTTAGTTATTTAGCATTATATAAAGAGAACGTGGTACGCTTTATTTATAGGTAGGTGAGGTAGCCAAAGTAGTAATATCAGAGTTGAGGCTATGGCGTCGTTATTTTTATTGTTAGGTTAGGTTTTTAACATAAATTTTAATGTGTATGATGAAATACATGTCAGAATTAACGCAACAAAGTAATTTGACACAAGTATAATAATTATTCATTTCATAATGTCTCATGAAAATTGATAATAATATGCCAAAATGGGCTGTCAAATACTACACGTACTATTTACTACGACTGAAAAGCAATATCACTTACAGGCGCTGTTTTTTTTTTCATAATAATTTGTGACTATTATGCTATGATCACTTTAAACTTGCATATAAAATCCATATTATTGTAACATTAATAGTATGTTCTAACAAAACACAAAGATAAAGATAATACAAATTTATTATTCAACACAAACTATCAAGTGACCGTAGAAAGTACAAAACGTGGTTGTCTCTACTTCTCTGGCTATGACGTCACTCTGTAGTGACGTCACGCCTTTGTCCCGGATAAGCTATCCGTTGGGACGGCACTTTGTCCCCAAAGCCGTCTTTATTTTGGTTCCGTGCTGTTTATTAGCTTATCTTCTCTTTCTTGTTCAGTAAATGGGATATTTACTGGCATAATTAAGTCATAAGTTGACGCTATTATTCTTGCGGAGTTACAAAGTGGGTGGTTTTTGCTTTGATGCATTTTTCTGTATGATAGAATCTACGAGGTATTAATCTTCATAAAATAAAGATTTAATTATTAATAAATAATAAATAAATATTTCACAACATCACATACATCGATCTGATCCCGTGATAAGTAGCTTAAGCACTTGTGTTGCGGAAATCAGGAACGACAGTGGATACACAAATATATTTAATAACACACCCAGACACAGATCAAACACCGATGTTCGGGACACAAATATTTGTCCCGAGTGGGAATCGAACCCACGATTCTTGAAACCGTAGGTAGTGAACCTGGGTCACTAACCAATGTTCCACCGAGCCAGTCATGTAATGTTTTATATTTACTTATTAAAGCAATAAGTAGATATATTGTATACGGTACTTTTGACTGGCTTGGCGGAACAGTGGTAAGTGACCCACGGTCACTATCTACGGACACTTACCGTGGGATCAGATCAATGTATGTGTTGTTGTGTAATATTTATTTATTTTCACTGACGTAGTTAATCCTCTTTTTATCTTAACTTTTTTATAACCATGAACTTCCTTTTTCGGAAATCGGTTAAAATATCATAATACAGAACATTTTTATTAAACTATGTAAATATTTGCGACAAAATCATAAACCGGTGTCAGTTTAAAAAAGAAAAATCAAGTGTGAAACAAATTTTGACAACGGCTATTATTCACAAATTGCTGAGCATTATTGTTATTGACGAGAAGCACGGTTATCCGGGCCAGCCGGCTATCAACCGGATATCCGGATATATCCGGATACAGTGCATGGGATCTGGAAAAGAAACCGTTTGGCTGTGGGTGTTTATGTTTATATGTTTTACTTCTTTAAGCTGAACATTCTTAGGAGGATTTCTAGAGGAAGGTTTTTATGTATAAGTGAAGCGAGGGCGGGTCACTAGTTCTAAGTGTAAAGGAAAATATCAAAACAATAGGTATAACAAGGTATTTGTATATACCCCGTACCTTGTAAAAGGTGTTGATTACCAAACATGTTTTTTTCTTTGTCTATGTAATGTCGGCACGTTTACCGTGAATTCAATTATCATAAAGCTCAGTTATCACAGCAAACCGATTGCGAACCACAACCCAATAAGGCCGCTCAAATAAATGCGAATTTATGTAAACAAAAACATAGGCAGGTGGATACGTCATCCGCCATATTTCGCGGCTATCTCGATCGGACGGCTTATTTACGGCCACCGTAAAATGAACCGTTTTGACGAGACTGAACGGGTAGATAACGGATATTTTGTAACTTGGTCAACTGAGGGATGTAATAATATACGAGTATACCATATTTTGTATACTGGGTTCATGTTTGATGGGAATTTTAGGGATGTTTTGGAAATGTACCTTAATTTTTGTATGTGTTTTTCTAACCAACATAAAAGGTTGTTTTGGTAAATTATTGTTGCCCTGATGGCAATAGGAAAGTGTTTACAGAAAGTTGAATCCCCGTTAAATAATGTAGAGTTTGACATTTGTAATTATATAGTTTTAATATTACTTTCTAAACTAGTTAACTAGCGAATAAACTAGATTACAAATTGACTAGTTGTAAACTAGTAATTAATAATTACTGCGACATAGTATACGGACCTAGACTTCTGCAGCAAACACAGAGGTCTATTCAACGTGTACAAAACGCCTGCATGCGGTTCCGCTTTGACATACCCAAGAGATCGCACATAACTCCATATTTAAATGACGCTAATATTTTAAATATGACTTACAGGAGACATCTACATATGGCAACAACCATCCGAAAAGTTATAGAAAGTGGGAAGCCAAGTTATCTCTACGAAAAACTTGTATGGGTTAAATGTAATCGCGCAAAGCCCCTGAGAAGTCACAGAGAGACCAACTTAGTAATCCCTAAACATAAAACAAGTCTGTATAGAGGAGGTTTTAAATTTTCTGCTACAAAAATATGGAATGACCTGCCCCCACCCTTGCGAGAGCCGATGCATCCCTTTAGATTCAAACACATGGTTCGATCTCACTTCATTAAGTTGCAGAAACATAAGCAAAACGAACGGCTGAAAGTTCGATAGAGACCTCCTCTCCAGAAATGACTCATGGTTGGTTTCATAGCTATAATTATAACCACGACACTATACAGAAACATTAATTGCACACACACCACACATACATCATACATGACACATAAAAATTCACATCACATCTTCACGAAATTTAAACACATTAAATCTTCACTACTCTATCTACCCATCTATATATCTATCTATATATCCCTTTCACGTGTATCCTTACAATTTTATGTTCAATGGTCGACCCACCGACTCCCAAGGGCCAGGCTGAAAACCAGCGCTGGGCGTTCACGCCTAGCCATATGCTGAGACTGGTACCTATTGTCAATTAAAATACTCTAGATTCTAGATAAACTTAACTTTAGATTTATGTTTTTAAAATAGATTATATGTTATGTTAATTAGTAACTGTAATTATAGTAAGTTTGTATGTACTTGTAATATTTATAAATTGACAATAAAGCTTTTTATTATTATTATTATTATTAGTGATGGATATAACCAAAGAGGCACCATACTTTTTACTTATTAGCTTAGGCAGTTATGTTATGGATAAATAATAATAATAATAAAGGGACCTGACGACCCCATCGCCCGCTGGTGAGAGTTGGTGCGTTTCGCACCAAGAGAGGCAACAACTCCTGCCAGTGCAGTCAGTCTCCGCAGGGCAGCCAGTGGCGGGCTGCTGGTGCGCGGCGACACCTCGGACCCGAGACCTCCCGGGGGAACCTACCATCTTCTCCCCCACCTCTGGCTTGCCTTCATTGGCCGGCCAGAGTGGAGCGCAAGAGCTATATGCTTGAAAGGGTGGAAGTGCTCAATCTGCGTAATAACGGGGAACGGCTGACCGGAACACCGCGATCCAGAAACCGGTGCACACCTCTCGGCACCCTTAGCTGACCACGCCAGTGTTGCCGCCCTTGCCGCCTACAATGGTGGCTAATTTTGGGGGCCCACCCAGTGGTTGGCGAGTCACTGCCTGCCAACTTAAAACAATTTGTGAGATATTGGAATGGCAGGTGACGATATCTCATCCCATAGCCCAGATAATACAGTCCACATACATCTCACCATAGAACCAAATTTTTAGATTCCATTTTTACGCAATAGAATTATATGCTCACCGGGTATCACTGCTGAGTGCATCATTTTGTGCATTTAGGAGTGATATCCGGGTAGCATATCCATCCCAAACTTATATTAAACGTCTCAAGGGGCCTCTACGTGTTGGGCCTGTGCCCCCACGCAAGCCTTCCAAAAGGGCCGGGAAGGTAACTCTTCCCGTGATCATCCCAACGGAGACAACATAATAATATTATACCGAACTACAAGACCAAATCAAACGTGTATGGAAGATGAATCAAGTCACAATAGTACCAATAGTTGTTTCTACCACCGGAGTTATACCCAAACAATTACTCATAAGCCTTCAGAATATAGACCTCCCAAAACACACCTACATAACCCTCCAAAAAGCTGCAATACTCAATACATGCCGAATAGTCCGCAAATTTTTACAGTTAGAGTCTAGTTCATAAACTTTTCACTTTTGCTTGCCCAAAAGCCGCAAATTTGAAATAAACCCCTTTAAGAAGGGAGAATATATTTTTAATATATACACATCATAATAATATTTTTATTCAGACAACTAAATGATCCAATTTTGTTAGTAACAATTTTTCTTATAATATATGTTAGTAGACAGACACAAAAAGCAAAAAACAAAACATTCAGTAACCACTAGCTAGGACTGACAAGACAAGACAAGACAAGAATACAGTTAAATTAACAGCCCTAGCCAGTGTTGCACGAAAGGAGAGTCAGGTCTCTCAGCAAACACCCTCAGAATGCCGTTGGTGCTGCCTCGAAGTCTCGTTAGCAGAGATGCAGAATTTTTGCGCATGATAGCGTAAAAATCGTCCGTGCGTGCTTCTGCAAACATGCCGGACGCGCTACAGAAACGAGGCAACCCCAAAAGCACCCTGAAGATGTTGTTATATTGCACACGTAAGGCATTGTACGACTTCTGAGTAAAGTTAATCCACAGGCTGCTTGAGTAAAATGACTGGCAGTATGCCTTAAATAATGTGATTTTAGCTCCCTGTGAACAACGAGCAAACCTGCGGGCCAACATATTACCCCTTACCGCCAAAGCCCTACGCTCCCTTTCTAAATCCCTGTCATCGGACATACTCTCAGATACAATATGCCCAAGATACTTGAACTGTCTCTGTCTTTTAAGCGGTATTCCACATAAGTTGATTGGTGGCAATTTTTCAGAGAGCTTGTTTTTAGACTGAAAAATTACAAACTCGCTTTTTTGGTGTTGTATATCAGTCCATGATCTCGGGCATACTGCTCACATCTCTCCAACAGCTGACGCATGGAACTGATTGACGGTGCCAGCAGGACCATATCGTCCGCATAGCTCAAGTTATTCATGCATTTGCCGTCAATGTAGCATCCGACATGCTCACTACTGAGACCGTCAATCAGTCCATTGACATACAGGTTAAAGAGCCTGGGCGAGGTCAAACCCCCCTGCCTCACCCCGCACTCCAATCTGTAAGGGTCAGAAAGCACGTCATGCCATTTTAACACGGTTTTCTTTGATTGCGGTACCAATAATCAAAAACCGAGACTATTTCACCAGGAACATTAGCATCTAGCAACTTTTTCCAGAGGATGTCATAACGTACCAGATCAAAGGCCCTGGACAGATCCAGGAAACATGCAATAACCGGGGTTTTTCTGTCATTATAATATCTGACTATGGATTTCAGACCCAGTATTGCAGTCTCCGTTGACAACCCACGCTGGAAACCAAACTGCGCGTCATTTAGCTTTATTATCGGACTTAAAAGCTCGTCCAACAATCTGTCCAGGACCTTCGCCAGTATGGTTGCCAGAGAAATTGGTCGGTAATTGTTACTATCCGCTATGTCCCCGGTTCTATTCTTAACTATCGGAACAACAATCGTTTCCAACATTTTGGACGGCAAGTAACAATGACTTATGCATAAGGAGTAGAACATAGCTAAAACCCTATAAACATGTCTCCCAGCATGTCGCAGATGTTCCACACTGAGCCCATCATGTCCGGGCGATTTACCCCTGGTCATCTGTTTTACGGCTCTTTTTACTTGCCCAGCGGTAAAAGTAATGATCCCCCCCTCACGACTAGTCGTATTCTCAAAAACTACACCTGTTGTTGGTGTAGATTTTACTATAAAATTATCTCTGAATTGATTCGCAATAGACAAAGGATCATTTTCACCCCCTACCCTAGTCGACCTCCCTGGTCTAAGATTCAATTTATTAGTACTTTTCCAAAATTTGCAAAAGTTTTTCTCCTTGTGTAAAGTAGCTATCCTATCCATAGTAATTTGCTGCTCATGGTTTTGACACCATTTGAGCTTCCCCTTAAATACCTTACGGCTCAGACACATATCATCATACAATTTACCACAATTAGGCCTACCATGAAGGCACCACAGAGAGAACTTTAGCTTTGACTCCCTATGCGCCTGACTAACATGTGTATTCCACCCCCTAATACATCGCTTTCTACCCTGACAAGGCCTTTGAGACTTGCTTTCTTTCGATGCGTTAGATAAAATCTTAATTATTTCATCATACAAATTACTTAGAACTAGTTTATGTTCATTATTTCTACACATACTATTGCCACAAGATCTACATTCAGATGGAAAATCTATATTTCTCAACCCTACGTTACATAAATCTGTGTATACATCAATTTGCTCTGGTGTTCGTGAACCCCAAGTTACTTTATTGTCTACTCGATCGTGAGTGTCTATTTTAGACGGAACAATATTGAGATCGCAACGTAACACAAGAGGGAAATGATCAGACCAAAGTACGTCTTGCATAATATATACATCCTTAACAGTCATCCAAGACGCCAATGTAACTAAGCAATGGTCCAACCAGCTGCTTGAGCCATGGGCTTCGCTAACATAAGTGTAGCTACCAGATCCAGTTCCTAACATTTTTATGTCAGCACAAATCCAATTCTGTTCACTACAAAATTTTAAGAGTTCCTTACCGAAAAGTCCATTAGGGTCCGCATTAAAGTCACCTAGTACATACACCGACTCCGAATCACAACTTTCCACAATGGCACTTATCTCCGCCATACACTCCGTAAACTCTAATAAGTTATCAGCCGAGTCCGTCGGCATATAAATGCTACATATTATAATTGAACGCCCTTCCAAAGATGCACTAATAGCACACAGTCGGTTAGACGCACACTGAAGCACAGACACTGAACGGAAAAGCCCCTTTCGCCACAGTATTGCTACTCCACCAAAAGGTCTTCCCCTAAGTACACCTGCAGAGGTATCCACTGCTGACTTGCCTGTGTACTCGAAGTCACTGTGAATGGTTCCCAGGAAAGGAATATCGTGGGGCAACAGCCAGGTTTCTTGCAGGGCAATAACATCAGCTGTGCCACATAGATGTCTTATATTCGGCATTGACCTTTTGACCGATTTACAATTAAAACTGACTAAAGTAGTCAAACTGGTACTGGTATTACATGTAATTGATTCTCTAACCATATTGTTTTATAATTTATCCGTTATCGGAGTCTTTTCATCTTGACCGGTTTGCTTTTTAAAATTCACAAAACGTCTAAAACTAATGCCATCAGGCCAAACACTTTCGTCTAAAAAGGACGATAGTTTGTTCTTCGAAACAAATGCTTTATATGCATTATAGTTTCTTTCTTCTTTCATAAACACCTTTTCTATGGTTATAATTTCACCCGTTTTATTCTTAATATATTGTATTATATCCTCTTGTGACACATCTTTATGTACATTTGATATAAACAAGGGTATTTTAGTGTCCGCTGCCTTGAATTTTCCTTCCAACTCGGTCATCGCCTTACCGGTTTGACCAACAAACCGGTTTCTTATTTTTACGTCTTTGCACGATTTCCCATTCATCACTTCTCCCTTCTTTTTTCCACTCACCCGGTGTTTTCACCACCTCTGCAACAGTCATTTTATCTGTATTCTTCACAGTCTCTAAATCGACCACAGGTACATCAGCTGATTCTCTGCGTATCGTACGAAAGAACGTCAGGCGCCCGTTATCTTTCGTGTTTACATTTTGTCGGACGCTGGGCTCACTAGGTGCGGACAGGACGGCAGATGATTTATTTGCACCGTGCGCCTGCGGGCGCGAGCGAGAGGGCGAGCGCGCGCCCGCGCATGATGACTCAACTGCAGATCGTCGCTCGCTATGCGCCGGCTCAGGTGTTATGCATAGACCAACCGGCCCGCTATCAAACGCATACCCCCCACGGTTAAAATTTGCGCTAATCTCGTAATTGGGTGCCGATTTTAATTTCAAAATATTCACTTCCTCACATAATACAGTGAACTGTTCCGTGGTTACAGTGTTCTGCTTTAAGTACTCGGTTTGGGACTTCAGTAGAACAATATCCTTGAGTAACTTAGTTACGTCTACATGGTCAAAAGTCACCGGGGGAAGTTTTTCCAAACGTCTAGCGACAAAAATAGGAGATGATTCCGGATCTATTTCTTTTAAAATTGCAATAATTTCTTCCAGGCACGGTTTTCTTTCTTTTTTTCGTGACATTTTACGCTTTAGTTCTGGCAGAGATTTAAACAGTAACGTCTTCGCTTCGTATATTTCCTCTTCCGAAAAAGCCGATGCACATATTTGGACAATACTGACTTCATCCATCACTTCTATTTTATTTTGCACGAATACTAACACTTCGTTGATAACGATTTTACAGTTTGAACACATAATTTCACTCGGGAATGACATGATTACGCTGGAGGTCACTGAACTCAACCGTTCGCGCGCGCGTCAGCTGACGACTGAATGATGCACTAATGTTCATAAATGAATAACTTTTGACAGTTGAATTTATTATTTCATCATCATCAGCCCATATACATCCCCACAGGCACTGGGGCACGGGCCTATCGTAAACTAGGGCGATAAGGCCGATAACCGAAGAATTTATTCGTAAGTGTGCAAGTTTCCTTACAATGTACGTATGAATTTCGAACTTAAAAGCAGTAATACGTGACGGGGTTTGAATTGGCAACCTCTTGCATGGCAAACAACGACCCTAATCACTCGGCCATGGACACTTTAAAAAAAATATATTCAATGTGTTTCTCTAACTCGTAAAACACTGGTTACGTGTTAGGGGTGAGAGCCATCCGCTCCCCGCAAGTCCGGTGATGATGACTCCAAGCCATCATCGTAAGTCAGCTAGGAAGAAAAGAAAAAAATAACTGGGGTACGGTCTTTAGTTAGCTAATAAAGTAAGTTAGCTAATCTTCAGCAATAACTCACTATATGATTTTAAACTGTCATGGTCACACACATTCGAAAACTGAAACTGTCCGGGATATTTACCATGTTGTTGTGTTTTAATGAGCTCCCGATATTTCGGCACTGTTGCAAGCGCCATGATCACGGATGAACAGTATCAGTTCATCCGTGATCATGGCGCTTGCAACAGTGCCGAAATATCGGGAGCTCATTAAAACACAACAACATGGTAAATATCCCGGACAGTTTCAGTTTTCGAATAACTCACTAGTTACTGAGGTGACCTAACTCACCTTTATCAGCTAACTACTCCAGACTCCGACACTAACGTGGGCTTAGCACACAGTAAAAAGGTTACAGCCTTCACGCGAATTGACGCTTTTGTCGATTATGTCATATGGCAAGGTAAAGTCCAATGTGACGAGGGATCATAAATACAATCAATAGGGATTTTGGATGAGCTGTAGTAGGTTTTACTTGTAATTTTTGCCGATAAAGCCTTACTTCTCACAAGTACCCGTAATCGTTGAGCATGCATCATGGTTTATGAGATACAGCTTGGAGACAGACAGACGGACGAACTCTATAAACGACAGAGTCACAGACGGGAAGCTCCATAATATGTTGCTTATAAATTAAAAATAATAATTAATTTCTTTCTTTTGTTTACAGGTAATTTACATACGGGCTGCTTTAAGAATCCGTGAGTTAAAAAGTAACGAAAGCCATAAAAGAAACGTATCATAATATCTTCATAACTGTAAAGGTATTTGACATAACTATTCGATATTTTAAATAAAAGAACGCGAACTGACAATGTCCAGGATATTTACCATGTTGTTTTGTGTAAATGAGCTCCCGATATTTCGGCACTGTTGCAAGCGCCATGATCACGGGTGAAACATTTTCAGTGCTGAAATATCGGGCTCATGAAAACAAAACAACATGGTAAATATCCCGGACATTTTCAGTTTTCTAATATGTGTAGCCATGAAAGTTTAAAATTATATAAAAAAGCGGTTTTAAAATTCATCCATCCATTTTTTCTTTCAACCGGATTTTTCACGTATTTCACCGACAATATTTTCCACCAATCCCCATCCGTATACAGCTTTAAACCACCAATCGGCACGGTTGTTGTGACAGCGAGTGCGTGACGTCACGGCAGCCATGTTGTCGCATGCTAATGACGTCAGCTGTTATCGGAATCATTTGCATAGACCGCACTTTGCGATTTGTAGCGAAGGTTTTGATTCAGTGCGTTCTAATTTTATAATAGGGGGTGGAATTATTGACGAGTTTCAAGGATATACTGCGGGATTGTTGTAGCATGATATTAAGCCGTAAAAAGGCGTGGAAATAATCTACACTTGATATTAAAAAACTAAAGAGTTTGTTTGTTTGAACGCGCTAATCTCAGGAACTACTGGTTCGAATTAAAAATTCTTATTCGTCTTCTAAGACTTCGTCCGCGTATTAAATAAATAAATATTACACAACATCACATACATTGATCTGATCCCGTGGTAAGTAGCTTAAGCACTTGTGTTACGGAAATCAGCATCAACAGTGGATACACAAATAAACTTAAATATAAATATATTTAATAATATACCCAGACACGGAACAAACACCGATGTTCGTCACACAAATATTTGTCCCGAGTGGGAATCGAACCCACGACTCTTGGAACCGTAGGTTTTGAACCTGAGTCACTAACCACTGTTCCACTAAGCCAGTCTCCCGGTTTTTAGACATTTTCTATTGTTTCTTTGCTACTATTGGTCGCAGCGTAATGTTATATAGCCTTAAGCCTTTCTCGATAAATGGTAATCCCAACACAATTTCTTTTTTCAATTTGAACCAGTAATTCCTGAGATTAGCGCGTTCAACAAATTCTTCAGCTTTTTAATACTAAGTTAAGATCAGTATTATTAAAACCAATACCCTATTATTTAGCGTTATTATTAAAACCACTACTCAACAGCCAATAAAGGGAAAAAACAGCATCACAATTCAACTGCAACAACAATTTGTGTCGTAAATCAGTCTGTTGTCGCCTCGCGGCCCGACACGTCGTTATTGCACGTCGAGGCTTTGCTTTGTCACCTGATATAGACGTTATGTTGCCTCGATGGATAGTTTCCAGGATTACAATAGCTTATGATATTGTTCTGACTCCGTAGTTTAACATGCATATACACCGTGTAACTTTAATGGTATTTACTTTTAGTAGTAAGATCGAATAAAAAATACTTTTTTTTCTCGACTCGTTCTTTTAAGAGATATGACGTAACCAGGTAAGGACTGCTTGCCGCGTGAAATTGATGATTGAAGCTAAAGAATCACTACGCCATTAATAACAAAGCGGTTCGAGCGTGCTTACGACTTTCATTTCTGCCTTTCGTTGGACTGTTATTTATTGATTTAAATAAAAATACTGCACAAATCTGTACTACTAAGATAGCATCATTTTACTGCGGGAAAGTTACCACCTAAATTTCTCTGTGTTTTATTTATCTCCCATTGTGTTACGATTTTAGCCCATCTATCGCACATATCCCTATCACACGGGATCCTAGAACTTATATTCTGTCCTGCAAAAGAACCCACAACCAACTCCCAAGAAAACAGGTTCACAATCAAATGCGGCCAATCAAAATTAAAATCAAGCAAGCCGACGTTGCATTGACGCGTTCGGAGTAGTTTCTATTTATTTGTGGTCGCGACATAAACTAGGTTAGTTTAACATTCCCAAGACTTGCCAAGCAACTAACTGATGCATTTTCTAGTTTCAATTCCGATCGCAGAACATTCTCGAATGGACCGAAGCTTTGGCAGAGCTTCGCATCCAATTACCGATGGTTTGTCAAAGGGACATTTTATTTACATAAATATCGTACCTACAGCGAATAATTTATCATGATACTGTCTGATTTTGTTTGTTATGAATTTATATTTTATGAGTGATTTTTCCGTGGTATAAGCGCTGGACGTTATTTTAAATTATTTAAATAAATAATATCTGGGACATTTCCATACACGTTCATCTGCCTCCAAACTATACAGAGCTTGTACTAATAGGCGTCAGAGACTGGCAAACATGCATATATATTTATAAATATATACTTAAATACATAATCACACCCAGTCACAGAAAAACTCCAATTATTAGAGCCGCCAGCCAGTATTACTAGCCACTGTTCCACAGAGCCAGTCAATAAAATAAAAAAATAAAATAAAATAAAATAATTCTTTCGGTTAACAAGGTTTAACTTATGATATAAGTGGATGGAGTCTCCATTTAAGCTGAAGAGCCTGTGTTTGGAGACGCCGCTCTTCCTTATTCCATTAAAAAAAAAGTCAATGAAACATGAAAATGGGGTTTGGTTTTCTACTTTAATATAGCAGAGTAATTCATAAAACATACAATTATTAATTGGCATCGCATTAAGTATACAATTTAAGCAAGCAAAGATAATCATATTTTTTGTCATCATAGACAAAGTACATTTTTACAAAATAATTTGTTTAGATAGTGGGATAAATAAAAATAAAGAAGCAAAACTGATGTGCCAGGATCGAAGCACATGGCAGGAAGTGATCTCTGCCTACCTCTTTGGGAAAAAAGCGTGATTTTAACTATGTATGTATGTTAATTATTTATTTGAATATAGTATGAAGACCGTTCCGGTTCTCTTTCTGATCTCAAACCTGTTCCTGGTATAGAAACGGTCAAGGGTATGATGTACCTAGGTGCCTTCATAAAGGATGACGGTGACTGTTGCGACGATATCCGACGAAGGATTGGAATGGCAAAGGATGCTATGACCCGTTTACAAAGAATCTGGAAGGACCGAGGGATAACGAAGAAAACGAAGATCCGTTTAATCCGTGCGCTTGTCTTTCCGATTTTCTTGTATGGCGCAGAAACGTGGACAATCCGAGAGGCTGAAAGGAAGAGAATAGACGCATTCGAAATGTGGTGTTGGCGACGCATGCTCCGAATATCATGGACAGCGTTTCGCACTAATGTGTCTATTCTGAAAGAGCTAGACATTAAAGTCCGTCTATCCACAATATGCCGGCGACGCATCCTCAGCTACTTTGGCCATATTATCCGACGTCAGGATGAGAACTTGGAGAAACTTATCGTCTGTGCAAATGTGGAGGGCAAACGATCAAGAGGGAGATCTCCATTACGGTGGTCGGATCAGCTAAAGCCGGATAGCTCCCACAAGTTCGAGGAAGTTGTACGTATGGCTGCCGACCGCAACATTTGGAAACGCCTAACGGACCGCTGGATGAAGAATGGTGACCGCGATCTTCAGTCATGAAGGATCGACCACAGAGAGAGAGAGTATGAAGATGTCTTGTTACTTGTGTAGTAGACAAAAATTGTTATATTGTCATATTTTTAACCTGTCCACCAAAAAAATATAACTCACCTGACGCAGTCGGATAAAAATGAAGTTAATCACGTTCTCCCCAAAAACGTTTTGTGAAGAACTTAAAACCGCTTTGAATTTATCTCCCCATTTATTATACAAAACAAGTTAAGAGGGGATTATCCGCAGAGATTGTCCGTAAATCAAATCGCACGTTATGGGGGGTAGGAAAGGGGGGGTTTAGGCTCCTTATCAGAATGATGGATCGGATCGAGTCTCTCCGAGTGACCGTTGCGATTTATTGCAGTTTGTGTTACTAAGCCGAGCAGGATGTTCCCAATGGAAGATTAAGGGTGATTTAAGTTATCTACTAAGAAATTAGAAGAATATCTATCATTCTGTAATGTCGTTCATAGTATGTTTTTTTATATATAACATGGTAGTAAGATCCACAAATGATGTCACAAATAGACCATATTGAGCCTGTCGCACTCACCCTGAAGGCCTGCTTAAATGCCGTTTCACGCCCGCCTGAAGAGCCCGGGATCATAGAAGGGAGGGAAAACGTGAGCTGGAAGGGCATTCTATGCCTTAATGACACGGGGAAGTAAAGATAATATTAGTGATATGGGGAACAGGAGCCTTAAAATGGTCAAGTCCTTATAACCAAAAAAATTGATCTGAAATAGTGAAATAAGTCATAAAGCTACTAACGCAACGTTTGGAATTTGTAAGAAAAATAAAATTGTTGCAATCCAATTGAAAGATTTTAGTAGTTTTATTTTTACAACATTATTGTGATAAAGATTCAAGTGGATGCATTTTGTAGACAATTTCATCAATTTATTAACAAACTAGTGGTCCCGGCGAATTTCATACCGCCAATACTATAAACCTTCCCTGGACTATCACGAAAATTTTAAAAACAAAATCAGCTCAATCGGCTCAGTCGTTCTCGAGTTTTAGCCAGACTAACGAACGGCGATTCATTTTTATTTATATAGATTTAACTTTATTAGAGCACTCTAAGTGCTGTGTTTTTTTATGTATATGGCAATAAACATAAAAAAAACGTTAAAAATAATAAGAAGTACCTACTGTGCTTCTAAAGTAATTCAAACAAACATATTTTGCATAATAGCGCCATCTATCAGAAACAAACCGCATCAAATCCAGCATGCTTCTACGTGAGAAACAACTCCAATAGGAATTGATGCTTAATCGCTTCCCCGATTTACCTGACATTGGAAATGGGATAACGTGAAATGATAAACAGCCCTTCTTCCTGTGCAGATATTACATTGAAGAATGTACCTTGTAGCTAGAGGGGAAAGCTTATTTTTCAATGACAGCCAGGAAATAATATTATTCGAAAGACATCAGCCAATGCAGGTGGGAACAATCAGTCTTTGATTTTACTGTGTGTATATACACCGTGAAATTTTAGTGGTTGTTTTCCCGCAGTAAAATGATTCTATCTTACTAGTACAATAGATTTGTGCAGTTCTTTTTTGTTAAAATCAATAAATGCCGGTTTTACGAAAGGTTTAACCGAAACTCGAAAGCACGTTCGAACCGCTTTATGACTTAGGGTGTCGAGCTTCTTCAGATTTAAGCATCGATTTCATGCGGCAAGCAGTACCTGATTACGTCACATCTTATAAAATAACGATAGCTTCTCTCGTTTTCGAGTTGGAAAATTATCATTTTGAAAATTTGAAAAAAAAAATTTTTTCTTTCGAGGAATTTTTTGCATGAATCGATAGTATTACTAAAGGCAAATCGTTCTGCCACCGGAAAACAACCACTAAAATTTCACGGTGTATTGCTTTCCTTTTCTTTTTTATGGTAAATGATACTGTGTGAAAGGGAAAGGAAGTGACGGATAAAAATGAAGGTTGGTTTTCGATAAAGTAGGCCTTACGTGTGATTTTTATGATGTTTATGTTTTTCGTGGGCAAAATTGAACAAGCCTTGTTTTATTTTCATTTGAACTCATGTTTTGATGTTTGCAACGTGAAGTAAACATGACGTGTTTTTATTGAGTAACGAGCTTGTAATATAATATTCGTTCTAAATGTTGTCCATTATCTAAAGAAAAGGCTTTAAAAATGCAGGTGATGGTTTGAGTCAAAAATTCTTTCAAAGGAACCATAGAAGTTTAAAAATAACATAGTAGAATAGATAGATACGTATAACACAATAGAATTGAACATATAATGATAATAATACATAGTTTATTTGGTACAAATTACTATCGAACCCCATTTCAATAAACGAAAATATTGATTTGTTAAAAAGGAGTGAATAATAATGTTACCAATACCTGTGAGAAATTACAAAGTGACTTTTAATAAAATTATGAAATATCAAGGGTATAATTCATCAGGTTTTGACATGTTTAGCGTACTTCGTCTGTTGTTTTTTTTTTATTAAAAAAAAGTAATTTTCAGTTGTAAATATTGAAACAATAAAATTACTTTTGTTTCAAAGGGTTCATTCTCCCTGAAGAAGAATCGCTGCCTTTTGAAAATCAATAAACATAGTGTTATAAAGAAAACAGACTGTAAAACTGTGGTAAAAGTTAAAAGTTATTGTTGAATTCAAATATTGACTGTTTTTGTTTTGGTATAAAATGGCATCAATATCTCACGTTTTAAAATATTATCGCAACATTATACTTCAAAGAAATTAAAAAGTTAGGACCATCTCAATCTGGATGTTGTAAATTCGTTATTTTCAAGTTTGAAAGCCCGCCTAAGTGGCAAGTTGTTATCAAGTTACAATGAGCTCAAAGTATTACTTCATAGTAGTGTTATTCTTCAGACCATCAGACCTTTTTACCCGTATTTTGTTGTAAATATGTTGGGAGAAACATCAAGTTTCTAGAGTTATCAATTTCAAATTTATATAAATTAAAAAGGAATATTTTTTTTGGTATCGCTTTTTCGAACCATTTGTTTGTGTTTCTCCAGGTGTGTATTTTATACAATGGATTTAACACAGAAGAAATAGATACTCGTAAAAATTACCTGCTCTAAAACCAAGAAAAGGTTGAGTACCCCTTCCCACGAGTATTGTATAATAGTCAGCAAGTTTGCACTGCGCACTAGTTTAGTTGTGACGAAATTCTGACATCACGATTGTGTCGTAGTCACGTACTACGAGTAAATTGCTACGATGCTACAATGCTACGAGGTTTGACTACGTGTGTCGTAACGGCGGGAGTTGAACAGATCAACTTTTATTACGAACGTAATTCGTTCAAAAAATATCATAAAAGGCGCGAAATGCGGATATAGAAGATAAAAGAAATTCACTTTATTATTATGTACTTATATCTTCTCTGTAGTACGTAAAGCCCCAGGGGCTCTAAATCCAAATACAACTTTTGTCAAAAAATAAGAATAAAAGCAAAAAAATCATCACTAATCTCCTAATCTAAGTGTCCATGTTACAAAGTCACTTTGAAACTTGTCCAAAGAATCTTAACTTAGCAAGTTATCTTAATCTACGGCAAAAGATTAAATTCCTTACCTTCGCAGGCTGTGTCTACTTAAAAATTTCAGCACAAAGTCTTGCATTAAAACTTAAATTCCGTCTTGAAATAAACTATTTAAACAACTTGAAGTACTAACGTTTTCTCGGAATGGAGTTTTAATTTAAATGAAAGATACAAAGTAGATGTTAAAAAGCGGTAAGGGACTGTGACGTCTCTACGGACTTGAACAACTTATTAAACATTCATACACTTGCTTTTTTATGTGATGTGTACCAAATAACGTTTATTGTAGACTAATCTATAGATACGATATTTTAACCAAAGAGTGCAAAGTTAAAAAAATTTTCTAGCTGACGTACGATAAAGGCTTAGAGTAGCTCTGCCAACATCACCGGACTTGCGGGGGAGCGGATGGCTCTCACACCTAATCAAAGTTTGATAGGCCAAATAAGATCTACCAGGACACCTCCTGATCACAACATATTGTGTATTGGAATTGTTTTTATTGTAAATATCTAATTAATAAATAATACTTGTTTTGCATTTTCATGATTTAAGTTTTACTTAGCCTGTTCTGGGCAAAAAGGCACCCCAATTCACTTCAAAGACACTGGTCGGCTTTGGTCAGAAATGTTGAGTCTTTATTAAAATTTAATTTGTTAAAGGTACTAGGATTAGTTCACTATAAATAAAATTATAAAGAAAACATAAAAAATACAATATCAGGAAGTATTAAGAGAGAAATAGTCCAAACAAATTCGACTCTACCTATTTATATCTGTTAACAACGCCTTTGACATCGACAAAGCCTTTCAACTCTTGAACGTGATTCCATGCAACCTCTGACTTGTCCCGTTTGTCCCGCTGTCCCGTCCCGTCCCGACCCTTCGTGACAGCTGTCACTATGGGACACCAGTGATTTGCAACTGTCAAATTTAATACAGCGACGGGTTTGAGGGCTACGGGTTGATCGATTAAAGGAACTGTTTTACTTGCTATGTCCAGGGATATTTATTTTATATTGCTACGAAATTATTTATCAACCGACTTTTAAACAAAAGATCCTCAATTTTACTTATGACTTCCAATTGATAAGACGTTTTAATCGTAATTTAACGTTACGTATTAATTTGGAATTATTATGCAAATTTTGTTTTACATAATAAGTTTTTGCTCTTGTATAACACTCCCTATTGTAATAATAATTAAAACCTGTATCACCATTAAAAAAAATAGGGACTTTTTTTGTAACAACTGATGATCTAGCGATTTAAAATGCTATTCGTTCTCTTAAAAGTCTAAAATTCTCCTTTAAAGGATAGACTCCGCCCTCTAGCGTTAAAACACCAGTACAAAAATCGTCACATATCCGCATTATGTTCGCAGATTCCGCGGTCCACGTCGCCATATGTGAGACTTAATTAAACTTGGCGGTTGTTTTTTGACAATCACATTATCCGCATGCTGGTTTTTATGATCCCGAAATTGGAGAATGGCCCTTATTTTTCATGTGGGCTTTGGAAGTGTGTGTTACAGACCGTGATGAAGTATATTAGCTTTTAATAACAATGGGAGTTAAGAATTAATCTTAATGCTATTAATAACTCCAGCTAGGTCTAATTGTAACTAAATATTAATCTTTTTGGGTCTACACGCGATATTAGGAGTAGCAATTACATAGCTACTTACTGCCCGACATTTCGATTGGGTTACACCAATCATGGTCGCGAGCAAAGTAGCGAACTACTAAGTCTAAAATCTTACATAGGTCTAATTGTGTTACGAATGGGGTATCTCACATTTTATTTAAGTACTAGCTGGGCCAGCGACTTCGCCCACGTTTTCCCCCGTTTTTTACACATTTCTTACTGTTTCTTTGCTCCTATTGGTCGCAGCGTGATGTTATATAGCCTAAAACCTTCCTCAATAAATGGTCTATCCAACACAATTTTTTCAATTCGAACCAGTAGTTCCTGTGATTATCGCGTGCAAACAAACAAACTCTTCAGCTTTCTACTACTAGTAAAGGTTAAAGAAAGAAAAAATAAACTAGTTTGACGGTTATAAAATCAAAGAAATGTGACCACAAAAACATGACACATAATCAATTAGCCAACTTTTAATACCATTGCCTTGTTTGAAACTTAATGGTAACACAAAGTTTGGAATGAAAATTAAAGTTTGATAGTAACAAATGTTTGTAAACATATATAATACTATATCCATCTCAAATAAAGCCTCCAATATGTCGTATTGCTGCGTCCCAGAAAGTTTGAGAACTCATTTCTTTGCCCCCTTTTGAACTTCTACTATGGCACATGTGTTACTGTTAAATTGAAGAAATTGGCTGTTTGCTATTTCATATGAGAAAGATAGTTTATGTTAGTTATACTACGTAGGACTCTCCAGATATTTGATTGCCTGGCTACGATTCCAAGAGTCATGGGTTCGTTCCCATCCGGGATAAACATATTGTGAAAATTTATGTGACTGGTTGTAAATATGTATTTCAGCATGTATTTCTAAATTATTGTGAGGTAGTATACTGCCCTAGGATATATTATACGTTAAATAACTTGATTATACGTTAAATACAGTCAGGGGATACCAATAACAACTATCTGTCCGGTGGTTGGTGAACGGTATACGGGTAAGCGACCCCGGCTCCTCGAGCTACTATCGACTCAATCCAAATCATCCGAGGCGATAGTATCCTTCCTCCCCTTTTCCTTCCCCCGTCATATATCCTTGCTACTCATCATCATCATCATCATCATCATCATCAGCCCATACTTGTCCACTGCTGGACATAGGCCTCTCCAAATGCACGCCACTTCTCTCTATCCTCGGCCACTCGCATCCAGCTCCTACCAGCCGCCTTGCTACTCGTGGGAACGCAATGACCTTGTTAAAATAATGCACAAGGCAGAATGGCGGCGACGTGGTCCACAACCCGTCACGTCACGTTTCCCACAGAGGTGAAAAGTGGATCGCTGGAAGTGATCTCTGCCTACCCCTCTGGGAAAAAGGCGTGATTTTATGTATGTATGTAATAACTTGAATCTTACTATCTATTAAAAAAAAATCCATCAAAATCCATTGCGTAGTTTCAAAGATTTAAGCATACATAAGTACATACAGATAGACGCGACTTTACTTTATAATATGAAGTGATATATTTGTATGTATATCAGTCTTTGGCACCTATAGTACAAGATCAGCTTAGTTTGGGGTCAGATGGTTATATCATCATCATTATCATCAGACCATTTCAGTCCACGCCTAGACATAGGCCTTCTCTTTTTTAGAAATAAATTGCATACATTAGTGGTTTCATAAATTTCGTTCAAAAATCTATCTAAAGACTATTCGAGACCGTATACACCGTGAAATTTTAGTGGTTGTTTTCCCGCAGTAAAATGATTCTATCTTAGTAGTACAATAGATTTGTGCAGTTATTTTTTGTTAAAATCAATAAATGCCGGTTTCACGAAAGGTTTAACCGAAACTCGAAAGCACATTCGAACCGCTTTATGACTTAGGGTGTCGAGCTTCTACAGCTTTAAGCATCAATTTCATGCGGCAAGCAGTACCTGATTACGTCACATCTTATAAAAGAACGATAGCTTTCCTCGTTTTCGAGTTGAAAAATTATTATTTTGAAAATTTTTAAAAAAAAATTTTTTTTTTGTGAGTAATTTTTTGCATGGTTCGATAGTATTACTAAAGGCAAATCGTTCTGCCACGGGAAAACAACCACTAAAATTTCACGGTGTATATTTTAGCCAACATACTAGAAAATCGTACCCTACCTACAACCTCTGTTATTATCGCCCGAAACAATTTGTCTGTACCCAATATAAATTGTGCGATTACAAAAAGGTTGGATTACACCGCGTTAGTGGTGGTGGTGGTGAGTCTCAAGCCTACCAATTTATAGGTATATCTTATCATATATAATATCTTGTATAATATAGTTCACCAGTTTACTCTAAAATAATATTTAAACTATCAGTGTGGGAGCACGAAAACTATTACATTCATATAATTTAACATTTCGTTATTTTCGAATGTGATTTTGAAGTAGGGTCTAATCAAAAAAGCCGTAATCGACGAGCGTGCATGAAGAGGTTGATGGATGTGGAAGTGGATGAAGCAAAAGTGGTGTGCCAGGACCGTAGCGCATGGCAGGAAGTGATCTCTGCCTACCACTCTGGGCGTGATTCTATGTATGTATGTATGTTGTTTGTGGTATTGGAGCCAATTATATTTTCCACAGCTGGAGGAGGCAGAGAAACGAAGGGTTTCTATATTTAACACTATATTACATATAACAAATTACAATTGAAAGTTAATAAAATCTAATTAACCTATGTGTGAATGGGTTCGATGTTAGAACCACACTGGTCTAACAAATGTTAAGTGGACAAAGGAAAAGGTGAAATGGGGTTAATCATGACGAACGATGCTGAAGTGTGCGTAGCCGAGGTGCTGGCGCTGCATTTCGGTGCCTCGTGATTCTCTGCAGGTCACGTTGTTCGCTGTGCGAAGTCCATCCGCTGGTTGCGACACCTTGCTCGCTCGGTGGTGGCGTGGATACGTAACAAGCCCCTCTTGAATATTTGTTTTATTTTGTTTTTGGTGTTTGTTGTTATAGCGGCAATAGAAAGAATACATCAGCTGTGAAACAATCACCGTTCTGTGGATACTGTCTGATGACAGACGGACAGACAGCCAATTCTTAGTAATGGGGTCTCGTTTTTACCCTTTGGGTACAAAGTACTAAAAACACAAGCATCAAAACGATGGTGTCATAATCCTATGTGCCTGAATATTCGAGGCGCTTCTGCGTATTTTATTTCCGTTTTTGTCCGTTTGTTCCGTTCGATGAAAAACGGAGGTTCACTGTTTACATAGCAAGGCTGTATAAATCTTTATTACGATGTATAATGTTTGTTTAGGAAAATATACGGACTGGCAAACGCTAAATGGGAGTAAACACTACCGGAACGCTGACAGTAAGGAGTAGAAAACAGAGGGCCTACCATGAGTTGGCTATCGTCAACTTACGTACGTTAAAAACCTATCGAGTTGTTTTTTTCATATGGCCGATTGTAGTTCTTCGCGTAACCACCAGGCGGCGCTGTACAAGTTTTTCATAGATATATTTACGTAGGCGATATTGAGCGCGTAAGTTTTAAACTCATGGTAGCCCCACAGGTTGTGTTCGTTTTGGACAGTGCGCTATTTTTAATGTTCTGGATGTCGTAAATAGAGTTGAGTAGAGTATGCTCAGATGGTTAGGTTATGTTGAGAGGATGAATTAAAGACGATTAACGAATGCTATAGAAAAATGAGATATTTACTATTTGTATTGTAGCATTTCGGCAGGAAAGTATGAATTGACATTAGTTCTTTGAAATAGGTAAAGAAAAGGTTTTCTTATTTCGTTTTGGACTGAAAGCGCGACGGACTTACTATTATAATTACTTAATTTCATTTATAAATAAAATTTCACGCACAGAGTTCGTCTCAAAACGTTGCTAATCTGAGAATAGAGATAGAAAGCAAAGAACACCCAGTACTAGAGCCTTTTATTATAACCACCGTTCTCATTCCGTGTCGCAAAGATTAATCAAGCGATACCATTAAGCGCTGCAGCGCTGCAACACGCCCCATTATTCGGGTCAACATAAAATGCAGCTGTTTGTAAGCGCTGAAAGCGCTTAGCGATTCCAGCAACATAATCCACTTTAATTATTGGATTTGGCTCGCGTGAAAACCTATTTAGGTAACCGTACGTGAAATGGGATGACTTTAGAGCCTATTATGTTATTAAACTACAGACTGGCCCGTTGTTTTATCGGTAGCATGCTGTGTAAGGATCGAGAGGTCCCCGGTTCGAGTCCGGGGTTATGTATAATTTGTGTTAAGAAATTATTCAAAAATCAGGAAGTTGGCGGATGTACGCCCGTGCCTCGGAAAGCACGTTAAGCCGGTGTTCCTGCGTCCGAACTCTCATCAGTCATGTTGGATTGCCGTCTCAAAGAACTATAATCTCAATGAAATCTCAATGAGATGTAAATGATCTTGTGTGATATCATATTTTGTTTATTTGCCCAGTTGAGTTTTTGACCACAACGTATTGCAATTTTAAGATGTGCTTGTGTTAATAAATATGACACACCAGACTGATAATGGCAAAATTCTGGCAAAATAAATGTTCTTTTTATAAAGTGTCTAGGATGACCGCACTCCACCTGGTGGTAAGTGGCTGTGAGGTCAACATAATGACGACATTCATCATCAGCCCATATACGTCCCCACTGCTGGGGCACGGGCCTACCCTAAACCACCTGGGCGATCAGGCCTTAGTCAACCACGCTGGCCAAGTGCGGGTTGGTTGACTACACAACTTCAGAAATTCTTTAAGGTTTCCTCACGATGTTTTCCTTCGCCGTTAAACGTCGAATAATTGAATATGAATTTCAAATTTGAAATACTTAGTGGTACGTGGCGGGGTTTGAACTGGCGACCTCTCGCATGGCAAGCAAAGACATTAACCACTCGGTCATCGACGCTTTTTAATTGTAACATGAATAAATATAATGTTGCGGGAACGGGGTACGTTAAATTCAAGATACGCCAAAAGTCACCAAAAGACAATTAATTTATTTACCGACTAACAATTACACAATTAAACACTTAAAAACACAATTAAAAACACTTAATAACAACACTAAACACGGAACACTAAATCACACTTAAACACTGAATTTCACTGAAACTATTCGCAGGTAACGCACTCGATCACTTCTAGTTCGCAGGAGACTGATTCGCTTCGCTTTCCAAATCGGAACTGTCCCGTCGCGTCGTACATCCCGCTTTTATACCCAGAGACGCAGCTCTTCGCGTGGCGTCGAGAATATTCGATCGAAGATCGAAATTTCTAGAACTCGCTGGAGCTCGCTACGACCGACCAGAGTGTGTGACGTAGTATCGTGCAAGCGATTATAGACCTTATCCATACGACGATAAGACCAATTTCGCTTGCACGGTCTCTCAAGGTCGTAACATTATTATTACTCTTCTAGAACACGTGCAAGCGAATATAGACCTTATCCATACGACGATAAGACTAATTCCGCTTGCCCGGTCCCTCGTGGTCGTAACATTATCCCCCTCTTAGTCATGCTCGTCCCGAGCATCATTTGACCCATGGTAACGAGCCAATCGATCAATGTGAACAATTTTCGGCTTGCCTCTTGTCCCTTGTTTGATCCGATAGGTTAAGTCGTTCAGCCTAGTGATGATCTTGTATGGTCCTTCCCACCTTGGCTGGAACTTCGGTGATTTGCCCTTCTTCCTGAGTGGGTTGTGTAACCAAACCAGACTCCCTTCTTCGAAACCGTCGGTGTTGGCTTTGCGGTCGTAACGGGTTTTCATTCTTTCGCTGGATTTTAGACTGCAGTCTCTGACGAGAGCATGTACTTCATCCAGGCGCTTCTGTAGGTCAGCCGCATATTCGGTTACTGGTTTCGGAGCTTCTGGCGGTGTCCCAGTCAACGCGTCTACCGGAAGCCGCATTTCTCGACCGAAGTTTACCATTGCTGGGGTTGCGCTGGTGCTATCGTGGATCGCAGATCGGTAGGACAGCAAGAAAAGCGGTATGTACTGGTCCCAGTCTCGTTGATGCTCGTCCACAACTTTGGCCAAGTGGTTTTCCAACGTTTGGTTGAATCTCTCGACCATGCCATCGGATTGCGGGTGTGCTGGTGTAGTACGGGTCTTATGCATACCCAACAGTTGACAGACCTCCTGGAACAGTGCTGACTCAAAGTTTCTTCCTTGGTCTGAATGTATTTCAAGAGGCACACCAAATCGGCAAATTACCTCGTGGACTAACTTCTTGGCGACCGTCTTTGCTTCTTGATTAGGCGTAGCGAAGACTTCAGGCCACTTAGTGAAGTAATCTTGGACCACAATGATGTACTTGTTTCCCTCATCGGATTCTGGAAAGGGGCCAGCTACATCTACTGCGATTCTTTCCCATGGAGCGCCGACGTTGTACAGCTTGAGTTTGCCCTTACTTCTGGTTTGTGGGCCCTTCACTGATGCGCAAGTCGTACATTTCTTGCACCAGTCTTCGACGTCCTCCCGACAGTGTATCCAGTAGAACCTCTGTCTGAGCTTCTCTAGGGTCTTCTTCACGCCTAAATGTCCCCCGGATACCCCATCGTGTATGTACCTCAGTAGAGAAGCAACTTGTTTACGGGGTACAATCAGCTGTAGCGTCGTTTGATCCCCTTTTGGTGTTTCCCATTTCCTGAAGAGTACTCCATCCTTAATCTCCAAACTGTCCCATTGTGCCCAGTAACTTTTCGTGATGGGGCTTGATGATGCTACATGGCTCCAAGAAGGTTTTTGACCAACTTCTTTCCATTCAAATATTTTCCTTAGGTCACTATCCTCTTTTTGAGCCTTTTTGATGGCGTCTTCGCTCCATTCATTATCAAGTCCCTGGGTGGTAATCATCCGGACTTCTTCTTTAGTCTCCGTCTTAGAACAATGACTGCAGGCCACAGGACAAGGTCTCCTTGATAGGGCATCGGCATTCAAATGCGTTCTACCACTCCGATGTTCTGTTGTGAAGTTGTACTCCTGTAGCTGCTCTAGCCACCGCGCCACTTGCCCTTCAGGGTTCTTAAACTGCAAGAGCCATTTTAACGCAGCATGATCTGTCCGCAGGGTAAACTGTCTTCCAACGAGGTACTTGTTGAAATGCCGTAGAGTCTTCACTACCGCCAACAGTTCCTTACGAGTCACACAGTAGTTCCTTTCAGGTTTTGAAAGTGACTTACTGAAATAGGCGATCACCACTTCCCGTTCACCTTGCTCTTGCGACAGAACTCCGCCTATGCCAGTATTGCTGGCATCAGTGTCCACGATAAACCTTCCTTCTCTGTTCGGGTAGCCAAGTATAGGACTGGTGCAGAGGTGTTCTTTTAATCTGACGAAGGCTTGATCACATTCCGAGTCCCAGGCGAATACTCGTTTATCTTCCGTGAGCCGATGAAGGGGTTTCGCTATATCAGAGAAGTTCTTTACAAAGCGCCGGTAGTATGCGCATAAACCCAAAAATGATCTCACGTCGGTCTTGTTAGCTGGTACAGGCCATTCTTGGACAGCTTTTATCTTCTCTGGGTCGGTCCTTACACCTTTCGATGAAATAATGTGGCCTAAGTAGGCGACTTCCTCCTTGAAAAACGTGCATTTCTTTGGGCTGAGTCTCAAGTTTGCTTCTCGTATTCTGGTGAAAACCTTCCTCAGGTTACTGACATGCTCTGTGAAATTTCGACCCATGACAATGATGTCATCCATATAGACCAGGCATGCATCACCCAGAAGTCCAATCAGTACCCTTTCCATCAACCGCTCGAATGTCGCCGGAGCGTTGCAAAGACCAAAGGGCATGACGTTGAACTGCCACAATCCATTCCTAGTTCCGGTCGTAAATGCCGTCTTCTCTTTGTCTTCTGGATGGATGTCAACTTGCCAGTACCCACTCTTTAGGTCCACTGTTGAGAACCACTTCATGCCGCTCAACATGTCCAGTGTGTCGTCTATACGGGGCAGAGGGTAGCTGTCCTTTTTCGTTGCATTATTCAACAACCGGTAGTCCACACAAAACCTGGTGCTGCCGTCCTTCTTCTTTACCAGGACTACTGGCGAAGACCACGGGCTTGTTGAAGGTTCTATGATGCGGTTCTTCTGCATCTCAGCAACCATGTCTGCTACCTCCTTCTCTTTGGCAAATGGAAGGCGTCTAGGCCGCTGCTTTATTGGTGGCGCGTCTCCCGTGTCTATTCTGTGTTTAACGAGACCTGTCCTTCCCAAATCATGGTCACCCTTCGAAAATATGTCGTTGAAATCGAGTAACAACCTTTTGGCTTGCAGAAGTTCCCGCTCAGAGAGCTTGTCCTTACAATTTGCTAGGAGCGGCGTGACGTCATCTCGTTGACAGGATTCCGGTTCCCGGGCCCTTTTCAGCCTTCTGATGGATTGACCTGCATCGCACCGTCCAATGACACAGTTTCTTCGTAGCTGCACTTCATCTCCGCTAAGATTGATGACTCGCACCAGCGCTCCTTTTCTGGTCATTGCCAGAGTTCTTGCTGTGATCCAACTCGGATGGTCGCCGCAGTTTTCTATGACGACGCTTCGCCCTTGACACGCAGTGTAAGGGAATCTAACTTTGACCAGAGTTTCAGATCTCGGCGGTAGGGTAGTATTTTTCAGGCAGTAAACTGCGCATGATCTCGCTCCTCTAGGAATACTTCTTGTTCGGGGAAACTAAGTACTCCTCTAGCGACGTCTACCACACTCTTCTGGTCTCTTAAAAAGTCCAATCCGATGATGCAATCGTCCGTGATGTCTGCTATGAGAACGCCGTATTCAAAGGTTTGTTCTCCAATGGTTATCTTCGCCATCGTCTCACCGAAGACGGTAACTGGCTGGCCTGTTGCTGTTTGAAGCTGAACGGATGGTCTCTGATTCCACACAATAGTCCTTTTCAATAGCTCCGGACGCACTATTGTTCTTGAAGCACCGGTGTCAATAGTAAAATGACACGTTACGCTGTTCAGCTGTCCAACCACTGTAAGGTTGTTCCCATTACCAATCTGTGAAACAGTGACGGTAGGGGCTCGATGTTGACCAGCCAGCGCCCGCCCCACGGCCCTGGCTTCTTCTAGTTTAACGACAGCTCTTCTGCGTCCACCTGTGTAGAGGACGCTACTGTCGTTCTACGTGGCCATCTTCGCTTGGGGCAACTACTCCGAATATGGCCCCTCTCGCCGCAGCCGTAGCACATCGGACCCAAAGAAGGTTTTTCCTTTACCACAACCTCCCGAAGTCGTTGAGTTCTAGCGTCTTGACGCACGGCTTCCACCTCCAAAGCATGGGCTAAAGCTTCCTGTAAGGTCTGATGATGGCTCAATTTCACGGTGTGTCTGACGTCTGCGTCTCTAATTCCATCACAGAAAGCTTGCGGGATCATTGATTCCACCATTGTCGGGCATGACACGTACGCACGTCTGACTAGCCTTTCGATTTCCGTTGCCCATTGCTGCAGACTCTCACCAGGCTTCTGCTGTCGGTCGCGGAGTTGTGCTCTATACGCGTGTTCCAAGTGTTTGTCGCTGTACCTGCCCTCTAGTGCTCTTTGGAGAGCACCTAAAGTTCTGTTATCCGAAGGCAGGTTTTCCAACGTGAGCAGGGCATCTCCACGAAGAGCCAGAGTCAGAGCTATCAAGGACTCTTCCTCGTTCCACCCCTTTCCTTTAGCCACCGTCTCGAACTGGTACCAAAATGCTGCCCAAGACGTCGTTCCATCGAAGTGGGGTACTTCGATTTTCGGAGAATCCGACACTACCGTAGCACCCCGAGTCCCCACTCTTGCCATCTTGGTATGCAGCTGTCGCATCTCAGCATCCACCTGGCTCAATCGATCCTCGTGTTGGGTGAATCGATCTTCATGTTGGGTGAGTCGATCTTCGTGTTGGGTCAGTCGATCTTCGTGTTGGGTCTTGACGCTTAGCACATCATCCTTGAGAGCATCAATCTGCTTTTCTAATACTTCGTGCTTCTTTTCAATAGCCCCCAACAAACTCTTGCTTAGCTCTTCCTTGAGTTCGACCAGTTGCTCCTCCTGGCGGTGGGCTTGCTCCTCCTGGCGGCGGGCTTGCTCCTCCTGGCGGCGGGCTTGCTCCTCCTGGCGAAGGTCTTGCTTTTCCTGGCGAAGGGCTTGTTCTTCTCTCAGCTTAGCAAATTGTGCTTCCTGAAGTCGGGCTTGCTCCTCCTGGCGAAGGGCTTGTTCTTCCCTCAGCTTAGCAAATTGTGCTTCCTGAAGTCGGGCTAGCTCCTCCTGGCGGCGTGCTTGCTCGCGGGCTTGCTCCTCCTGGCGGCGGGCTTGCTCACGGGCTTGCTCCTCCTGGCGACGGGCTTGCTCCTCCTGACGGCTGGCTTGTGTCTGCAGCATTTTAAATAAGTCTGCAAGCTCCACAGGCCCAATTGATGTTTGAATTGATCCCTCCGTTGAAGTGCCTTCACCCTCTTGCAGGGCCGCGGTTTGACTCCTTGTTACTCGACCCTCACTGTCTTCTCGTGGTGTAAGAGGCATCTTGAATCCCACTTCTGACACCAATTGTTGCGGGAACGGGGTACGTTAAATTCAAGATACGCCAAAAGTCACCAAAAGACAATTAATTTATTTACCGACTAACAATTACACAATTAAACACTTAAAAACACAATTAAAAACACTTAATAACAACACTAAACACGGAACACTAAATCACACTTAAACACTGAATTTCACTGAAACTATTCGCAGGTAACGCACTCGATCACTTCTAGTTCGCAGGAGACTGATTCGCTTCGCTTTCCAAATCGGAACTGTCCCGTCGCGTCGTACATCCCGCTTTTATACCCAGAGACGCAGCTCTTCGCGTGGCGTCGAGAATATTCGATCGAAGATCGAAATTTCTAGAACTCGCTGGAGCTCGCTACGACCGACCAGAGTGTGTGACGTAGTATCGTGCAAGCGATTATAGACCTTATCCATACGACGATAAGACCAATTTCGCTTGCACGGTCTCTCAAGGTCGTAACATTATTATTACTCTTCTAGAACACGTGCAAGCGAATATAGACCTTATCCATACGACGATAAGACTAATTCCGCTTGCCCGGTCCCTCGTGGTCGTAACAATAATGACGTCGACAGGCATAATAGACCCCGCTGAGCTTAAATGTTTATTGACCACGACATAGCGACCAAAGTTACAGTAAATATTACACAACATCACATACATTGATCTGATCCCGTGGTAAGTAGCTTAAGCACTTGTGTGAGCTTGTCCCCCCCCACAAGAATAATGATGGCATTACTATACTACGTTTCGTTTCAAAATAGCCCATAAGTTTCCCTAGAGTTTATCTAAGACTACAATATTCTATATTATTTGTTAACTCATTAATCTTTAAAGACACCACAATAAATCTTCAAGTGAAACTTGCTATTTCCCAAAGAATTCTGTCTCTTTTTTTAACTAAACCACGTCGGAAACTTAAGATATAAATTCAAGTATAAACTATTGAACCGCGAAACTTTTAAGCGTCCAACAAAAATGTTTTGCAGAAACAATAAATTATTTCCCCTTGTGCACATACTAGAGAAATTCGATGATAATGGAAGTTCAACTTTATGTGGTCGAGTTAGAGTTCAAATGCAGTTAAGCTGTGTAAGTTTTCGTTTTGTAGTAGGGCGTTAAGTTCGCAAGTCCGAATTCAATGTTAGGGCATTGTTTGTGGAACATTTCGTTTGTCTATGGTAGTTATGGGTATCTTCTTCTCTTCTTCTTATCGTATGGTTGATAAACAACCTAGTGTCAGAGTTTTTACACCGCCTCTGACATGGCTTCACACACCGTTGAAAAATTTCTCAGGTGTGTTGGTTTCCTCACGATGTTTTCCTTCACCGTTAAAGCGTCGAATGATGGTACATATGAAATTCAAATTTGAAAAACACATTGGTACCTGGCGGGGTTGAACTGGCGACCTCTCGGCCCTCTCGCATGGCAAGCAACGACCTTAACCACTCGGCCATCGACGCTTTTTTATGGGTATCACAGCCCAGTACTAATACATGTCATTATCATATATACCTACAGTTTCACAGTTCTAAACCAGTCGAAACGTCGGGCAGTAAGTAGCTATGTATTTGCTTTTCTTTTTATTGAAGACCTTATATAGTTTTTATTGAAATACATCATTCTGTGAAAATTTCAACTGTCTAGCTATCACCGTTCATGAGATACAAATTATACAGACGAATAGCGAAGTCTCAATAAAAGAAACCTAACCTTAAAATCCAAAATGGCGGCTGTTGTCGGAGCTGTCATAGAGTATCCGTCGTCCCAACGAACATAATTGATGGTAAACACTTAAAGCAGGCTTGTTCCATCTCAATCATCTCGCAGTTTAATCAACGCAGAACGGGGAGCTCGTTTGTACTGATCAACCGTTTGACAGCCCAAATTGACACTCCGCTGTAAAGGAAAACCTTAGGGTAAATTTGGAAATCAGGAAATCGTGTTTTTAAGCTTTTTTCTTGACCAGTTTAAAAATATCTAGGTTTTTGTTTATAATTCCTCCTTTCTGCCCCGTGTCATTAAGGCATGCAATGCCCTTCTAGCTCATGTTGTCCCTCCCTCCTATGATCCCGGGCTCTTCAGGCGGGGCGTGAAACGGCATTAAGGCCTTCAGGGTGAGTGTGACAGGTTCAATATGGTCTATTGTGCCTTTCGACCACAGGTCGATATGTGGATCTCACTACCGCTTACCATCAGTTGGAGTGAGATCATGTTAGCTTTTATAAAAAAAAATCCCTCCTTTCCAATTGGAAATTAAGGTATAAAAACATTAGCCTCTTTTCTTCCACAGTCTGTAAAATATAAGATTGTCGATATAACGTCAAATGGATTTTTTTTATTTACCTGTATCGTTCCACTGTTCGGAAACGGTCTCTTCCAAACCTTTGAATTGCATAAATGAAAAAATGCCATTTTGTGTTCTTATATAGTTTTTCTATTACTACGGATAAAATAAAAAAAAAGGCGTCCGACCGATTTCAGCCATGGCGGCCGATCTCAATTGAGATCAGCCAAGTGCGCAGGACATATTATAGTGCACAAGTGTGCGCGCAAACACAAGTGCACTCTCTATTCCCTTACTCTCATTATTCGGTGAGACGGCAATCCGACATGACCGATGAGAGATCGGGCGCAGGACCACCGGCTTAACGTGCTTTCCGAGGCACGGGCGTTCAACCGCCAACTTCCTAACTCCGGGCTACTACGGATATATAAAATCAGAACTACTAAAAAAATAAAACCTCAAGGATAGAAATACGAAAAAGCTTCTTGCACATCCGCCCGTTCGGTCGTCTTTACCGGTTGCCATGACAACGGCGTCTAAGCGACACTAGCGCCGATACGGATTTTCCACAAACCAAATGCTCCGCTTTTCCTTTGTTAGTTCAAGGTTTCGACGTAAGATGGCGCTAAATATTATTAAGCATGGGAAAATTATCCTTACTATGTAGTCTGTTACTACTCCTTAGACCTTTGAAGTTTGGCTTATCTAATCATAATTTATTTATTGTTATTTGTTATTTTTGTTTATTATTCATTTACTTATAAATTAACCATGTAACTATACTATAAGCTAGGTGATTTAAAATCTAGTTACATGAACCCTGGTAGGGTAAAGCAACAGAGAATATATAGAAAAAACTTCTTCACTCACATTCTTTGGTCTAAATTTTTATAGATTAAACAATTCAAAATCTTTAAGTAGGTAACTATGTGACATCCTCACTTATGTTCAGTATTTAAATAAAATAGATACTTGCTTATGTATATTTTTATGCAAATATGTACAAAAATCAGATTTATTTTTGACTGGCTCGCTGCAACAGGGGTTAGTGACAATTCCCACTAAGGAGAAATATTTGTGTGATGAACATTATTGCTTGTTCCGTGTCTGGGTGTTATTATGTATTTAAGTATGTATTCATAAATATCAATGTATGTATATTAGTCTCTGCGCTTGAATGGAAATGTCCCAGATATTCATATTTTATATTTTGTTTTTTTTACAGTTCACAAAGTCACCGGGCATAATATACAAAAGGACAAAAACTCCTTAAAGACCCACTTTCATAAAAAAAGGTTTCCTTTAAAGCTTCCTTAGGGTAAGCTTAAAAAGCACCCTCAAAGCTATTAAGTTTCATAGTTGAGACATTAACCCAGATTAAACTAGTTCTATCTTGAAATTTACGACTGCAAGTATTGAAACGTTGAGTTAAGTGACTTACTAAGTGTTCCTTAAATAGAATTAGTTATTAATTTAGTAGCGAAGATATTTTTTTTTTATCTAGCCTGTTGTGTCCCACTGCTGGGCAAACGCCTCCCCCAATTATCTCCACTACTGTGGTTAGAGATAGCTAGTTTAGGTCTTGAGCGTCGAGATCATCGCGCCATCTTTTTTAGGTCTTCCCCTTGGCAACGACCGTTAAGACATTTTAATTTTTTTTTATAACTCATAACATCACATACATTGTTCCGATTTCCCAACTTACTTCGAAGTGGCTCCATGCACTGTACATAAATGAACTACCCGAAATTTTTCACAGCCAAACACTGCACAAATATTCATCACATAAATATACTTTGTAGGCATCTTACAAAAAGGAATGCAATCGAACTCGCGACTCTTGGTCAGAGGCACTATCTAACGCGCCATTGAACCAGTTAACGATATAGAGATACGAGTAAGTAAGTAGGCAACTTTCAAATGACAGCCAGGAGTAGTGGGTTCCATTCCCATCCGGAACAAATATTTGTGTGACGGTGTTTGTTCCGTGAATAGGAATGTAGTAAATAATATGTGATATACACAAATTTACCTAAAACTTACATACATACATACATACAATCACGCCTTTTTCCCAGAGGGGTAGGCAGAGATCACTTCCTGCCATGTGCTACGGTCCTGGCACACCACTGACTAAAACCTAAAAACCTATTTACCTAAAAACTACAAAGGAATATCTGTGCATTTAATTATTGTTACTGATATCCCTTACACAAGTTCTTAAGTTGATCGTATATATCTCGGAATCAAAACGATACAAATGTAATATGTGCATCAGCACATATTTTTAACAAGGGTTTATTATTTTAAGCTTTTATTTTTATTAAATGCGTTTACAAAAAAAAATATTAGTATTTATTTATGAACTTTAGTAGGTAATAGCCAGTTGCCAATAGGGGCTATGTGGTGTTAGAAATTCACTAGATAGCAATAATTTACGTATGTGTGAGGTACAACTGCTATGATCTCATGATGTTGAGATATCTGAATATTGACATGTCTGTCAATGTCACGTCAAAACAACAATCATGCTGCAGTTGGACCTCACGCCCACGTATTCCCATAGTGAATTTCTCATACGCATTAACCCTCATTGATCAGTGAAACAGTGTTTTTTAAATACTAAACAACAACAATAAAAGACGTTAAACGTGAGACGAAATATTTAAAAATGGCTGCCCAAGGTGGCTGCCTTGATTTATTGTGGACATCAAAAGTTCCGTTTTTTCAGCTGAGACTTGTATAAAGTTATTTTTATTTATAACACTCATCGGTCAATCAAGTTAGTAAAGTTGTGTTGGACAAGTGTTCTCAGATATTTCTAGACACGCGGTAGCGTGTCAAGCCAAGTTCCAGTATGAGAGAACTGGTATGCGTTTGGATTGTGTAATACACAAACCAATTGAAACAGACGTATGTTTCTTTGTTAAAAATATGGTATATAATATAGAGGAATGTAACACATTTATAAAAATCCGCATACTTCATCATTTGTGGCATAATTTTCTTTTTCTCATCCATTTCACAGAAACGTGTCAAATAGGAAATCTATTTACTATAGCATCTTATTTTTTGACCACCTATATTTTTTACCGTTTAATAATATTCAATAGTCGTCTCGAATTTAATATTTTTTCACTATTTTATCCTACGTATGTCTATTTGAGTTATTTGGACTGCACTATCCGCAGATCCTAATATCCTTTTTGTTTTGTAGAGAAATTATGTAAGAACTAATAATAATATGTTCGGAATTGTGTAATGAAATTAATCTTTACCAAACTTAGACTCTTCAGAATCTAACTTTCAGTTTGTTTCTTTATTAACGCTTATACCTACATAAATCGTACGTATGTAATTCGAAGATGAAAGAACCCCATTCAACAGAAAAGTTCCATAAAGACCTTATTGAAATATGGGTATGCAAAGAAATTTTCAATTTATCCGTACCGACCGTAAAATAAAAATGTTGAGAATGGCAGCGGATCGGCCAATCGGCTTAGCCTCTGTTAATAGAGCAACCCGTAATTGATGCCTTTTTAATCTAGACCGCTTCCCCCCAGGCATACCTACTTGGTGGGGGAAGGGGGAAGGACCTGGTAAAGAAATGAATTATAAATTTATTTATAATTCTCTTTTCGACTTGGCCGATGCAATAAACGAGTGCCATGTTTATATATTGTGAGATGAAGGTTGATTTTTATGAAATGTGACGACTTTTTTGGGAAAAGAATGTTTCTCCAGTTGTGTTGGCGCCAGTTCGCTCGCGACCACGATTGGTGTAACCCAGTCGAAACGTCGGGCAGTAAGTAGCTATGTAATTTGCTACTCCTAATAACGCGTATAGACCCATAAAAACTAATATTTAGTAATAGAATGTTTGTCTGTAGTCCTTTATAATAAACTAGCTTTCCGCCCGCGAGACGTTTAACGGGTAAAACATTACTTCCTTATAGCGCAGTCGGTTAAAAAGTAGACTATATTAGTACAAAATTTCATTTAAATTGGTCCAGTACTCTATGCGTGAAAGCGTAACAGACAGACAGACCGACAGACAGAGTTACTTTCGGATTTATAATATTAAGTAAGGACTAGTAAGGACTTTTGACCCGCACTCGCTTCGCTTCGGGTGTTACGTAAAACCTTCCTCATTAATCATTATATCTATTAAAATATCGCATTAAAATCCGTTGCGTAGTTTTAAAGATTTAAGTATACATAAGCTGACGAGTGGCCGAGGAGAGAGAGAAGTGGCGTGCATTTGGGGAGGCTTATGTCCAGCAGTGGACAGGAATGGGCTGATGATGATGAAGCATATATAGGGACAGAGAAAACGACTTTGTTTTATACTATGTAGTGATGACAATAAGACATAGAAATAAGAATATTAAATAAATGCATGTATTTATTATTAACTTTTCTACTGTGACATACTCAAACTGAATGACATGGCAATTTTTTAACCAGGTTATGTAATAATCGATTGAAAAGAGTAACTATCCAGTTTCTTGCTCCTCGGTATAATCAGCTTTGCGAACCTGGTAGAATCACTTTTATCAATTTACTGTACGACGATTTATAAATGCGTTTAATTATTTTGACTTTGGACTTTGACTAAGTGTACAATTTAAATTTACACAAGCTTTTTCATTGTTTCAGTTTGTAACCAGTAAGAAGTAAGAAAACAAGATGGCGGCGTTCGTAGCGAAGCAAATGGTGGGCAACAAATTAAGCGCGGTTAAAGGTAAGACCTTTGACAAATAACATTTAGAAGAGACTTATTTATTCTTCTTTATTCATAGTAGAAAAAGGATAAAATAACCATATTTAACTTTAATACTTTGATCACTATACTATTCTAAAATTTCATTGATATTGAATCTTAACTCAAGTGAACTAAGGTTAAAATTATAGTGGCAATATTGTGACTATTACCATGTAAAGAGTAGGGCTAAGCTGGTTATAGCTTGATAGAAAAATAAGTAGACAACTATTATTCCGAGCGTTCTAAACGAAGACAATTAAATTAAATTAAAACCAATTCCAATACTGAATTTAAACTCAATCCATTAATCATTATAAACCGTTTTAAGCAATGGAATATTTTTTAAGTTTTCAATATTAAAATGTTAAACACACCAAATTGCAAAATAAATGTTCTGGTAACAATGAAAATTAAATTATATTTATCTTGATCATATTTAAAACAAAAATACCATAGTATCTCAAACTTTTTAACGAATACAACCATTAGTTTGCATGCCGTTCCAAAAATGGCGCCCATAAAGATCCGACAGACATGATTGGTCAAATCAATCGGACCGCGCTCCAACTATGAATAAACAATAAATGGTGGCATTTTCTTTGCAATCTTTGAGTTTGTGAAGTGCAAGACTGGCAGGTATCACAATATTGGCCCAATGAGAGTTAGTCACGGACTTGTTACGTCGATCTGTGGGATCGTGTCTGCAGGGGCCTTTAGTGCGAACGAAATACAAGAGAAATGATACTGGATACTATTTTTGATGTTTTCGCGTTGGTATCATCGTTCGCAGTTCGTAAGATAACATTCAGCTTACTTAATGTTACAATAATATTTTTTTTTACAATTTCTAAAACGGTTTTTATTTAGGTTTGTCTGTCCGTTGAAAGTGTTATAATTTAGTTTTACGCGTGTCTAATTAGGCAGATTTAGACTTATTGGTTACTAGACATAAAGCAAAACATATTGTTATGTCGAAATAAAATAAGTCTATTACGTAATTTTTACTTTTCCTGTACTAGATCACTAAAATGGTACCCTTCCATGTAGACAAATATTTTTCCGTCAAAAACTTCCCGAAAAAACTAATCGCCAAACCGACTAAAATGCATGCCTATATACTTTTATAACATAAAGGGAAATGTTATCTATATATTTAAATACTCGCGTGTAGGTAATTCCACTTCCTTAACAATCTTGCAAAATATTGAAAAAATTTCAAAATAAAAACATTCCATCTTAATTAGTCAGCAACATAAGTTGAGTCCCGCCCGGGAACCGATCCCACTGCCCTGGGGAAATCTGCGGTAAGCTTTAAGCTTCGGGGAAAGAGCTTTTTATTTATTACCAGGAAATCTCCGTTAATTGCGGCGATGAAATTAATTGCTATCTCTGGTTTGATTGATATATTTTTTTGTGCATCAAAGGTTCTTTGTGGGACAAACTGTTAATATCTGGGGACTTGGTTAGGTTTGGCTAAAGTATTGATGGTAGTCGTCAAATCAAAAGTCCGGATGGTTGAATGATTTCTCTTTTATTTTCATTGTGGGATTTGATCGGTTTACGTTATCTGTAAGAAACATTTTTAGTCAGTCCCACATGATAAAATATACTACTACCTAACGTAAAGGAGTGGCAATCTGTTTATTAGTCTACGTATATAATATGTTCTTGCACTATATAATATAGCAATCGATTCGTCTCAGTCTGAAGTGTCATGAAAAATATGACGGAATCCAATATGGCGACTATTGGATGTCATGTTGTCAAAATAAAAGGTCAAAAATATAGCTTTTTAAATTTCCATAGAGTATGATATTTTTGGTTTTGTTTAATTATAGATAGGGAAATCCTTATCCTTGAAGCCTTCTTTTCTGTGAATCAAAAGTCCCGCAACTTTCCCCCAATAAAAGTTCTTCTTCCCAATAAAGCATTTACCATTATAACATACATATATGTGCATGACATAATTTATATCTGGGTAATAATAATAAGTCATAATCTGAAAGTCTAATAGTTTATTTGTTTTTATAATTTGATCTATTACAATATACAACTTATATAATAACTTAAACTAACTTGCACTTGAACCTTAGTAAATAACTTTTAAAATATAACTTAGAACTACGTAAATATTTTAACCTATTACACATCACTTAAACATAACTTGCTTCAAAGTTTAACCCCCGCTTACTTAAGTACATTTTAATGGAAGAAAATGGAAGACATTAAGTTTATTTAGAATACAATAATATGTTTTACATCTAGGAAGATAATATGATAAATATAATATAATTGAAAATATAACCTAACTACAGAACTCTCAAATTCACATTATTATGACATACCGATCGGTTCGCAATCATTACATCATAATGTTTATTATTATTTAATTAAACGTATCACATCGATAATTAATCATTTTAATTAAAGCATTTTTCAAGTTCATTATATCACAATCACAAAATTAGTGAGCACTAAAATCTAAGAGAAATATGAAGAAAAAACGACGTAAGATAACAGAAGAAAATAATAGTTACAACCTGTTCTTATTTACTGCATACCTAACCTCATTAATAAATCCAGTCATAAACAGACTGACTGAACCACACCATTTACCTGACCACATAAGTACTGAAATATTGATATAATTTATTTTATACATGATATTAAGCCGGAAATGATGATGAATATAAACCGCTACTTTTGTACTGTGACCAATTGTAACTTATTTTTAACCGATTTCAAAATAAGGAAGCTCTGGAAGTCAAAGGAAAATATTTATATAGGCTATTCTACTTACACTTCATATAAATCTCTGATTGACATTTTTTCTCGTTTCCATTTAAGGAATTATCACATTAGCCGCCGCTCCAAAAAGTATTAAAAGGCAAAGTCCATTTCTATCGAATATTCCTTATTGTGGAAGAGGCTGATTAATACCTTCTTTCTCATTCCTTCCCCGCAATTTTCTCCGTCATGCTCTGTGACGTAAGCCTTCTTTATTTTCTCAGCAGATGACGGCAGTAGAGTTAGTTTTCTCTTACTGGCCTGTAATTAATAAAGAAACATATTGTTAATACTTACACAAAGAAGCTTCACAATATAACCTACAACCAGGCCTTGGTACAAAAGAGACCTCATTATTTTGGCTATTAACCCCCATACACACATAAGGTTCAAAACGAAAGAAAAATATAACGACAGTGCCTGGTAAAGGGCTGAAGAATTCATTAGAATAACAATTATCAATTCAATTAATTTTGAAGGTCTTTGATGCCAAAAATCCTTGTTAGATTCATGCCCGTTTAGTAAAAAGTCGTTATAATATATTACAAACAGACACTTAAATTACATTTAGTTGTATAGACAATAAATGTTACACTAATAATTTGTCTTGTCTAGCCTAGTAGCCAAAGCTAAAATACTTAAAAACTTTTTTTTCACTTCAAAATGGTTTCTTCGCAGTAACAGCCGTATACCTACTAAGTTTTTTAAACAATATTGTGATAGCTTACCTTCCTAGCCTTCTCGGTGGATCGTCGGTAGACGGAAGCCACCTTGGCTTCATCATTGTGGGGGGAATGGAACAGCTTCTTGCTGATGGGGGGCAGCCGTGGTTTGCGGAGGGGGGAGTCAGTCTCCATCTGGAAGGGGAAAGAGAATATATAAATTAACATAATAATTATCATATGACATTAAATTGCTTCGGTTCCCATGCAAGTTGCTTAATAATAATAATAATAAATAACTGCCATTTGACATTTAAATGTTTTATGTTGGTATTGAAATGCCATGTAAACTGATTCTATTGGCTAGTACGTGAGTCCCGACTCTTAAAACGTAGTGATTATATTCTCTTTGGATTTCTTACGTAAAAAAACTTCAAAAATTAAGTACTATTGACGAAAATTCAATAAGAAAAATGCAATTCTTATCCAAGAAGAAGAAAAAGTAACAACACAAGAAGAATTGGAACCATTTCAATTCGCTGGAAATAACTTGAAATTTATATAATTTTGTATCAAGCTTTAGTTCGCATTCCATTCTTCTGCGCCAATCTGTTTCCATAATCCACGATTTCACAAGTAGGAAACTTCTACTCAAAAACACACCACTGTGTGAGAATATAGAACAAAAAGTAAAATATATTTAAAAGAAAACCTTATTCCAAAAAGATTAAGGTTCTAAAGACATAAAAAGCGTGTAGATAGGTTCTAAGATGCTTAAGCAACCATTAAGCATCTTACAACGGTCAACCACATTTTCTCACGAAGTCGCAAGCAAAAACCGTCTGAATAGAATAACTGTTACAAAAAGCGTCATTTTTCTAAATGTTAACTATCGCCTAATGTTATTGTAGAAAAAAAAACAATGTGCCCCTATTCCCACCGTATTTTGAACCCTTAAAACCTTCCCGAGATTCCGTAACAGGTTACAAGAATCTTTTGTTAGGAAGCCCTTTTAGCTACCTGCAGTTTGGCGGCATTTTTCTCTAAGATGGTACCATAAAGCCTACACAATGGTGTTTATCTGATGACTTTGTTAAACAATTGTTGTGATTTTCGTAGAACGTAATAATTAGTATGGCTGTTTTAGTTTTTTTGCTAAAAGATAATTCCGTTTTGTAATGTTAATCTTCTAAAATATGTCTTTATGGGTCTTCACGCGATATTAGGAGTAGCAAATTACATAGCTACTTACTGCCCGACGTTTCGACTGGGTTACACCAATCGTGGTCGCGAGCGAACTGGCGCAGCCCGTCTTCGTCTGCCACAGCGGTTGTGAATTTCTTGATCCACCCCCGAACCAGCACTAATGTCATTTGTACAGCTACCCACATTTGTCAGACACACTACACTCACTGTATCCGGGTTCATATTAGACGTAACTTTCCGCGGAATGCACTTACTAATCACTGGGTTCCATGCCGATGATAACTTGAATCCATCTTCCCTATTGAAATTTCTGTGCTTCTTAATTTCAATAGCTTCTCGCACTATTCTTGTGTGATAGTGACGATCTGTTGAGAGGACCTTCGGGTCATGTAGCTCCATCCAATGATTACTACCCATTTCCAATAGGTGCTAGTAGTATAGGTGTAAGTAGCTATGTAATTTGCTACTCCTAATATCGCGTGAAGACCCATAAAGACATATTTTAGTGTAATGGAACGCGAAAGTCTAAAATCATACATGTTAATCTTCTTTTATCAAAATGTAAACGACAGTGATTTCAATCTGTTGTAAGAGATTATAACGTAAATTGCATTCTAAAAAATGGAGTGATGTTTACAATACCTATTTTTCAATGAACTAACACAAGTGCTTAAGCTACTTACCACGGGATCAAATCAATGAATGTGAAGTTGTGTAATATATATTGATTTATTTATTTGAAATTTTCATGGCATTTTTGTCCTCATCAATACTCTACAAGTTTATAGGCACCCATTTGGCGGGTAAGGACTCCATAAGTGACAAAAGTATGAACATAAGAAGTCCAATCAAGACAAAGAAATAGAAATCTACATATATTGGTATTATTTCATTAATTATTGAAATTGCTTAGCCACGGTTGTGGGTTGCTATCACAGCACCAAACAAATCACTTCTAAAAAAACTACATCTACCTACATGATGCTACACTAACAGGGTATTTATGAAATAGTGATATACCATTTAACATAGCTTGAATATACTATACATGTGTAAGCACCAAAATTCACTTCGGATGATTTCTATCCTTCAAATCCACTGCAAAGGACAGTACTCCACATCTACCCGCCAATAAATACAGAAACGGGATAATTACTAAGGAAAAAACAAGTTTTTTTTTTATATAAGTTCCTCAGGATGACCTCACTTCATCTGATGGTAAGAGGTCCACATATGAGGTCGACAGACACAATAGACCCTATTGAGTCAGTCACTCTCACCCTGAAAGGCCTTCCTAAATATCTCCTATGATCCCGGGCTCTTCAGGCGGAGCGTAAAACGGCATTTAAACAGGCCTTCAGGGTGAGTGCGACAGGCTCAATATGGTCTATTGTGCCTGTCGACCTCATATGTGGATCTCACTACCGCTTACCATCAGGTGAAGTGTGGTCATCTTGTAAACGTATTATAAAAACGCCATTTCTTACGAGCCTGAAGAGACTGGTATTATGGAGAAAACCGAAATAAGTACCTGAAGCATTTATGTTAAAATTACATAAGACACATAAACAATATTCCGTCTGTATGTGAAATAAACAAATACCTGCTGAATCGGGCAGTGGGATCTAGGGCTACAACAATGAGTTGGAAAATTGAAAGACTTACGGTTTCACAGTCCGATCCGAAGTCGACGGAAGTGTTCATGATATTGTTTGCTATCAACACCGTGAGAGCCTCCCTGGTAACGGTGTTGACGGGTGTCGAGTAGACTGCAGCGGCCATCTTGTTTTCGTTGCGTGTGCGCACTTTGCGGGCCGGAGACTGACTGATCGTTGAGTGGCAAGCGTGGAGGCATCTAGCAAGTGCTGTGGGTTATTTAGGAGGGGTTGGTGTCGATAGTTTTATCGATGCTTTGGTTACTCACTATTTTTTGCTTTGCCGGAGACAGAGACAGGCAGATTTGTAATAGAGAAACACCTTTTTCAGTATCCTTTTATTTTTTAAGGGTTCTTAACATCTTCCATCTTCCATCTTTTATGCAAGCAACAAATCCGTGAATTTTACATTGCATTAGAGCTTTTAAATGTATTAAAACAATAAATTAAAATACCACATGTTGTAAGTATGCTGTAAAAATATTTGGTATTTAAATATTTTTAGATTGTTTTTACTTGACGAACCTAAAACTGTTTTATTTAAAAAATATATACTTCAAGCACCCCTAGCAATATCATCATCTTCTACAGCTCATCGCAGTCCACTCCTGGACGTAGGCCTCCACAAATGCAATATAATAAGCTATGAATACAATTTTAACATACGTAGAAGAAACACATATACAACCATGTACTTTACACGTTCAATTTCTTAATGTAAATTGTACTTGTGTAGTTATTCTTGCGAGGTCTCTATTCAAATCTATAGCACTGCCATAACGTACTTTTTTTGCTTAAAACCTATCTGTCGTACCTAACTCGAAAATTATGAGCTAATTTTGTAACTAATGAGCCAGCTTTCAAACTTCAAAATGAAGAAATTCCTATCAGTTTAAAGAGAAACTATTCCTTTATTGCCTTTTCTGAGCGCGCCTAAACTTAAACTATTTTACTAAAATTAATCTTTATGGGTCTACACGCGATATTAGGTGTAGCAAATTACATAGCTACTTACTGCCCGACGTTTCGACTCGCTCTACTGACTGGGTCAGTCCGCTCGCGACCACGATTGGTGTAATCCAGTCGAAACGTCAGGCAGTAAGTAGCTATGTAATTTGCTACTCCTAATATCGCGTGTAGACCCATAAGTACTAATTTTAGTGTAATGAAACGCGAAAGTCTAAAATCTTAAACTATTTTATCGATAACTTGTCTCACAACACTCTATCGCGCCTGTAGGTAACTTATTTTTTATTTGGCTACCTTCTTTCCTAGTATCGTCCTATGTTGGTCAGTAAGCGGTAGGTAAAAAGCGTACCGTTGATCTGTTGAAGACAGTCTTTGTTAAAATTTACTCAAACGGTATACGAACTATACCTGCCTTATCTGAAAAGGATGTTAATATACTTGACATCTCAAAGTGTTATTGTGTGGGGATAAATAGTATAAATAAAAATGCGACCAGTTTTATTTTTCTCATACTTCCTGTTCCCACAGACAAGCAATTGATATTACTATTGGTAATGGTAATAAAGGAACAAAATGACTGTCTGGGTCTTTTTGGCGCCAAGCGCCTACTTGTAAATACCAGGAGGTTCGGGTCTTTGTGTGAGTTTTTCTATACTCCTCTGTCTGAAATTTGAAGGTTTTAACCTCGTGCCTCAGAAATAAAGTTAACTTGTTAGTCCTGCGTCTGACCTTTTATAAGATACGTTGGTTTACAGTCTTAACCAGCTATGAGAGTGAAGGAACAGGAAGTGCACATTCTTTTGTACATATACTTGTGCACTATAAATAGTATCTTGTATATCCTGCACAGATTATATATTTTATATTGGGCTGACAGTTTTTATCGTAAGATGCTAGGTAATACAAGTAAAAAAAAACATTATATCGAAGACCAGGCTGTACGGGCTAGATTCCTTTGCACATTCTCTTATAGGATAAATTAGTCAAAAAAACTGGGTTAGTTTTGTTTGGATTGTTATCCGTCTGTATTTGGCCTCTTTAATAAAATTATATTGTAGCATAAAATAAATAAATACCTATTGCATGATTTTAAGGTAGAATTGGAGGAAACAACTTTTTTGTGCTATGTGTTTATTTAGGTAGCAAAATTTTAAGCAAAGGTAGGAAGTAAGTGGGTAAGCAAATAGTAGATTAATGGTATGAAACTTCTGTATAATTATGTTTTATTGATATGTGAGATTGGTCACTTCATTTTGACGATCACAAGGAATGTATTTAAAAATCATAAATTGTTTATAAAGTATAATTCAGAGTTTTTACATTTGTAATTTTATTAATTATTTATGTCGTACGTTATACATCTAATAATTTAACAGTTGTTACTTATAGTAAGTCAAACTCTTATCTCTTAATCATTATAATACATAGATTTCATTAATATTTTCTACAATCTTTACTGGGTTCTGTATACGTCAGATTTTATAACTATCACAAAAGCTTACAGCAGTTTGTCAACGTCACTTAGAATTAGTGCAAATATTAACCATCTAAATCTTTCTTAACCTATTAAACTCGTGTTTCTTCATCAAATTCGAGTCAAAGTGTTCCTGGCTTGTGAAATGTAAAGTGTCCCTGAAATCGGCCTTTCTCTGAACTTGATTTTCGACAGATCTGTACGATAGTCTATCCTGGTCGAATAACTTCACAAAATCTTCTGTGCTAGGAGTTAGAGGAGCGTACGTATTAAGTGTTTTAGGTTTGAACGATTTGAAGAATTCGTCACAGGATTTATATCTCCCTTCGTCTTCATTCTTCTCTGCAATGGTCTCATTGGTTCCTAGGAACAGTTTCGGCTTATCACTATCATCAACACTTATAGCTTCACTATCATTCAGGAAGCTGAAATTCTGTGGGCAGCTTGCAATTGTTTCTAACTCGGCCTGAACCATCTTTCTTTTAATATAAGCAGCGACATTGTAGACTGTATCTGGTAGACCGCAGCTATTGGCGTAAGCCTTATATTCTTCCAAGAATCTCTTGAGGGGGATCAACTGAGTTTTGCAATACATTCTGATGATTTGACTAGCTTCAATGATTTCGGCTGTGGTGACGCCTTTTTGTCTGATTTCGTTGAAGCCTTCGAGTTTGAAGAGGCATTTGTCGTTTCTGATGGATTCTAGCTTCTTGATGTAGTTGGGTTCTATGGTCGAGTTGGAGTAGAGCTTGGGGTGGTGAGTGTGCAAGTAGGGAGTGGTGGGGGGAGGGTTGCAGAACATGTTGAACTCGTGATGGCGACTGGTAGCTCGTTGGTCTAATGGCAGTTTTTCTTCCTGGAAATAAAGTTGGATTGAAGAAGAAGAAGATTTGAAGAAGTTTATGGATGTGGAAGACGCGAAAGTGGTGTGCCAGGACCGTAGCACATGGCAGGAAGTGATCTCTGCCTACCCCTCTGGGGAAAAGGCGTGATTCTCTGTATGTGTGTTGTTCGTCAAAAAATGTGTCAAATGTTAAATTTTATATCAACATTGAAAAATAGTCATATGAATATTTTATGATTGTCAAACTACGAACCTAATTATTTTATTTTCCACAGATATACAATGTCACAGATTATTGCAATTTAACTAAACTTTTATCTATATTACTTAGTATACTAGAACACGTATCCAAAATACATACAAATTATTGTAATAACTAAATCAATAAATGATGACAAATTGATATAGATAGGTGGATCGTACACTTACCAATGTTTCCAAATAATGATAATAATTGCAGACATCTTTGAACTTGTTGGTCTGTCCACAGTACATCCACACTGAAAAATAAAGAAAAGAGATGGTTATGGAAAATATTAAGTACTGGATGTATTACGTAAATAAATACATAGGTAGCTATGTATTTCTTTGCGTAATACATCCAGTTCAGTACTTAATAACAATGATAATAATGCAGTTTTAAGTGTGTTATATGTGCGACATCTAATTGAGGACCGCCGCTTTATTAAAGACAGACACCTTTTTCCCAGAGGGGTAGGCAAAGATCACTTCCTGTCATGTGCTACGGTCCTGGCACACCACTTTCGCTTCATCCACATTCATCAACCTCTTCATGCATGCTTGCATTTTTATTACACTTACCTATAAAAGCTCTTCTAACTGTCACGTTGGAGTATGCCGGAGAAGGAGGCTCCAGAAGATCGTGAGGTGTTCCATCATCAATGAAGTCCAAGCATAACCCGCTTAAATCCATTCTGAGTTCTGAAATATTTGTATTCAGTGCTTTAGAACTAATCATCATTACCCACTGTAAGATGTATACTGCTAGGGATAAATCAAATCAAAATGACTTTACTTATTATGGCACATATTACATGCTTTACATATTAGTGAGAGCCCATATACGTCCCCACTGCTGGGGCACGGGCCTACCCTAAAATAAGGCGATAACGATAATCAACCACGTTGACTACACAACCTAAGAATTTCTTCGTAGGAGTGTAGGTTTCCTCTCGATGTTTCCTTCACCATTAAAGTGACGAATAATCGTAGAAAACACAGTGTTACGTGGTGGGGTTTGAACTGGCGAACTCTCGCATGGCAAGTTACGCCCTTAACCACTCGGCCATCGACGCTTTTTCACTTAAATCCACAAAATAGCACTCAATCGCTTCAAATATCTCTACAGATAAGGAGACGGGTCTTACGGCGACAGCTACTAACATTATACCCACCCCATCATACAATCTCATTCGAATGAGCGAAAATTAAAATTATTTTCTTAATTATAAAATTCAAAACTAGCTAAACAAAGCATATAAATAATTACAACGTAGTTTTATCTCAATTATGTCATCCTATGTACTATGAAGCCAATCGACTCAGAGTTCATAAATTAATCGCTTCTTATTGCTTACCAATAAGTTTATAGTATTTACTTTGCATTGTAAACTCATTAAATATATATTTTTTTTATTAATTATCTAAGTTAATCTTGCGGAATTGCAATACATGAAACAAAAATGTTTGTTTTTTTACAAATGAACCATGAAATACTGAGAAATTTTGTCGCAATCGACTGAATTTCCGTACCCGAACGTAAGTGTGGTGCCCAATCATCGTCATTATTATCATCATCAGCCCATCACAGTTCACTCCTGGACCACGCCCTCCCCAAATACTCTCTACTCCCGTCTATTATCGGCTACTCGCATCCACTTACCTTTAAAATCAGTCACAATACTCCTGATCAGCATAAAATTCACTCAACAAAGAAGGTTTAATGTATCATTTCATAAGCTAACTTTTTATTTATTAATAAAATATTTTTTTAATTAATATCGGCCGCTCTGTGTTTGAGCTTTGTCCAAAAGTCAATGGTCGTTTAGTTTTGAATCATGCTACGACTACTATTGACCTACCCTTTAAATAAAATTATTTTTATATATGTCAAATGTGTATCTAGTTTAACTTTAGACTCGTAAGGCTTCTGTATACGGTTCATATTCCCTTGTCGTATTTTGTCTACCCTATATGCGTTGTTTTTCTACAATGTATGCTTTTCTAACGAATGTAGGTAGGTTAATCTGATTAATTGATTTATGCTTAAACCAAAATCTTATTTATTTATTTGGTACACCAAAGACTAATTTAGTGACGCGCGCTGTATTTTTATTGCTATTCTTTTGACATTACAAACATTAATGATCAGCTGAAACATCATATTCCTTTGACATGTCATGTGTATAAACGTGTATGTTCTTAAAAAAATAATAAGTATAGCATAGCTCTTCTTTAAAAAAAATTATGTTACCTAAACTAAACACTTGTGTTTCGGATGCCAGAATAAAGAGTGGATACACAAATATACTTAATTACACACCCACGGAACAAACACCGATGTACGTCACACAAATATTAGTCCCAGGTGGGAATCGAACCCACGACTCTTGGAACCGTAGGTAGTGAGCCTGGGTCACTAACCACTGTTCCACCGAGCCAGTCATGGTAATTTTAAAAGACGTAGTCAACAAGATAATGAGGATTTTCATTTCAAAAGTTGGTTTGGTAATAAAACGAAATAATAGCGGACTATGATTTTTTTTATTCGTCATTTCTTGTTTCAAATTAGAATCACTTTGAAATACACCATTAAATTAGGTTAATATAATCATATCACATTATTAAACATGCTCCATTATAGATGATTTACCATTTATAAAAATGACGTGTAAAATCTTAACTCAAAGACGATATCATCAATTTGCCTCGTCAACAATTTATTTTTTAATCCGTAGGTATATTTTCACTCATTTCGATATGACATACATTTAAAAAGTTTGACATTTCATATTAAATGTTATATAATTAAAATAATACATCCAATTATTACATTCTGAAAATGTAATGTAATTTTGAATTATTTACCTTTAGAATTCGATTATAAAGGTAAATAAATTAAATTAGAAATGCCGTAAAATAAAAAAGTAACACAATACCTATAGTACGAACGATAAACTAATTTTGTCTTAAATATGAAAACTGGCTTAATTGTCGATTCGCACGAAATTCATTCGCCCGAATGTGCGAAACGACCACTTTCAAAATTAATATTTTTTTTTAGTAGGCGTTTCGCACGAATGTGTAATTGCATACTATTAGTTCTTGAAGAGGCCGCTAACGCCTACAAAAAAAATATTATTAAGAATGTGGATGTTTCGCACGTTCGGGCGAATAAATTTCATGCGATTCGACTACTAAGCCTGAAAACTACGTCTTACATGATTGTGTATTAAAATAGTAATATAAGAAATATTTTACTCCGGGCACATAAAATAGGTAAGTCAAAAATATCAAAATTATAAAAAAATGGTAATAAAGTTTTTAAAAAAACACAATATTATTTTTAAATCAGAATTACGAGTATAAGTTCCAAAAATGCATTCTTGTCATAGTGAGTTTCCCAATATAATAAGTATTTTTTTTTACTTCACAGAGTTTATATAATTTTGAAAACATAGTATATTTTGCAATGATAGATTTTTGCGATACATTATACAAAAGAATCATATATTTTTTGTTAAGTCTACGATTAAGAAATTTCATCACCATGTTAAAAATTTTGAAATAAGCGGTAAAAATAAAATCCTTATTACTAATTTCCTAAATCTATGCTTAAGTTTTTTAATATTTTTTTTTTATTTTCTTTGGTTTACTTTTTTTTTTGGTTTTTATTTTGGTATCTTTGAACATTAATCTATAACTCCTTAATAATATATTTAGGACCTAAGTTTAAATTTTTTGAACCAATAATATTATTTTATATCTTTAAAATGTGATACTGTGAACGCTTTGAATAGCCATGGTCTCTTCAGAAGTGTGCGGAATTCCCGATCTGAAAAATAAGAATAAAATTTATTAACTTATTGAAGCAGTACCATAGAACACGTACAGGTTGGTAAAATTTTGGGGCTCACTTAAAATAAATATTGCTGCTGACAAAGTTTTTAAACGGATATGATAGGATTTTATTTATTTTATTATTCGTTATCCTATTATTTTATTAAACTTTTTTGTTGCAATAAGATAAGGTGAGGTCTTATTAGATACATCTATAGACAAATATCTCTTTTACCCCCTTGTGTTGAGTTTTAGTACTTGTATAGGCATTGTGATTTGTGACATTATAATTATTGAAAGAGGCTTTACTATAAATAAATAAATAATACACATCATCACAAACAACAAACATAACTTAAGCACTTGTGTTACTAATTACTATGATACTCACATCAGTAGCAAGGCAGTCCATGTTTTCTGGATACTTCAGCGAAGTAGCGGAAGAAGGCTCCCACGGGGTCCGAGACCCCCTTGAGATCTGTAGGGGTCATGGGGTCCATCTCACGCCAGATAGAAGTGGGGGCGGGGGGCCACGAGCGGTTCACATCATTGTCGATGGCTTCTGAAAAAAGAATAAAATAGTTGAATAAATATTAACGATATCGTCTGCTAGTTCAGGATATTTTTTTTCTTTATCAAACTCTTGAAAATTGCCATAAAAAGTGTGGCCAGTTCCAAACAGAATCAAAAAAAATTTATCGAATTTAAAACTATAATATTTTTTTTACTTTAAATAAATGAAAACAAACATATATTTATATAATTTTTTTTTTTGAGAATGTTAGTCAACAGGAGAAGGCCAAGAAAAACATTCCATGATCAAATAGGTCAAATCAGAAGTACCCGTAAACGACGAGTGTGCATGAAAAAATTGATGGATGTGGAAGAAGCAAAAGTTACACATGATCTCTGCGTACCCTTCTGGGGAAAAGGCGCGATTGTATGTACCTATACATGAATGAATATCTAAGACCATAAAATCTTATAAATAAAAATGAATTGCTGTGAGAACGCCCGGACCAATTTAGGTAATTTTGGTTTTAAAATGTTCGTGATAGTCCAGGGAAGGTTTATAGTATTGGCGGTATGAAATTCGCCGGGATCACTAGTTAAAAATACAAACAGTACTCACCATTGATGGGAAACAGCTTCTCCCCACCCAGTTCCAACGAAGACTCCTTCATCCAACTACTGACATCGTTACAACGCTCTTCAAGCCCTGGAGTGGTACCATTACTCTTGGACCTCCACACAGGCATAGGAAGAGAATCAGCTGGTGGTGCTGTCACCAAGATGTAGTCCAGCTCTGACGTTGAACTGGCGGAAGACAGTTCGGAGTACGAGAAGCCAGGGTCGGAGAGTGTGGAGCTGATGAAGGTGGCTGAGGAAGCGCAGCGGCATCGCAGCTGGTTGCAGACGAAGCATTCTTGAGCGTCTGATTCCTCGAGGAGGTAGATCAGGGCTAGTCTGATCGCTTGCAGGTTTAACTCCTGGAATATTGATTTTTTTTTTGTTAATTTTTAAGCCTTTGAAAAATTTAAAGTAAAGTAGTTTGAAAAAGGAACGAATAGAAAGGGTTATTTTTTTGTTTTGAAAGTAATTTAAATATCCACTAGATTTTTGCTGAAATCTAATGTGTGCATAACATTAAATTAATTTTCTCTTGGTACTATAGACCAAAATATAGATCACTCAATGAAATAAAGATTTTTTCTCATAATATTAAGTACAATTATAATAACTAAATAAAACATTTGGAAAATTAATTATTATAATATTTATACACCGTGAAATTTTAGTGGTTGTTTTCCCGTGCAGAACGACTTGCCTTTAGTAATACTATCGAATCATGCAAATCATTCAGCAAAAAAAAAAATTTTTTTTTTTTTCAAATTTTCAAAATAATTATTTTCCGAAAACGAGAGAAGCTATCGTTCTTTTATAAGATGTGACGTAATCAGGTACTGCTTACCGCATGAAATCGAAGGGTAAAGCTACAGAAGCTCGACGCCCTAAGTCATAAAGCGGCTCGAACGTGCTTTCGAGTTTCGGTTAAACCTTTCGTAAAACCAGCATTTATTGATTTTAACAAAAAAGAACTGCACAAATCTATTGTACTACTAAGATAGAATCATTTTACTGCGGGTAAACAACCACTAAAATTTGTATATAATAGTGTATATTTAATTTTTAATAATTTAGTAGCATTAAAAAGAACAAATAAAAATATTAAAAAACTAAAATATACTTTTCGTGTTATAAAATAACCACATAGTTAATTACTTAACTGGGCAAAAGTCAAAAAGTTTACTAATTAATTTTATTAAAACACTATATTGCTTTTAATGTATAGCACTAAGTCCTCCAACTTGATACCGACGATTTGTTTTACACAAACATATAAAAACCATGAAATTAAACTGTTAAAAAATTAAAAACCACTTACCAACTGAAAGTAACTGTCGCAATAGTAATACTGCTGAAAGTTCACATGTGCCATCTTAGCATTTCACTTCACAAATTGAAAAAAAAATACAAAAAAAAAGTGGAAAAAATTAAAAAAAATCACGAGCGCCAATCTCAGTACCTTCTTGTTCGAAAGATCTGCCGAGAGTAACCCCATCGTTGGTTTTAGAAACCATTATACCTGCGCAAACGCACCCCGGTATATTTTCGCGACCCATTTACCGTAATTAGGGCATTACTTAGAAAACACTATTGTTCTAATATAATCACCACGACCGCTGGTAGACTGGCGAATAACACAATTTAGTAATGCATTATTAAAGAGGTTATTTTTAAGTGGTTTTATGCATATTTTTGCCATGTATCATTAAATTAAGGTAAATAATGGGCTAATTTGAAAGGTCATAATTATGAAAGCCAATCATTTTGAGTCTACCTCATAAAATTAATCGTTTTATGTTTTTGCGACGTTAATTGTCTCAGTTAACATTAAACAAAATTATTTACAGTTAATTTATATAATTTGAGTTTTTTTTCTAGTTCAGCTTCACTATCACTATCACTACATAGTATTAAACAAAGATGCCTTTTCTGTCCCTATATCCCTATGTACGCTTAAATCTTTTTAGGAATTAAAAGTGAAGGTTTTCATTTAAAATTTACCCGAAGCGTCCCACTAGTAGCAAATGCAATAATTTTATGAAGAGTTAAACTATCTAAATTGGTCAGAAGATACTTTTATACTTGATGTTTTCAGAATTCCAGGTTGCGTGTTTGTAATTTCAGGGTGAGGGATTAAATTTAAAATTACTACCACCTACTGCACCCATGACAACAATCTAACATCCCAGTCACTGAGTTGGGGATCACACTTAGGGTTCCCAACTTATTTACAAGAAAAAAAATGTATTGAGTTTATGAGAAGAAAATTTAACAGATTTTATTAGCGTGAGAGCCCTCTGACTGCATAAATAATTCTATGAATATGTGAAAACAGTACTTGTATGCTTAACTTTTATAAAAAAGTATTATGTTGCGAAAAGCACTACAGCTGTGAACCACAGCCACAGTGCACAATACTAAGATCATCTCATAGATTCTTAGTCAGCAATCCCGCATCTGTTTTGCAAGTCTCATCGACTTGCAACCATAGATTATGTAAGCAAGCGATTTCTGTAGAAATATAACCTTTTTGGAGCCTTTTCGCGAGCCCTCAGGTAAATAGGCAACTTAAAACCGGCTTAGCGGAATTCCGTTGTTTTACCGATAACTTTATGACGTAGTGACAACAATTCACCACGTGTGTTGAAAGGGCTTTGTTTTATTAGGCTGTAAAGTTATAAAAAAAGTCTGTACTGAGAAAGACGGCGTCTTAAAAGTAAGGCTTAGAAAAATTCAAGTTTCTTTTGTGTACTGTTGGTATCGTCTGCTACGTATCACAATCACTACATAGTATAAAACAAAGTCGCCTCTTCTGTCCCTATATCCCTATGTGCGCTTAAATCTTTAAAACTACGCAACGGATTTTGATGCGGTTTTTTCCAATAGATAGAGAGATTCAAGAGGAAGGCTTTTATGTAAAATTTACCCGAAGCGAAGCGAGGCGGGGGCACTAGTATCTAATAATAATTATTGATTCATACAAAATCTTGCAGGCTAATCTAAATTAGATTAAGAATTCTTTTAATTATAAGTAAAGTTAACATTTGAAATAAATTGGTTTCAGACGTAACTTGCGTATTATTGATGCTGACTTAACTATTTGATTTAAGCTAATTATTAAGTAAATTAAACTTACTTACCTGCGATCTAGCGTCTAACGGCTTACTAAACAATAATTTTAGTATTATTATGAAAACACCTTTGTACACTTAACTTAAAATGTTATTTGTTTTGTTCCAGGTATGTTACTTATGAGATTATCTACTTAACTGATAAAGGCAATAATAACTTCATTAGGTAAGTAATTTGTGTCTTAATTACTATTGAAAGAATTACCATTTAACGAATTGTGATCAGCCAAATCATTCAATCTGAGTTTGTCATAGTAAAATAACCAATGATTTTAGACTTTCACGTACAGTCAATATCTTTCGTTTGATTTTAATTTTTGTTTTTTCTAATCGTAGTAAATCTAGTTTGTGGTAATTTTTACCATAACACACCCAGACTGTATGACTTGGATCATTTAATTTGTATCATGATTGTCACTTAAAACCAGTAACTATCGAGTTTCTTGCCGGAATCTTCTCGGTTGATTATTTTACTATACTTAATAAACCCAGATTGAATGATTGAGCTGATCACAATTATGTTAAATTATATTCTTAATATGAAATAAATAACCAATAGGTACCTTACCTTTTACCTATACTTTTTAGCTACTTAAAATACTTCTAAGCTATTGCATAGCTTTTATCGCGGACTTTGAGCGCGGCGACCGAACCAAGAAATTCCGTAACGAAAAAAACCTCACAAACGTCTAACGTCGTTTCAGTTCGGTAGACTTCGGCACGGTGTTTGTGTGCGTGCGGTTAGACGTATTGTACGACTCTACGAAACTCGCACGAATCGAGACGAGCTGCTCCGAAATCGGACGATGCTATGCAATAGCTATACCGCGGCAGTCCCCGAGTGCCACACGTCTTTGTTTTTTTCTGTAATAACCTCCTTGAAAGTTGAAAATACAAAATAAATGCCAGCCATGCACTCATCTCCTTAGCTAAGCGCCCATGAGTGAGGCACATAGTTTAAAGGTATTTATCGTAATTTTTGCCGGCGGCTCCTCAAATGGGTGTGGGGGCGAAATTCCAATGCTTTCGTCTTTGAACTAGCTAGTGATGTGACTTGGTTTCGGTTATCGATATCGATAAAATTGACGATAAATTTGTTTGGACGATAAACCGGATGTTCGATGTTTTGATCAAATTTGAGTCTTTACTCAAAATGATTGATTTATTTATTACTTTAAAATGTACCGAATCTGTTCAATTTGATTTCGTATAAGTGATTATTAGAAAAACAACATAATTTTATGTAATTTTTTATAAAAAAGTAAACAAAATATAACGTTCACGTTTAAAAATTATGCAGTTAATCATTTGATAGTTACTCTAGCATTAAAACACACCATCGATATCTCAATCACTATTATGACTAAAACTACAAGAGTGGTTTAATTATGACTCAATTTAGTTATGAATAAAGATTATTTTAATTGCAAAATGATAACAATGATTAACCATTTTGCAAATTGAGACTATCATCGTGACACATTAGGGCATTTCCCAATGCTTTTCGTGAATACGGTTAAAAAGTGGTTGCTAACAACCTTTAATGCGAACCTTTACTGCTACCAAGGAAGTGAACCATATCAATAAATCATTTAATGAATTATATCCTTTACATGGTGCTTCTTCTTCTTATCGTATGGTTGATGAACAACCTGGTGTCAGAGTTTTTAAACCGCTCGTAGGCCTCCGACATGGCTTCACACACTGTTGAAAAATCTCTCAGGTGTGCTGGTTTCCTCACGATGTTTTCCTTCACCGTTAAAGCGTCGAATGATGGTACATATGAATTTCAAATTTGAAAAACACATTGGTACCTGGCGGGGTTTGAACTGGCGACCACTCGCATGGCAAGCAACGACCTTAACCACTCGGCCATCGACGCTTTTTCACATGGTGCCATACCATATTTATTTACTAGCCACGACCTGTATGATAGTCACATGGTAATTTATATTTAGTGTTAAAACATTTTTACTATGTGTTTTAAAGTCTATAAAAGCAGGATTAAGAAATGACACATTTCCACACCCAACAAAACTGCTAGATCAAACACTTGCAATTATACAAGTTTCTTTAACAACGATTGAACTTTCTGACTCATTTAGAAATAAATAAATTCACTTGGCTTTCGATCCCCTCTACTGACAATGAAGCATATTACCCGCAATTCTTGCAAGCAATTAAACCCCATGTAAAGTGGCACAAAGGACCTCATCTTCATCTTTTATTCTCAATAATTCCTTTCATTTCACCCCACTAGCCTGTCTTTGAAGGTGCGCTTTCAAAGCCTATAGTTAATTTTTAGATTTAGCAACGTTTATAATTTTATTATCATGAATTTACTTGTAATTAAGCATAATTAAAGAAACGCCAAAGAGTATTTGAACTCATAAAGTATCATATTTTTTAAAGTTAGAAACTACTTGCATATTAAAAGAAAGAAAAGAAAAGAAAAGGAATAAGAAGAAATATATTGATCACATATTATTATACTATTAAGAAAACACACATACAATTACAAGTTTTCAAAACGTTCTGCTTCAGTATGTGATATAGATGATCCACCAAAACTTTGCAATTGAAATAAAACCTCAAATAACCACTGGCCGCAAAGGTCCAAACCTAATCTAAAAAAACATTCAGGCGCCAAAAAACGGCCGCCATCTTTAAAAACAAAACATAGTGTTGTGCCGCACAGCGATTTTTAAATTAAGTTATCGATATAACGCCCGCACCCTTACGCCTTGAAGCGTCCATTCCAGACATTCTGATCTGTTCTCTGTAATATTCGATGAGGTCGCATATTAAGACCTGCCGCATTCTTCTTGCCTTGTAGTGGGTTTATTGGGACTCCGCAAAGGGTAGGCTATGGATTGTACGATGCGCAGTCTAGCTTCAATAACACTCGATTCTCATTTGAAGATGGAGAAGCTCGGTTTTTATTGAAAATGCATTTTGAGATTACATTGAGCATTGTTTAGTGTTCCTACTGAATAATGGGTGCTGAGAAATTTACCACGTGATTTAGTTCTTTTCTGAATGAAAGATACTTTTGAAATAAAACTAATTTTACGGATTAAACTCGCGTGTATTATTATTCTAAACATAACTTTAAAGAGGTCCTACCATGAGTTGGCTATCGAAAACTTACTTACGTTAAAAACATATCGAGTTGTTTTTTTCATACGGCCGATTTTAGTTCTTTGCGTAACCACCAGCGGCGCTGTACAAGTTTTTCATAAATAATAATAAATAATAAATAATGGTATTAATTAAATAATTTAAACTCATGGTAGCCCCACTGTGGTCGAGATTTAGATCGATCCGTAAAATTAGTTTTATTTTAAATGTCTATTGTTCGCGCAAATAATAGACAATACCGGAAGGTACTTTACCATAAATTTACCAATTGGTTTAGTATGGACGCAAAGTGAAAATTATATTGTCAATTTAGATGTTTATGTAGTAAAGGTAACTGTTTGGTGAAATTAAATATATTTTTTTAAGCTATTGCATAGCTTTTATCGCGGGCTTTGAGCGCGGCGACCGAACCAAGAAATTCCGTAACGAAAAAAACCTCAAAATCGTCTAACGTCGTTTCAGTTCGGTAGACTTCGGCACTACACCAACAAGAAACTCATCACCCTTTAAAAAGAAAGTTATTAAACTATCAGTTCGTCAGAAGTTTAAAAGTCTATCGAAATAAAAAAAAGCACCACACTTCTATTAAGAGCTAAAACAGAAAAATGTCTCATAGTCGGTTCTCTACCTCATTCCTAACGTCGTGATCGGTCGTGCCCCGCGCGATATTCCTCGCGCACCGACGGCATATTAAGTCCCGCATTCTTCGTATAACCAAGGGGTTGTATATTGATTTTGAAGTGCTTTTAGGTGGCCTACTATAGTATTTTTCAGCTAAGATGATCCCTGTGACACTTCATTGTGTTCTGAATCACGCATCTTACGATTGACATACGAAAATAATTTTATTGCACACTTATTTAATTTTATTGCGGCTTCATTAGGAAAAATATTAAATTAATAATTTTAAACTTTTAAAAGGGAAACAGTGTCGTTTAGTTTAATTTAAAGTAATATAATTTTTTTTAAAAATACCTATGCAGTTCGTATTACGTAGAATGGAGTTTAGTCAGATTTACTACGTTCCATTCTACGTATACGAACTGCATAGGTATTTTTTTAAATGTTCTATTACATTAAATTAAACTAAACGATACTGTTTGTCATTTAAAAGTATAAAAATATTTATTTTGATATTTTTCCTAATGACGCCGCAATAAAATGAAAAAAGTGTGCAATAAAATTATTTTCGTTTGTCAATCGTAAGATGCGTGATTCAGAACACAATGAAGTGTCAAAAGGATCATCTTAGGTGAAAAAGAGTATAGTACTTATAATACATTGAAGTTTGGTAATCGAATGTTAGATTTCACGGTAGACAGGCTCATTGCACCTGTCGACCTCATTTATAGACCTCACTACCGCTTACCATCAGGAGAGAGTTCCTTTATAAAAAACGTGTCATAAAAATAGTGAATTGTGAATCGCCAATTCGAATGAACTATGGTAACTTTGTGTTTGTTAACACGTTTATCTTTAAATCGAAGTTGGATAATTATGATAATCTTATCCTGAATATCTTACATATCACAATCAAGTCTAAATAATCACGTCACAATCTTTTTTAATGGATCTGAAACAATTTTACTTGTGAAAGTGTTTTCATGGCATTGGCTTGGAGTAGCCTCGTCATCATAACAGAACTTGAGGCGAAGCGGATGGCTCTCAACCCTAATCACGGTGCAGCAAAGTTTAACCAAACTTTAAGGTGCTTGATATCACTTCAAAGCAATACTAGCAATCGTCATTTTCACATAATGCACCAGTTTAAAAAACACCTTCAAAATTCATATTACTAAAATTCTCCCAATTAATGACATTCCAATTCTCACAATGAGGCCGCCTCCCTCCACACTGAACGCTCTCGAATCAATAAACGATTGGACCTCTAATTGAGGTATCGCCACCACTTAACGGAATTCGAATGTCCTTTAATTAATGAGGACAATTACGTGAGCTGTGTTACATTTCACCTATTTTATTTTTTGACCGGATGTACTTAAAAGCATTTATTATTTAGCATGACATGTCTTTTACCTTCTAGGAATTCAATGTTTAGCGTGATAAAAGAGAAAAAATATTGAGTCAAACGAAAATAAGTAATATTCTGAGAGTACGTCACTTATTCAAAATCAATGTACCTACTAGATATGACTTGTTGGTTGGGGATGAAAAATAGACAACACAACTCATTTTCACTTTTTAAAAATATAATATGTTTGCTACAAAGTATACTTATACATAGTTACAAAAAGCTACATCTTCCAAATCGCGACACAATTGAACAAGGTATCAACTGCGTTCAAAGCACATTAAAAGAAGAAAAACGCCTCAAAAGGATTTGCAATCGACACCCAACTCGTAATCAACCTAACAACTACCACCCAAGGATCCAATAACAGGAACCAGACCTTAATACAAGTGAAGGACAATACATTTCCCTTGATAGCGAGATTAAAATAAAAATATTCCATCTTCCGTGTCTGCGCGGGACGTGACGACTTCTCTATGATCGAGCGGATTCCATTTGACCCGGATATCGCCGGATATGAAAAGACCGGAGATATTAATGCTTCGGCTATCAGCTGTGCATTTTAAAGGGTTCTGTTTGAATTTAATTTTGTTGTAGAAGTAAAACCTATTTTATGGACAAAGTTGGACTTGTGTGAACAAAACAGGAGGTTACAACGAAGATTTCAAACGATATTATTTAGAGACCCGTTTTAGAGACATTTCGAGCGCTTCAATGTTAAACTTTCGGTCACGTATGATAGGAATTGAGGTTTACTTACACACATCATAGTTATGACTTTCAGCGTAACTTAGCTGAAAATCAGAACCTGTTCGCCGTTACTCTCAAATAACTTTGATATTCACAAGAATATCTAAATATATTAATATAATATTCTTTGGATCTACATTGGTTGGGTTAATTCCTGTAAATAACTTTTATTCTTTCTTCGTTATTTTACTAATAACTAAAAAAAAGTTTTCAGAAATAATATCAAGAACTAAATACATTTATGATTAGAAAACTGAAAATGTCCGGGATATTTACCATGTTGTATTGTCATGGTGGTTTGTTACAAAACGACATGGTAAATATCCCGGACATGTTTCAGTTTTATAATGTGTGTAACCATGACAGTTTAGAATTATACATTTATAATAATCCTTTACCTCCTTTTCTTCCACAATGCGGTAAAAAGGTGAAAATTGTAGGCCACCTTCCATTGCTTCACGTACCTCAGTCGATGCGACAACTGAATGGTTATGAGGCGGGAAATGTCTACGGAACCCTTTAGCACGTCTTTGGGTTATTGGTTCCGATATTAGCGACCGAACCCGGGTGGCGGACTTGGCAATTTGAGTTTTTTTGCGTTGAAATAAGGTCTTTATTGGCAGCAGGGTTTGAACGTTTAATTTTTGATTTAAAGTGTCATTAGAAGACTGCATATTGCAGGGTTATATTTTATCATGTTTCCCTAAATTATCGAGTTCTCGATATTTTTGCACTGAGTCAACTGAGGAACTGCGAGTAATTTTATTATAATTTTTTTCACAATTTGTTACACTTATTTAAGTTGGCATGCATTAATCAAATAAGTTTTATTACTACATTCAATTCTACAATCACAATTTTGTCTAAAATTTCGACAGATTTATTTCAGTATGATCTCACAATCTAACATTGGTTTTCATGTAGTAAAAAATAAATAAATGAAATAAATAAATAAATATTACACAATGTTTGTGATGAAACATTGATCTGATCACGTGGTAAGTAGCTTAAGCACTTGTGTTACAGATATCAGAATCTACAGTGGATACACAAGTATACTTAAATAAACTTAATACACACCCAGACACGGAACAAACACCGATGTTCGTCACACAAATATCTGTCCCGGGTGGGAATCGAACCCACGACTCTTGGAACCGTAGGTAGTAAACCTGGGCCACTAACCACTGTTCCACCGAGACAGTCAAAAAATACTTACAGATGTATTTTTATTAGAACAAAAATACTATGAAGTTTAGAATATAATTAGATAGATTCTCGTGCTGATTGTATTAACCCAACTCGAGTGGTTATGTTATATTAAACGACTATTTCCTATTTGATGCACATTTAGACAAATTAATGTTTTTATTTTTTGTCTTTAATTACAATTAATATTAAATTTAAATATTTATGTGTGTTGATTTTAATAAATGCAACGTAAGTACTAAAGTAACTTATTTCAGAATGAGATCAATGCACTATTTGCCTGCCATTTATTATGTGAAGATATCTCGAATACGATCGATTTCATAAAAATGAATATCTATCGATAATCTATCGATGCATAGAATTATACCTTGCACATAACTTCAAATGGGGCGTGGCTTACGTGTCGTAGCCATGGCAATGGAAGCGTCGCGCACTATGGACTCCCGCCTTTATTTTATTTTTTATTTGTCACACGTCTTGAGAAAATGCTGAACGTATTGAAAGAACATGCTTGTTTGAATAAATTGTGTTCCTATACCGAGCAAGAATGGAGAATGAAATGCCTTATTTCACACGTATCATAACTTTAAAATTAAAAAGATAGCTAGCTTTTTCTATATCGGTGGTAAATGCAATGAGCAAGCGAATCTCAAACTGTAAAGGTCAAGAAATGAACTGATGATGATGAGATGAAAGAAATAAAAATTAAACATTTAGCAAGAAAATATTTAATGCGATAGAAAAAATGATTTGTCTTTCTGATGATGAAATACATATTCACACCCAGACTGCCAAACAAGATCACATAAATGTCCCGGGTGGGAATCGAAGCCACGATTCTTGGAACCGTAGCAAGGACCACCATCCACCACTGCTCCACCGAACCAGCCAATTTCATTCTGTTTTTTTTTCCTAACATACGATGATGGCTTGGAGTAGCCTCGTCATCATTACCGGGCTTGCGGAGGAGCGGATGGCTCTCACCCCTAATTTCATTCTGACAGAACCTTACTTCGCAACTAGAGCCACTGCCCCACTGCCAATCATCTCAGTTCCCGTAGGAACGTCTCCCAACAAACGATTCACAAAACAATCGCAGGACAAATATCCGTTCGTATCCGATCCGTATCCGTATTTATCCGCTGCAAACTGTGAATTATTCGAGCTATATCCGATCTAAGCCGTCTTTATGACCCCGGATTGCCGACGTATAAATTTTTATATCGGCAAGGATCTAAAAAAGATATACGAGTTCCTTGTTATACGTTTAGGAGACTGCATTTGATATTACATGTTACTGGAGATAAAGATCTCACTTCCTACTTAATTGTGAATGCTGAAATAAGGATAGATGACTTCGGTTTCAATTTGAAATCTAAAGCAAGAATAGATATGAAAGTATTCCATAAAGTTATTTTCACTACATAGTTTAAAACAAAGTCGCTTCCCGCTGGCTGTCAATCTGTTTTTATGTGTGCTTGCTTCTTTAGATCTCCAAAACTATGCAACAGATATAGATTTTAAATACAGCAATAGATTACGACGAAAACCCTGACGGTTAGGTTTAACCGTAAAACCGACCTATTTATAATCAAACGGAAAGAATATGAAAAATTCGGTGAACATATAAAACTCAAGCTCGAACACCAAACGTCTTAAGCCAGTTAAATAACCATTTCACAAAAATGAGAATAAATTTTGTTTTGTTCCATTAGTTTTTATATTTTAATTAATTTAATAGTTTCCTACTGTTTCAGTCATATCATCACCCATATCAAACAAATCTCATTTTTTTGTCAAATTAACAGTTGTCGCAATATATTTTTTTCTTTTATTCCTAAAACTAGCTCCACACCAAGCAAAATAATTCGGTCCGAAGACCACACAAAACGACCGGTACATTAACAGGAGAAAGATGCCCGCAATCCATTTTAAAGGACGGAAGGCGATATTCGCGGCTTAAGAACAAAATCCAATTTGAGGAGTTGATAAATAAAAAAAGGCGGGGTTGGGGGGTCTGGGGTGCCCGGAGTGTGCCGGGGTGATATCTCGGGCCAACGCACAGGCGACAATGTCGCCGACATATTTATGTTGCTCAAGTAATGTGGATCAACTGCGGGTCGGTTGCCTTCGCCTATGGTATGTGTAGCTAGCTATGTTACTTCTAGGTATCTTGAACAAAAGTTAGGAAATTGGAGTTGGAGTAAAGTTTTTTGAAGACTTCGTTTGTTTTAAGGTTTTTATCGGGTCTAATAATGATAATAAATAGACTATAGGAAATCGTTGGCTAGTAATACATATGTCAGAATGTGCAGACTTAAACAAATTATCGACAGGAACAGAATAACATAACTTTGATTATATAGATTTGATAACGTGGACTTGAAAATGTAAAGTTATTTTAGTGATAGTGGGTATTTAAAAAATAAAATTAAATATTTAACGTAGAGAATCCAAATTCAAATACATAATTTGTTAAATAGACACGCAAATTACAATAATTGAAACACTATTGATTTATGAAATAAAACCATTTTTTTTCGGATTAAACTCACGTGTATTGTTATTCTAAACATATTATTTGGAGACTCGAAGTTTCGAGCTCTTTGTAGCGCTCGTGGTCACGGAAAAGATGTTTGATTTCAAATGTGTTTGCGCAAATATTAGACTGTACTGTATTGATTGTTTATTTTCTTCCTTACAACTAACATATACACATTCAAAACCATGTAAATGCTCCCATTTCTACATACAATATGTCATATCGACGACAACTACCACCCAAACAATTCCACATCTCCCACCACAATGGGAATGATCAAACAACAACAAAAAGGCGAGAAGGTTCCCTCTGAGAGACTCTGCGTCAAGCGCACGCGTCTGGCACCGGAAATTGTCGGCGGCCATCTTGTGACGGACCGGAAGCGCGCCAAATTACCAAGATGTGGGTCGGTAAGTGGCCCATTGGTACTGATCTGGTTGCTTCGAATGATTGGTGGGTGCTTAGTGACGTGGTGAGCATTTTTTGAAAGAAATTTTAGCTCGTATTTTTAAATTTTAGACCTCTAAATTTTTTTTGAGAAAGAAAAAAATTTGCTTTTTCTCACTGGCTTTGATGGAAACTTGTGCGTAGATAAATTCAGTAAAATACTGAAATACATACATATTGTGATAAGTTTAGTAACATACTTAAATGCACACATTTGTTTGTTGTTTTTGCCTCGGCATTAAGAATAAACTAACAAGAAATAAGGCATACATAAGCTTATTTTCTGTAGTCTATCCAATTAATAATCTTAACATTTATTCAGTTAATTCTAATCGTAGACACTTTGTTACCTTTTCTCTTTTGATTAGGGAGGATCTACCAACAACCACCTGACAACTTGTGTATTTTTTAGATTTCCAAACTAAATCACACTCCATTATTTGTAAAACATTGAACAAATCACTTCCGCTCCCCATTCGAGCCGCCCAAATCCTTTGCAATCTTGTTTTGACAGCTGTCAAAGGTAACTCAATTACATCGACGAGTGTAGCTCCTTTCAAAATCGACACGGAACGTACGAAGGGAATAATATTGAAAATTGTGAATCACTCAGCGATCGGGGATGCAACAATTGTGTGGGAGAGCGAGCGGAGCGGAGCGAAGTGAACCGAAGTGAGCGGAGCGAAGTGAGCGAAGCACAAACGCGATTAGTCGCTCTTTGATTACGCCGCCAGCTCGGCGGGGTCGGCTAATTCCATTATTTTGAGACGGTGCTGCTTTCGCAGAGTCTGATTGGGAAACACTTGAGATATTATTAGTTGTGATTTCGTATATTAACGCCAGTATAATAGGAGCGTCTACCCGTTTAAGTGTAATGAAAGGGTTTATTAATCGTTTGCTGTGAAGTCGGATGTCTTTATTTTCTTTTATATACCGTTATCTTATACTATTAATATTGGACACGATTTAACTTGACAACTAAACTAAATGTTTTTTTTTATAACAAAATTATTTTCATTGCAAGGTACACTGACAGACTAATCAAATAATACCAATCGTGTATGATTAGGTGTGAGAGCCATCCGCTCCCCCGCAAGAAGCTACTCCAAGCCATCATCGTATATCAGCAAGGAAAAAAAAGCAAATTTTCTATATAAGTTTTTGTGCACAATGAATCAAGTTAAAAATGACGAACGATGAGTAAGGTAAAAGCTTGATTTTACAGCTTTTAGAGTCATAGATATTGCCTTCTAGAAGAATTATTATTGGTAGTAGGATAAAGTAGTAGATAATAAAGTTTACCCAAAATGGTTCTGTTTTTCCTTTCAAACATCTTAAAATAACAATAAACTAAATCAGTTCCAGTAGCTACGGGGGTCACATGACCCTTGTCCTAACATTGATTAATTAGAGTTATAATTTATCGTTCCTCCGGGATGACTGATGATCCTGACTTGACAACACACGGGCTTTAATCATTGCAGCTTAACCCACTTATGTATCTACATAGTCTGAAACAAAGTCGCTTCCCGGTATATCTATGTTTGCTTAGATCTTAAGTACCTACCCAACGGATTTTCATATATAGTTAGCATATAGTGTTTTTTAATATATAGTGGGACTTCAGAGGGAGGCTTTTTTCGTAGCTATTAATAATAACTACTAACCTTTCAGAATGTGTTCGAAACACTCAAAAATTTTAAAAACATCTGGCTCCTGTCTCACGACCTAAAATACTGTTTGTTCTGACTTAAACTTCGTACTGGCTCGATGGCAAATTGAGTATCTCTTGCGCCAAGATCTCTTTGATCCGAGTGGGAATCGAACCCACAACTCTTAGAACCGCCAGCCAGGGTCACTAACCACCGTTCCAACGAGCCAGTCATTTGTATGTAATTGTAATTTACGTTAAAGTTACGGTTAAAAGCGGAGTCTCGTAATGTTTTTCACCCTTTGTGTACGCAACCCTAAGAAGGAAAATCATCATTCTACGCGGCATTAAGGAAACTATCCACAGTGTCTGGGTGGCTTGTGAACGCCACATCTCTGAGCTTCCCACTTGTGACTATTATTAGGAAAATTCTGACTTATTGCGTTGCCAAGACTTTCAACTTACTTCCTTTGTGTGGTCCAAGTTACTTCATTATGGAGGGAAGCTTTTAAAAAAAATTGAATACCATCATCAGCCCACTTTCGTCCACTGCTATACATAGGCCTCCCCAAATGCTCGACACTCATTTCTATCCTCGGCTACTCGCATCCAGCTCCTACCAGCCGTCCCGCGCAGATCGTCACTCCACCTGACCTGAGGGCGTCCTACACTACGTTTACCGAGAACAAAATTTAATAATTGTGTTTCGGTACCCATATGAATGTTAAAATATAATAACAATTTTATCAATCAATTTTCTTTTACGGCTTATAATAAGCTGCAAGTTCAGGGATAAAATGAGTTAAACAAAATATACAATTTTAAACTGTCATGGTTACACACATTAGAAAACTGAAAGTGTCCGGGATATTTACCATGTTGTTTTGTTTTAATGAGCTCCCGATATTTCGGCACTGTTGCAAGCGCCATGATCACGGGTGAACTGTAGGACTGCGAGAATGGCGGTAGGTCTAAGGGCAGACATATCGGTCTACCCTCTTTCTAAGTCTTTTATTACGCACGACACCACTACCCTCGTTCAGAATATTGTCACTCCGAATTCGATCACGACACACTACACTCACGGTATCACTTCTTTCTTCCTCGAAAACGGACACATTTTTGTTTTTACATAAACGTATTACTGGATGCCATACATTCGACAGTTGAAACCCATCTTCACGATTGAAGTTTTTGAATTTCTTAATTTCAATAGCTTCTCTGACCAGTTGTGGTATGTAATGGCGTTCTGTCGAAAGTATCTTAGGGTTATGTAACTCAATCCAGTGGTTCGTTCCCGATTCTAAAAGATGTTGAGCGATTGCCGATTTTTGTGCTTCGTTGTTTTTGACTGCCCTGATATGCTCTTTCACCCGGCACGAAATCGTCCGTTTCGTTTGCCCTATGTACGAGCTCCCACAGCTGCAGTCAATTTTATAAACGCCTGGTTTTTCCAAAGGAAAACTATCCTTCGGTGAGCGTAGAAACTGCGATACCTTTTTAAGAGGAGTGAAGATAGTTTTTACGGAGAATTTCTTAAGTATGTTCGAGATCTTATCTGTCACTCCTTTTACATATGGCAAATAAGCTGGATGCCGGTCTACCCTATAATCCAGGCGTTTATTACGTGTCGGTCTTGATATTCGCCCACTATATCCATTCCTCTGTAGGACGTCACTTATGTGTTTAAGCTCATCATTTATATGTTCCTCGTCACATAGATTATATGCGCGGTCAGTAAGCGACCTCACTACAGAGTTCAGTTGGCGTGGATGGTGATGTGATTCTGCATGTAGGTAGCGATCGGTATGAGTTGGCTTCCTGTATACCGAATGGCTAAAAGAACCGTCCTCACGCACTTTAACCAACACATCTAAAAAGGCAATGCTCCTCTTATCTTCCATCTCGTACGTGAAATTCATCTTCATGTGGATGCTATTTAAGTGAGCCAAGTAGTTTTTCACGGTGCTTTCATCACCCTCTATTATACCAAAAATGTCGTCCACGTACCTTTTCCAAATCCTAATACTATAAGGGGCAGTGGCAATGGCTCCGTTTTCAAAATGTTCCATCCATAAGTTTGCAACTACTGGGGCCACAGGACTGCCCATCGCCACACCATCTATTTGTAGGTAGTATTCGCCTTGGTATATAAAGTAATTAGTAGAAAGGCAATGTTGCACCAATTTGGCATATTCCATAGGGATATCATTCTCTTCCATTCTACGCTTAATGACTTCAATGCAGTCAGTAATAGAGTTAAACAAAAGGCATACTTTTCTGGTTATATTTTATTATGTACTTTCTCTTATATATTGTTTAGTAGTAATATCGTTCAAATGTCACTCAACATCACATACATTAATCCGAGTCGATAAGCGTTTGTGTTATGATAATCAGATATAACAGTCGTATACACAAATGTACACTACATAAGCTTTCGCCCGCATTAAGTTCCTAGGGCAAAAGTTTAAATAATTTTTGTCCAGAATGGGGATCAAATTCACGTCCCTTGGCCTAAGAGGCAATAGTAGGAGAGCTGGCAAGAATTTTTGGGTAGGTATTTGGGGCAAGCTGAAAACTTGTCCTTTACCTCTCCTTTATTATATCCCAACACGAAACTGCGGACCTGCCTGGTGAGTAGCAGGGATAAACCAACGGATCCAACCCACCATCGAACACACTGCCCGCTCCCACTCATCAATTGAGCCCATATCAGTAAGGAAGGGCGCGCGCGTGATCACGGGCAAATCCGCGCTACGAGCTTTATATAGAGCTTTGCGTAGCAGTGACGGTTCAAATGAACCGTGTATTCTTTTTAACCGACTAAGAAGAAACGGGGGTTCTGTTTTCATTCACCTGGGAAAGATGAAGGGTTATATTGGGGAGTATAGAAATACGCATACATATGTAATTGTTTCACATGCTGTTTATTCTAAACAGCAGGTAGAGCTGCACCGGTGTAAAAATTGCTGCACTCTGTTCAGGATCCCCAGTTTGCGGGAGGCTGTTCTAATGACGCTCTCGATGTAATCCCGCTGGTTCAGGTCGCGGTGAACATCTATGCCAAGGATGCTAAGGCTATCCTGTATTGGTAAGAGGGTGCTCTGAAGAGTAGGATGGGAAAGGAAAGGATACACTTTACTAAAAAAACACACACCTGTGTCTTCTTGGCATTGAACTCGACAAGATTGCATGTGCCCCATTCGAAAATGCGACCCAAGACCCCGTCAAGCTCGGCGACAATAAGGTTCCTCTTTTCCTCGGTTTCGGTCTGCTTTACCCTAGGTCTTCAGAAATAACGTGCGTGGACAGTGCTGCCATCTGCATAGCAATGGATATTGCCTAGTGACAACAAGTCATTGATATGCAGCAGAAACAAAGTGTAATATAAACTAAAACGTTGTATATGACAATTCCTCCTTACTCTAACGATGATTACTTTAACGAAATCACTCTTGACCCTCATCCTAACCAGATTTATTCCCCCTAAAACCATTGACATCAACTTAACCCATACCAAGTTTAATTACCGCTTGTTCTTAGGATCCTGTATTTTTCCTTCCTTTATGTAAGTAATCCGTTGCTGCATAGTAAATAACAGTCATACATATGTATGAGGCAGGCCCCTTGCGTCAGATTAATATGTATGGGCCCATACAGCCCTTGGTCTTTGTTCAAAGGTATTACTGGTCGAGTTAGCAGGACTACAGCGGGCTTTTATGTACTAGAGCTACATAAAACATGCGTTGAAGGAAATAACCTTAACTCTTGGCCACAAATAGTAGAGGAGACACTAAACGATTAGACTTGGGGTCTTGTATAGATCTTTGTGTTGCTTTGTTGTAACTAAAGGCTTTAATTAGGTTAAAGCTTAAATCCTCATTAAATTGTACTAGCTTTCCGCCCGCGACTCCGTCCGCGTAGAGATGTTTAACGGGTTACTTACATTACTTCTTTATAGCGCAGTCGATTTAAAAGTAGCCTATACTTACCCTTTTCTAAGCTCTGGACTATATCTGTACCAAGTTTCGTTTAAATCGGTTCAGTACTCTATGCGTAAAAGCGTAACAGACAGACAGACAGAGTTACTTTCGGATTTATAATATCAGTAAGGATTTTACAAAACGTGTCGGTGGCTGAGTGGTTAAGGTCGTTGCTTGAGTTGAGGTCGCTAATTCAAACCCCGCCACGTACAAGTACCACTGTATCTATTTTTTTTTTAATATTTAATTCATATGTACGTTTTTTAGACGCTTTTGCGGTGAAGGAAAACATCGTGAGGAAACCTGCACACGTACGAAGAAATTCTAAGGTTGTGTAGTCGACCAACTCGCACTTGGCCAGCGTGGTCGACTAATGCCTTAGTTAAGGGAAGGCCCGTACCGTATCTTATATAAACATACAAGATATACACTGAGGTCAGTATATTTTTCTGGCAGAGACTGATATATGATATTGTATTTATTGGGCAGTGCTTTAAATAAGGCATGTAATAATCACTCCCATACAATTATATAACGGAAGGGTAACCCTTACAAGATTGATCATCGCCATTCGTCTTAATGACTCTTACCTATAATTTATATTGCTGTACCCCAATCAACATAATATGAGCCTTAAGTGGGGTGGATAGGGTGGAGATTGAAATGACATGGCTTGGAAGTGCGTTGTATGATTGAGTGGAAAGGTTATTAAGATATAGTATGAGTGTTTTTGTATTCGCAGTTGCGGTAATGGGGTTTGTACCCGTAATAAAGTGAAGGTATACAATATTAGTGCACTAACAAAGGCAATGTATTGTCGTTAATATTTACGATTCAAATATATTGGGCACTACGGCCACCTTTAGAGAGCCTACAAACGTCTAGCAAGTTCAACGGGAGTTTTTTAAATCGGCATAACTTATTTATTTTTGTACCGATTCACTTGAACTAAACATTAAATTTTAAGTAAAACTTACCACTTATGAACTAGTGTGACCTGTTCTCGCTTCGCTTCAGGTAAAAATCCTTTTATCTATTAAATTGATGACAATGTGACGTTGAATGTGCTGTTTGTAATTCTTTTATATACTCAATTTTTATTTGTGAGGACCTATAAGTGATTTTTTAATTGTTACTGTATTTTCCTATGTTGTAAATGTAAATCCTGGTCTTCCTAAAATAAATAAAATTGGATCCCTGTATCAAAATCCGCTGCGTATTTTTAAAAGGTTTAAGCAAACGTAGGGATAGAGAAAGCTACTAGCTTTGTTTCATATTATGTAGTGTGATAGTAATACGTAAGATCACGTATCAAGATCGCATAAAAAAAAGTCACATAAGATCTAGATCTTTAAGCCGTTTCTGAGATAAGCGTCCAGAAACGCACTGACAAAAAATCTAAAAATCACTATTTTGGGTACTGTTGCGTTGATAAAGATCTCTTATAATATTTTTTCTCATATATCATAATATTTACATCCGATTCGTCACATTTATATAATAATTTTTATATATCTATCTTTCCGCCCGCGACTCCGTTCGCATAGAGGCGTTTAGCGGGTAAAACATTACTTCTTTATAGCGCAGTCGGTTAAAAAGTAGCCTATATCCTTTCCTAGGCTCTATCTGTACTAATTTCATTTAAATCGGTCCATTACTCTATGCGTGAAAGCGTAACAGACAGACAGTCAGACAGACCGAGTTACTTTCGCATTTATAATATTAGTAAGGATTATGATGATTCTCCGGGAAAGTCAAGTCTGTTAAGACCTTTTTTCACAAGACCCTGACCGAAGACCCTTCAAACTGGGTCATCCATTGACCATTAATTCGATACATCACATCAATTCTCAAGTCATGATACTAATCTCTACTGACTTAATTACCGAGAACGCTGCACCATTCTGAGCCTTATGCCTTCGTGATAAGAGTGGCTGTGTTAGTATTAAATACATAGTCATTGTTTCCTCATTACCCCAAGCGTCGTTAGATAGAGAGAATGTGGAGGTATCTACGTAGATAATTCGGTGAAGATAAATTAGTATGTACATATATTTGCTACCTTACATTTACTGGCATGTTGGTTTATAGATAGTGAGGGTATCTAGGTCCTGGATTCGAGTCAAAGGTCAAATATTTTGAATTCTGTGCCCGGAGTATGCGAATTGACGAAGGAACGCGGATGTAGTGCCTCGGAAAGCACGTTAAGCCGGTGGTCCGGCGCCTGATCTCTCTTTGGTCATGTAAGATTGTCATCTCACGGATCTATGATAGTAAGGTAACAGGGAGTGCACTTGTGTTTGCGCAAAAACTTTTGCACTTTATAATTTGCTAGCTTTCCGCCTGCTACTCCGTCCGCGTAGAGACGTTTAACGGGTAAAAAATTACTCCCTTATAGCGCAGTTGGTTAAAAAGTAGCCTATAACCTTTCTTAAGCTCTGGACTATATCTGTACCAAATTTCATTTAAATCGGTCCAGTACTCAATGCGTGAAAGCGTAACAGACAGACAGACAGACAGACAGACAGACAGACAGACAGACAGAGTTACTTTCGGATTTATAATATTAGTGAGGATATAGGTACCCTGAGCATACTGTTCTCCAATTGAGATTGGTTGCCATATCCATTGTCCGTAATCGCATGGACACCTTTCCGAAATTTCTTTCGGCTCGCCCAGGGCCAAGAACATCTCTTTTCTGACTCTGCTTCTAGGGATCTTCTTAAGTAATAACAAATGCATAATATTAGGTCTTTTGCGAGTAATTCATAGATTTTAAACGTGTAAAAGTTTTAGGACCCGAGGCTATTAATAATGGCTAGACCACACCGGAAATTGACCGCGGAGCACGCTGCAGTAAATATCACAAATGTACGAACTAAAGAAGAGGTGAAAAGTGGATTGCTGGAAGTGATCTCTGCCTACCCCTCTGGGAAAAAGGCGTGATTTTATGTATGTATGTATGTACGAACTAAAAACCTTGAAGTAACTTTAAGAGTTACGTACCAGAAGAGTAAAAGTGGGTCAATATTACTGGGTTATTTTGTTTTGTGTTTGTCTTTCTGTAACTAGGTATCTCAAAAACCCCGATAAGTAGACAGTTGAAAATTTTACAAAAGAAGTTTTTTTTAGAATTTAATCTGTTTTATAATTTAGGCAAATTACGTTAGGGGAACTACGGTAGAAAAAAGCAAACTTATTGTCAATGCTCATTTAAAGCCTTCCACATAAATCAGATACAAACGTTTTGTTTTCAATCAACTAATTCTTATACTACTACTACTATATTAATTATATAATTCAAACGTACATTAACCCAGCAATCAACTCAAACTATTACGACAATGTCCCATTAAAACGGAATCGATATCTCTACCAACCAGACGGCCGGATTTAAAATACAAAACGAATCAGAACTATTCTAATCTAACCCTTTAACGCCCTATTACAAACGGGCAACGTCCAAAACGGCCCGGAGATGTCGCGAGGGTTAACTTAACCCGTCACTGGCAGAAGGGCGCTTTCCCCAGATTCCTTTGTCTGGGTCTCTTAGACCCCCTATGCTTGGTATGTGTGTTATGCTATCTACAAAATACACAAGTCATGACTCATAATGTACGCAGTATTTCATTTGCGGCCACAAAGGACCGTCCTATTTAGTATACGGGGGAAGTATTTCGTATTTTACTGGGTTATTTCGGACTTGTAATGCCATTAGGTTGCCTAATGTTACTTGGTTTTCTTTATTGTTTAGACTTTAAACAATGAAAACGCTTTTGACGGTAAACTTACAAGAGAAAAAGAATCATATCTTAGATTTTTAATTGAATACTGGTTGAATTAATCAATCTCTAAACAGTTTTATACATTGAATAAGTCTAAAGTAGCCCTTTGTCAAAAAAGGCCTGATTAATTAATTGCATTATTTTCAAGTTATTGCCTGTAAGTAAAGTGTTTATAAACCTACATACATACATACATACATACATAAAATCACGCCTCGTTCCTAGAGGGATAGGTAAAGATCACTTCCTGGCTTGTGCTACGGTCCTGGCACACCACTTTCGCTTCTCTCACATCCATCAAGCTCTTCATGCATGCTTGTCAATTACGGATACTTTTTAACGGACTTGAAAGAAAGAAAGAAAGAAAGAAAACATTCATTTATTAAACATACACAAACAAATATATTTATGATCAAAAGTTCTTCAAAAAGGCATGTTTTTTTTTATTTATAAACACTATTTGTTTCATATCCACTGCTCCCCTAAGTTCTACTCTCTGGGTCAACTAAGTTACCCAAGTTACCCTTTCCAATACATGTGGCATCACAGAATACATTGTTTAAAACCATTTCGGGTCATTTGAATAGTTCCGTCCGACTACCCTTGTCATTCGGACACAATGCATCGATTCACGTTCAATTACTTATTCGGATTTACATTCGATTCCGATATCTCGGATCCGAGTGACGGATTCGGGCGTTCCGAGGTTGATTTATGCCGGCTGTTTATCAGGTAGATAAACAGCTGGTAGTTACGTCAATTGATACGGTAGTTTTTTACACGGACGGTGTATTTTGAGAGTTTAAACCTTATTGTTGCAACTTTCCTTCACCGTGTTTTTCAAATTTGAAATTCATATGTACCATCATTCGACGCTTTAACGGTGAAGGAAAACATCGTGAGGAAACCTGCACTCCTAAGAAGAAATTCTTAGGTTGTGTAGTCGACCAACCCGCACTTGGCCAGCGTGGTCGACTAAGGCCTTATCGCCCTAGTTTAGGGTAGGCTCGTGCCCCAGCAGTGGGGACGTATATGGGCTGATGATGTTGCAACTTTGAAGGTAGTGTTGTATAAAAATTGCAACTCAACCGGTTGAAGATGCTGCTGCCAAATTTAGTTGTAAGACACATTATAAACTGTCCGGGATATTTACCATGTTGTTTTGTTTTAATGAGCGCCATGATCACGGATGAACAGTAGGTCCTACAGTTCACCCGTGATCATGGCGCTTGCAACAGTGCCAAAATATCGGGAGCTCATTAAAACAAAACAACATGGTAGGTAAATATCCCGGACAGTTTTCTAAAGAGTTGTAAGATTCCATCCGTTCGAATCAATACATAGTATAAAACAAAGTCGCTTTCGCTGTATGTCTGTATGTATGCTTAGATCTTTAAAACTACGCAACGGATTTTGATGCGGTTTTTTTAAATAGATAGAGTGATTCTTAAGAAAGGTTTGTATATAAAATTTACCCGAAGCGAAGCGAGGGCGGGTCACTAGTAAATTTATATACGAGTACACATAGCAAGTTGAATTGTGTAATTACAGTAGTTAAGTATAGGAAATAAAACAATTAAGTATGTTTTGCGAGTAGCCGTGAATAGGCGGAAGCGGTAAAGACGTGGGGAGGCCTATGTCCAGCTGTGGACAAACGTATAGGCTGATGATGATGATGATTTAACTCTGACACTTCTAAATAAGTGCCTTGGTGTCGACAGTCTTTTTGATATACACACAAACCTGCGTGTAGCAATGATAAATGTTTATAAGTTTGCTTTTTCATTTTTAATTGTTGTAGTATTTTCTATTATTTGCGCGAGCACTAACGTCGGATCTCTAAATACGGTTTAGAATATCATTACACGCGAGTTTAATCCGTAAAATTAGTTTTATTTCATTGTTGTGTTTATTATCAAGTATAACAAATTTTATATACAAATAGTGACTCGCCATCACTTTGCTTGGAGTATATTAGGTATACATAAAAACCTCTTGGATTCCTCTCTCTATACAAAAAAAAAACTGCATTCAAATCCGTTGCACAAGTTTAAAGACTTAAGCATACATAGGATATATAGGGAGAGACGCCTTAATCGACTTTATTTTATACTAGTAACTCGCCCACGCTTCGCTTCGGGTAATCCTTTCTTAGCGGATGCCTTCGTCATAACATCTAACTGCATGCCAAATTTCAGCCCGATCCGTCCAGTGGTTTGGGCTGTGCGTTGATAGATCACTATGTCAGTCACCTTTGAATTATCCTTACTGACCCTTACTAATATAATATTATAAATGCGAAAGTAACTCTGTCTGTCTGTTTAAATCGGTTCAGTAGTCTATGCGTGAAAGCGTAACAGTTTCACGCATAAACTACTGAACCGATTTAAACTAAATTTGGTACAGATATAGTCCAGAGCCTAGGAAAGGATATATGCTACTTTTTAACTACTTTTAACTAATGTTTTACCCGTTAAACGTCTCTACGCGGACGAAGTCGCGGACGGAAAGCTAGTAAATATATATTTAGACTATTTAGTGATATCAGCAAATTTTATATATAGCTGATTTTTAATAGAAATAAACACTCCCCTTCTTAAGCGCAGACCGAGAATTAAATTGCCTGTCAATTGTGCAGTAAGAAGCCTCACGTTTAAATAAAAGATAATGGACTTTGTTGATAGAGCTCGTGGCTAATAGGGAATAGAACCCGCTAACCGGCGCAAATAAGCGTCTTGAAAACTAAAAGGCAAACGCAGTAAAGTGCTCCCTCATTGAATTAGCGTACATTCAATCTGTCAGCTCTCGAGAGAGACCCACTTTAGGGGTCATCTTGGGGTGAGGTCCAAGTAAGAAACTGTCTAGAAATGTTCCGAGTTATATTAGGTTTCACCGGACTACTAAGTTTTTATTTTCTCTTTTCTCCTGTGACATACTCAATCTGTATAACATGTCGGTTAAAAAGAGTAAATATCGAGTCTGTCTTCTCGATAGAATCAGCTTTCCGAACCGGTTGTAGAATCACTTATCTTTTAATTATTTATTTACTGTAATGACGTAATGTGTATAAGTGCGTGTAAATGCCTATATAAATAAAGGAATTTTGACTTTGACTTTACTTATTATTGTCATCTTATAAAAAAAGCATCGTAGGCCGAGTGATTACGGTCGTTGCTTGCCAAGCGAGAGGTCGCCACTTCAAACCCCGCTACGTGCCACCGTGTTTTTCAAATTTGAAATTTATGTGTTCGATTATTCGTAGCTGCAACGGTGAAGGAAAACATCGTGAGGAAACCTGCACACTTACGAAGAAATCTAATGTAATTGCAATCAATAATGAAATTTGAATGCCTGCTGATGATTGCAATCGATCTTATCGGTTCCACTCCAATTGTTAGAATATAATTCCGGACATTTTCCGGTCGTTTTCTAATGTGTGTAACCATGACAGTTTAAAATTATATACAAAAGACTCGGTTTACTACAAATCGCTTCCGCTCATCTCTCGGGCCAAACGCACGATTGTATTTCAGCAAGTGCGGGCAGTCGTTGCTAATTTATCGACAAGCGCTGAGTCGCCCTATTTATTAGGTCCCGACGATTTCCGAACCGTTTGCCTTGAGATGCCGAAACGCCCGTTTACACGGCAATGTGTGGTCTTTTGTGGCTAGTGAAAGATGGGCAGGTGTAAACATTTTGTTTATTGTAGTTGTTTTTAATGATACTTTGCGATGTTATGTACATTTCAAGATGTTGACGTTACAGGTTTGAATCTTTATGTTTTGAACACTAATAGTACCTATGTACACTAACAGATAATATTAATAAACAATATTGTCGAATCGTCAAATCGAAAACTCTAATTTGGAAGCTTTTTAATCTGTTTATAAGCTGTGAGCAGCGCTCCAAAATTCTTCTGCCATGTATAAATTATTGCCAGCTTTCACAATACATTTCTTTATTATAAGGTACACATAGAAATTATATAACAATAACTAAAGTCATAATTAACTAATAACACAAACGGAATATCTAAAATATCTTTCCATCAGCATAAACCAATACATTCCTCTAATTATAGATTCCAAGGCTACCTGTAAAAGAGTCCAATAATAATTATAAGCAACATCTATGTTTACATATCCCATCGTATAATTTGTAACTATATAGAAAAAAAAGAGGTGAAAAGTGGATCGCTGGAAGTGATCTCTGCCTACCCCTCTGGGAAAAAGGCGTGATTTTATGTATGTATGTATGTATAGAAAAAAAAGCACAACCATCGTAACAATTCCTAGATTTAAGTCCTAGAAATAAAATAGTCTAGCATAAAAAAGGTTTATATCTAAATCGGTTGGCACAACAACGCCGCCGGCAAACATGTGATTAGAAAAAGCAAACACTTGTAATGTTTGGGAGGGAGGAGTGGGGAGGTCCAAGTGTGAGGGAGGGCGGACCACTCGCCTTCAGAGGTTATTTTATACGTAAACGAATGTAGGGTTGTCGTCTAACTAAATACTTGTATACACCGTGAAATTTTAGTGGTTGTTTTCCCGTAGCAGAACGATTTGCCTTTAGTGGTACTATGGAATCATGCTACATTAAAAAAAAAAAAAAATTCAAAAAAAAATGTAAACTCAAAAGCGTGAGAAGCTATCGTTCGTTTAAGAGATGTGACGTAATCAGGTAGTGATTGCCGCATCAAATTGATGATTAAAGCTAAAGAAGCTCTACCCCCTAAGTAATAAAGCAGTTCGAACGTGCTTTCTGGTACCATTTATCCCTTTCGTAGAACCGGTATATATTGATTTTATTAAAAAAACTGCACAAATCTATTTTACCGCTAAGATATAATCATATTGCTGCGGGAAAATAACCTATTCTGTGCAGGTTTCCTATCGATGTTTTCCTTCACCGTTAAAGCTTTTATTATTATAATATATCTTCTATTATAGGCATTATTAATTTCAAATTTGATAAACACAGACACAAATTAAAAAAATCCTCGATGACCAATTGCTTAAGGTTGTTGCTTGCCATGCGAGAGGTCGCCAGTTCGAACCCCGCCAAGTACCACGTACCGTACATTGTGTCCTACAATAGTTAGAAGATGTTAAGCTATTGCATAGCTTTTATCGCGGGCTTTGAGCGCGGCGACCGAACCAAGAAATTCCGTAACGAAAAAAACCTCACAATTGTCTAACGTCGTTTCAGTTCGATAGACCTCGGCACGGTGTTTGTGTGCGTGCGGTTAGACGTATTGTACGACTCTACGAAACTCGCACGAATCGAGACGAGCTGCTTCGAAATCGGACGATGCTATGCAATAGCTATACCGCGGCAGTCCCCGAGTGCCACACGTCTTTTTTTTTGATAAATCGTCAAGTTCAACTAAAGAAACTATCCAGTTGGCAGCCCTGAGGCGTCCATCTAAGACGCCGCCAAGGATATCGAATGAATTGTAAATGAAATCAACGGCGAGTGGCCATACGCGGCAGCGGAATGGCGCGAATTTACAATACGCCCCGCCACGGATAGGGGGCTTTATATATTGTTTTGGTACCTAGTTGGATGACTGCCTCTGTGGTGTATTAGTTGTCGCCAATAGTGGAAGTTGTAGTAGTAACGTGTCTTTAAAGCTGTTGCATAGCTTTTATCGCGGGCTTTGAGCGTGGCGACCGAACCAAGAAATTCCGTAACGAAAAAAACCTCACAATCGTCTAACGTCGTTTCAGTTCGGTAGACTTCGGCACGGTGTTTGTGTGCGTGTGGTTAGACGTATTGTACGACTCTACGAAACTCGCACGAATCGAGACGAGCTGCTCCGAAATCGGACGATGCTATGCAATAGCTATACCGCGGCAGTCCCCGAGTGCCACACGTCTTTTTTTTATAATGATGACCTCACTTCACCTGGTAAGCGGTTGTGAAATCCAAAAGATAAAAACGGGACCCTATTCCTGAGACATTGCTGTACCTCAAGAATGTAGAAATCAAATAAGTCAAAGTTTCCCATACAACAAACGTGATTTTTTTTACAATATTTATACAAAACTCTTCATGCGCCAGTTTGACAAACCTTTTTTTTTCGTAATACTTTAATATGTTGATTCAATGGCGTCACATTTCGTTATACATTTTTTTTTTTTTTTTTTTTTATAATAGGCAAACAAGATGACCACACTCCGCCTGATGGTAAGCGGTAGTGAGATCCAAATATGAGGTCGATAGGCACAATAGATCATATTGCGCCTGTCGCACTCACCCTGAAGGCCTGCTTAAATGCCGTTTCACGCCCCGCCTGAAGAGCCCGGGATCATAGGAGGGAGGGAAAACATGAGCTGGAAGGGCATTCCATGCCTTAATGGCACGGGGCAGAAATGAAGAGCTGAACCTCTTAGTCCGAGCCACCAGCGACTGCATTGTATGTGGATGGCAGCGCTGTCCTGCACGTGTCGTTCGGGAGTGGAAAGGGGAGGGAGGGATTAGCTGAAATAGCTCTTCAGAGCATTCCCCATTAAAGAGACGGTAGAGAACACTAAGACCGGCAATGTCTCTACGTAGTTGTAGAGGCTCCAGAGTTTCGGACACCTCTACATCACCGACAATACGGATAGCACGTCGCTGCAACCTATCGAGAGCGTCGAGCAAGTATTTTGCGGAGCCATCCCAGAGGTGACAGCAATATTCCACACATGGGCGAACTTGTGCCTTATAAAGAAGGCAGAGCTGCACCGGTGTGAAAAATCGCCGCACTCTGTTCAGGATCCCCAGTTTGCGGGAGGCTGTTCTAATGACGCTCTCGATGTAATCCCGCTGGTTCAGGTCGCGGCGAACATCTATGCCAAGGATGCTAAGGCTATCCTGTATTGGTAAGGGGGTGCTCTGAAGAGTAGGATGGGAAAGGAAAGGAGACACTTTACTAGAAAAAACACACACCTGTGTCTTCTTGGCATTGAACTCGACAAGATTGCATGAGCCCCATTCGGAAATGCGGTCCAAGACCCCGTCAAGCTCGGCGACAAGAAGGTTCCTCTTTTCCTCGGTTTCGGTCTGCTTTACCCCAGGTCTTCCAAAATAACGTGCGTGGACAGTGCTGTCATCTGCATAGCAATGAATGTTGCCTATACATGTCTTATTTCGGTTGATTAAGAGTTTTCCTTGCCACTGGATTCATTTTGTCTATTAAGTAAGTTTTTGTAAAAATTATACTGAGACTAAAATTCGACTTTACACATATAATCGGGAATAAAATGAGCAAGTCTACAATTTTATTCATATTGTTATTTTAAATTTAAATTGAAGCTTAAATATACAAAAATATTAATAGCCAATTACTTCTTGACTTTGTTTGGTGCAATCCAATCGAACTATTCGTATTCTACTATAATAGTTTTATGGCAGGATTGGTCAATTCAGAAAATTGACGAAAAGTACACGTATGTATGTGGTGAAGTAATATGGTAAAGTACCAAGAATTGAAAAAGAATATTTGAACAGCGTGTGTAAGAAAATAATTGTACAAGCATTGGACAATAGGCCTCCATTTGTGTATTTTCATTATTATACTTCTAAATAAAAACTGTTTCATATTCTACATCGTAGCAATCTAGTTACGACATTTGCTACAGCGTATCAAAGTGCTACGTCGTAGCAATTACTCGTAGCTTCGGCATTCTACTGTAATTTTTACGATGTTTTTTTATTGTTTTGCATTTATCCTTGAATATATAAATAATTTTTACGCTTTCATTTTTATAAGTTATATAAAAATATAGATACTTCTTGAAATATTACTAATCCTTTTTTATTTGTTTACAGGTAAATATCACACTGATATTAACGATGAGCTGACTTGGGTAAGCAACAACCAAATAAAGCGTATATTGCCAGTAATTGAAATTAATATTCAATAGAAATAATACACAATTAAAGGAAGTAAAAAAATATAAATAAAAAAACTAATTTAAATTTATGTAATAGGGATAATACCCTATCTGCATAAGGTACACAGCCAGATTACCATTATTTAAAAACCAAAAGCGCATAAAGTGCATAAATATAGGATTATCTACTTCTCTAACACCCTGGTGAGAAAAGTCAAGTGCAGAACCGTCGGTCCAATGTGGCGTAGCCGTTAATATCCTTCTTAACAACGCATAAAAATACCGCAATATTTTCACATGAACGCCAAATATAACTCAAAAAACACTTTTCCCGCCCATATGAGAACATTCAAAGAAACGGGTTCGCCCATAAGAATTATACTTTTCATAAAACAACCCGGAACAGACGATTTCACTCTAGGTCCAATAAGTCGAGGCGCAGAAAGTATGCATTACCGTAAAAATAAAAGTCGAAACCTCTTACGCCGCCTGTACTACTGAAATTGTTCCTTGGAAGCGACACAGCGGAAAATATGTCCGTCCTTTTTGCTCTTAAGTAATTCTACGCTCGCTGTCTCTGTCCTAATGGAAAAGTAGTGAAAAGGTTTAAGTGATCCCGGGAAAGGATAGGATTTGAGAATCGTGATTGAAATACTAAAAAGTATGTAGTTTTTTTCCGTACCACGACAGGAAGTAGTACAAATTGGGAGGCGACGACATATTTTTTTGGTTTTTCCATAAATAATTATAATCTTAACGGTCGTCCGACCTATTTGGATATGGCAGCCAATCCCGAAGGAAGTCAGCCATTGATTATATTAAATGTTACAATATTTATTTAATTGACAAAATTTTACTTCTATCCTCACAGGCTAACTTAACCTAATGCTATAGGAGACTACAGTATTCCTAAAAATAGAGTTTAGTTATTTTATTTATAATTATATAGTTATTATTATCAATCTCCCTCAATGAAACATGCAAAAAGATCGACACTCTCTTGGTCCTTGTGTGTAATATGGGTAACTATAAATAATCATTTTCATGTTAGATACTTGCAAAATGTGTTTTATATGAGACCTTTATACCACATTCAAGCCAATAAAGACTGATTATTATTATTTAATTAAAAAAATATTGACTTCCTTTTCCTTACTATTGACATTACCCTGCCGAATATTGATGTATACTCTGGAGTTTCAAATATCAACACTTACTTATTTACTTGATAGGTTGGCGCAGCGACCCAAAGTGATGAAAGAATATCAACACTAGTGAAATCAATTGTGTTACACGTCCAGACAGCAATATTTGTCATGGGTGGAAGCAGAAGCACTTCCCAATGAGCCTTCGAACCGTGTTGTGAATGAATGAAATTTTGACATTTGACTGTAACATGCCTGAAAAATTACAAATAACTGGGACATTTCCACACACGGTCATCTGACCCCAAACTAAGCAAAGCTTGTACTATGGACGTCAGAGACTGATATACATACATATATAGTTATACTACATACTTAAATACATATTCACACCCAGACACGGTAGAAATACCGATGTTCATACAAATATTTGTTCCGAGTGGGAATCGAACCCTTTTGGAACCGCCAGGCAGGGTCACAACCACTGTTCCACCGAGCCAGTCAATAAATAAATTTTACTATATCCCTGAAAATACTTTTAAATTTTAATACAGCTCAATAAAGTATGCCCCAAATGGGAATCGATCCCACTCCACTACGTCACAGCCGTCAATTTCCCTCAGAGCGGACGTCGCACAATAATTGATTATGCGTGGAGGCATTGCGATGGGTGCAACTCATTTGAATATTATATTAAACCTCGTTAATGCGAGCGAAGCCGGGCGGGGGGCTAGCGTCCTAGATGCCGGAGTTACATGTGGTATGCGTCATTACTGGTTTACGTTTTATGGGAAATGAATATGATGCAAATTGTTTTACTTACTTAAGGCAGTAGTGGTTATGTTTTTGCTTCTGTATTTATAGTAAAAACTAGTGATCTACACTCGCTTCGCTTTAGCTATATAATACATGATAAGTATTCCCTTAAATTTCTCAATCTATAGAAAAAGTGCATTAAAATCCGTACCAAAGTTATAAAGATTTAAGCATACATAGGAATATAGAGACAGGGAAAAAAAAAATATTTTTTATTCTACTGTTTACTTAAGTGACATAAAACATAAAATAAAATTTTAAACTTTACTTTATAAATAGAATAGAATAGAATATGTATAGATTCTAATTTTATTTTCAATTTAATTAAATAAATTATTATTTATTATCACCAATACCTTGAACTTATCCATATCATAAAACAAAATATATTAAGCGGACGATAGTACTCAAAAATTTACCATGTACTTTTAAACACAATGTACACTTTGATACTTTTAATATGTTACTTACTAATCTAAACAGTTTTTTTATCCAAGGCGTCATTCAAACGTGAATATAACATCTACTAGTATATTGGAAAATCGAGGAAAAACCTTGTTACTACGAGTACGGAATTTGATAAAACAAAGCCTGTAATCAAAGTATTTCCTTTTTCAGCTCTTTAAGCAAAATATAGTAAGCAAACTATAGTACTCTATAATTGACCATGGACTGAACACAATGTAAAGATAATTTTATTAAGTTGCTATACTAATCTTAACATTTGCTTTAAAACAGTGCGTCATTTTATACATTTTATACGTGCATATTGCATATACTAGTATTTTGCAAAATTGAAGAAAAAAACATGTTACTACGAGTAAGGAAATTGCCAAAATAAAGCCTGTAATCAAAGAATTAAAGACTTGGTGAGGTAGCTTTCTTCAGCATAAAAAACGACGAATCATAACGCACGTCAATTACTTGTATTACACAAAAACATTTCCCAACAAATCACAAAAGCGTTCCAGGTCGCAAACTATTTCGGAAATCCAACAACAACCATATTTCAGCCCCTAAACGAATAAAAAATCACTAAACCAAAACCAATGTTCCGGCGGATTGTCAAATGCAAGGTATAATAGTAAATTACTTAATGCAACCAACTATAAAACACACACACACACAGCGACCCTCCCTTACACATACAATAAAAGGGGCAAAATGACTTACACCAGCGCTTCTTTATTTTTATTTAAAAACTTCAATCCCACGCAAATTGGGGTCACAGGAAAAATCAGACCTCCCCAATGATGATAATTACAATCATTATTAAGCGAACAATTTGAGGAATCAACTTTTCTATCGCCATTACTTCACAATGCGGGGACAATTTGGTTCGTGCTCTTAAGTGAGGAGGGGGTGGCCGAGGGTGCAGGGGTGGGGGGTGGGGGGATCGCGTGTGCTTAAATACCGGGGGGTGCAACGAATCGCAGCATTGCCTCAGCGGCGGGCGCGCGGCGACGTCGCTCCGCCATGACTCTACATTTCCATCTTTAGCTCTCTCTTCTTTCCTAGCCTTTAGTTAACAATACGTATCATGTTAGTATAGACAAAATTGGTGCTCAATTGTTAGGAACAAAGTATTTTTTTATATACATACGTTGATATGTTAGAGGTTTAGGAAGTGTGATAGAAGCCGTCAACATGAATTTTCTGGGTGAGTGGATTTATTTAATTATAATTTATGTTGTTGCGCGTTCGCTCCGTAGCACGGTTGGCTACGAGTTTTCGTAGCATTTATACCTACGTTACCTTGTGTTTTTTGACGCAGCATTTTTGTTACCAAGTTTTTCACATATTCTGTTACGTTCACTGCAGCGACACAGTTTAAATTCGTAACGTTACTTTTGTGATATTTCGTTTGCCGTAAAATCAAAACGAATATGTTTCTGAATCCCATATTTTGTCGTTACGGAGTGGGTTGTAAGGTTTGTAAAATAGTTTGTGGACATCGCATTTCGTAACTTCAATATAAAAGTAATGGATCTCGTTTAGTAAAGCTTACTTGAAACTTTTGCCACCGTTACAATAGCCTGTAGTCACTTTTATACTAGTTTTTCCTAGTTTTTATGGTAGTTAGATCTCTTCACAAATACTAATACGAGTCTCAGGATATCTACAAAACCAGTTTAGTTAACTACGGCTGTGTACCATCGTAGCACTTGCTACGAATTGCTACGAAATTACTACGTAATACATAATTTGAGATTACGCATAGATTTATTGACACAGTCTACTAAGTCTGAATGTTAAGCATAATATTGCTATAAGTAGAGTATTTACGATTCAAGTTTTCTGAAATGTCTAAAGTAGGTACTAAGTAATTTATATTTACGAGCCACTATAAAAAATATAGGAGTTTTTGTAGCTCCAACGAACCTATAAATTAGGTGAACGAATATTATATTTCAAGATAAACAAGTACTTTCGTTTTCAGAACCCATTTTCCACTTGAATTTATTCTTGTTTCGTGTCATAAAATTCTTTAACATTTTTCTTTTGACGTTTTCTGTATATTGAGATATTAATTGTTCATTCGTTGTTGTCGAATTGTATCTTTCGAGTAAGGATAAGAGTATATTAAGACAGTATAGACAGAATAAACTGTATATACAGTAGTAGATTCTATCAATTCTATGGTTTTCATTAAATTCTTTTTTCCTTAAAGACTTTGAATAATATCAGTTACTAGTTAGTTAATAAAAAGATTACTGTAACCAAAAATCCATGCCATGGTTACTAAATGACGTGATTGGATATAGTTATACTAAAACTATAATAGCAAAATTCTAAGTGTTTCAAACTGTAATTTTACAACAGAACGAGCTTGTTATTCGCAGTAGCTATTAGAGTTTAGCACGGCATAGTTAAAGTTGACTATAGCATTGTCTATTGTTTGCCCAAACATTTGAAATAAAATTACATAAACTGATTTTCTCACGTGTATTGTTATTCTAAACATATTAATTAGAGACCCGACGTTTCGAACTCTTTACAGCGCTCGTGGTCTTGCCCGTGACCACGAGCGCTGTAAAACCAATACACGCGAGTTTAATCCGTAAAATTAGTTTTATTTCAAAAGTTAACTATTTTAAACCAACTACATCCTCGATCGCTAAAACTCATTTGTATCTGTTTTCGTCCATTAAAAGTTTCAACGCTTACAGTTTTCATAGTGTTAAACCTTCAAACAGTTCAACATTTTGCAAAATTTTCATTAAAATTGAGACAATTTTCGAGTGACTAAAGCAATAAAGATACTACTAGGAATTATATTTTTATATTTTATATTTAAGCAAGTTGAAAAAATACTTCGTAATAGATTTATTATTTTTAAAACCAGACAATGTTAAAATACAGTCCTTAATTTTTTTCAGTGAGTAGTAAAGATATTCTTTTTCAAGTTTTCTGTATATCGCAAAGGGTAAAAAGTTCTGTAATTTTTTTTTCCAAAACATCAAACGAAATTTATTACGACCACCACATTATTAAAAATATTCTAATTAAATATTCGTTCTAGCGTTTTATACGCTCAAAATATATAGAATCCAGTCCTATCTCTTGCTATATCCAGCGATTGTAAATGGATTTGGTCGGTATGTCGCCAGCCGCCCCTCAGAAACGTTTTTCCCGAAACAATTTGTCACTTCGCCCAATGAAATGGAAAATTAACAAGCTCCCTACATTTTTCACCCCATAAACACTTCGCTCTTATCGTTTTTGCGCTGCAAAAGACCCTTACAAAACTGAGCCAAGAATAGTGGTAGGATAAAGATGATGTATATTGCTATCAGCATATGAAAAAAATACAAAAATTATATTACCGAACAAATCAGGACTTTTTACAAAAAAAAATAACTTTTTTTAGCTAATTATAAACATAATAAAATATGTTAAGTGATTAAAGTATTTTTTTAATGTTTTTCTAAAACTGCCCTTTAATTCCCCACACCTGGACTTTAATTTATAAAAATTCAAAAATGATTATGGTCTCTATTTAAAATTACTTTCGAAGCTCCTTTGAAGTAAGCATAACGCGTCATACCGCTCTGTAAAACCGTTCTAGTCGCCTAAACTACGTGTAATGATGCGGTTCCTATATTTTATCCTCGAATCGCTCCCTACCAAAGATTATAAATCGGGTGCAGAGAGTATATCGAGCGGCGTGACCGACTTGTTTCAAGGCTACTGGGCACAATTTTGGCAGTGTGCCAACTGGGTTGTGCTCAGTAGGGTGAACTTTTTGTCTCAATGGGAGGGAATATGCCTGCGAAGCGTTTGTTTGTTTAAATCTTTAAAGGACAGCACAACTAAGCTAATTAGTCTGAATGCGTTAATTACTTGAGACTATAGTAGTTAGGAAAACGGAAAAAATTCAACTGCCTCACCTTTTTCGACTTATATAAGCAATAATATCATATACTGACAGTATATGTAACCCAGATAACAGACAACAAGAAAAGCCAGTTTGTATCCCCAAAGGAATTAAATACACTTTATTGTTTTAAATTACACTTCCGCTTCAGATAATACTATGCGTTTGCTCCGCATTAATTAATTATCCTTATGTACACTTCGGCTTTCATACCATTAACACAAATGCTTAAGCTACTTAATTCGGAATCGAATCAATGTATACGACTTTGGCCCGAATACTAAAACTCTACTCATACATTTAAAAGCTTTATAAACGACTTAGAAGCTTACCAATATAAAACTATAAATGTTAGCTAAATTTGAGAAAAGCTGTTATATATTAAGTAGCATTTCAGTATTTGTATAAACTTAACATTTAAAAGTTTTTAAAATCCTTACTAATACTATAAATGCAATATCGATTCTGGCTATCTTTGACGCCACAACCTTTTCTGTAGACTAAAGTCTAGACACTAAAAACGGACTTAAGTTTCTTTTTAACCTGCTTTACTATAAATAAATAATCTTTCTTTCTTAACCAACCTAACATATAACTATAAATTCCTTATAAAACATCCCAAATCCCTGACCAGTTCGTTCGCTTCATAGATTTCCCATTCTAAGCTACACAGTGGCTGTGACCAGATCAGCTAGCTAGGCTGAATGGGCCAGGCTAGCCGGGTCGCTCGTTTCAAGGCTACTACCCTGGCTTCGAGCCAACTAGGTTGGCAGTCACTTGCGTCTGCCCAGAGTAGGCCAGAGGGGTAATTGGGACGGTATAAATAGCCTGAAACCGGGAAATAAGTCTAGTGTTTGTCTGAGACTTAGGACTTAGGTTGCCAATCAAACGTTAAGCTAATATCTTCTTATAAATAAAAATGAATTGCTGTTCGTTAGTTTGACTAAAACTCGAGAACGCCCGGACCGATTTAGGTAATTTTGTAATTTTTTTAAAATGTTCGTGATAGTCCAGGGAAGGTTTATAGTATTGGCGGTATGAAATTCGCCGGAAATAAAATATGCTTTTGCATGTATATAAAGTCATGTGATTTGGATTGTATGAACAAATGAATACAAATAAGTTTCACAAGAAAGCATAGAGACGTACTTTACTTTTGTAAAGAGGAAATAATACTATTTGTAAATTTGTATAAGTATGCCATTTTTTTGATATGTTTAAAACGCATACATTCTTATATTAGTAAGAACGAAACATTCCAACATTTCTAATAGAACCCGGACGCCCTAACACTGCGTAATCCGGTTATCCGGATAATGCGGAACCAGAGCGTCCGGTCGCCGCATTTCTCCGGGTATTTCCGGATGCGGGTATTATTCGTTATTACTGGCTCAGTGGAACAGTGGTTAGTGACTCAGGTTCAAAACCTACGGTTCCAAGAGTCGTGGGTTCGATTCCCACTCGGGACAAATATTTGTGTGACGAACATCGGTGTTTGTTCCGTGTCTGGGTGTATTATTAAATATATTTAAGTTTATTTGTGTATCCACAGTTGCTTCTGATTTCCGTAACACAAGTGCTTAAGCTACTTACCACGGGATCAGATCAATGTATGTGATGTTGTGTAATATTATCGCACGTGGCTAGCGTGAAATATGACCAGATGGCTCATATTTGGTAAATGGATTACTTGTGTATCTTATTTTCATGAATTAGGCTGAAATGTGACTTTTGCGGTCGCGATTTTGGTTGCGTCATTTGATGTCCCTAATATTATTACCCTTTTTAATGCAATCGGGTATACAAACTCATTATTCAATTAAATTGTATATAAAGTTAAGTTAACTATACGTTTTACGCGATTACATCCAAAATTACTTAACTTATTCAGTTAGTAAGTTTAGTAAATTCAGGATATAAATTAATACTACAAAGCCATCTGCAAAAGTTACGAATATTCAGTTTCTCATTAGTAAGATCGAAAGTGGTGTGCCAGGCCCGTAGCACATGGCAGAAAATGATCTCTGCCTACACCTCTGGGGAATAGGCGTGATTTTATGTATGTACTAGCTGTGCCAGCGACTTCGTTCGCGTTTCCCCCGTTTTTTACACATTTTCCATTGTATCTTTGCTCCTATTGGTCGCAGCGTGATGTTATATAGCCTAAAGCCTTCCTCGATAAATGGTCTATACAACGCAAAAAGATTTTTTCAAATCGAACCAGTAGTTCCTGAGATTAGCGCGTTCAAACAAACAAACAAACTCTTCAGCTTTATAATATTAGTATAGATTAGTAAGATCATTTAATGTAATCCAGTTTAATATTTCTTTAGTGGCTTAACCATCAAATAAAGCAAATAAATATCCTTAATCAGATACCACTTGCGTACCCTAAAAAGCCTACAGCCGTCTTCAAATACCACCCTCGTAGTCTTCAAGCAAACTTTTTAACGACCGAGAAAAACCACACCATTATGTACCCTCTCCTTCCGACCCCGCACATTAGAAAAGGACGTGTGTACATTAGTGTGAGGATCGGACGACATAGCTCTGCTTTTAGCCGGAGGGATTAAACATCTAGTGAAGTACAATGGAGTCTTTTATGGTGGATTTGGAAGCGTGCAACGGAATAAATATGAGCTAGAAAAAGTCCACGTTTGGAAGGTTTTTCGCGTCATTTCGTAGAGCAAACACGAGTTGAAATAATTATGTTCGTGTGCTTACTAAATTATTATAATGTTGGCCACCGATTTCGGTTATAATGGCCCATCTCAATGGAAGACAGGGGATTGTGCTGGACTGATATGCCGAGATAAATGCATGTTCAAGCATACATATTATTATGTACTACGCCTTATCTATTACATTAAACAGTTTAACATGAGCGTTTGATCTGTAAAACTAGTGTTCTTACATATATCCATATAGGTTGTACAATTTTGATTGGATATTATTTAAAAATCTTTTGAACCATTTTGTGTACTGACATATGGACCCTGTCGAAATAAATTATTTTATTTATTTAATGGTAGTATCACTTAAGATCACAAAGATTGTCGTGGCATAAGCTGAGTGGTGTCCAAATCAGTGGCATTATATATAATTTTTCCTATGCATCTCCTCTGAATTAATTTTCATCTTCTTCTTTCATCTTCATTTTAAATGTAACTAATTGTTCAACTGTGGGTGAGAGCCATCCGCTCCCCCGCAAGTCCGGTTATGATGACGAGGCTAATCCAAGCTATCATCGTATCAGTCAGTTAGGGAAATGTTGAGCTGTTAATTAATGTTAAAACTGTTGTGTATGCGCATCACTATTTTGTCTATGGCTCACTTTCGAAATAAATTCTATAATGGACGCACGCACGCCCCTTTTATTCCCCACATACATTTTAAAAAAATAATATGAAGTCGAGACCACGGGCGCGATGGCCAGGGCCACGAGTGGGGCGCCGAACGCCTAATTAAATTCTATTAACGTTTTACGACAACTCCAAACTTAATAGTGCGTAAATGCACAACTAAACGATTTTAATGTCGGTTAATAAATCGCTTTTAATTGATAGAGCTGTGTTTGAGCTGCTAATGGATTGCAGCGTTGTGATTGGTTATCGTGTTTATTTGGCTCTAAATACCGGATTACTTTGCGATTGGAGTGCATGGTTAATGTTTCTATTTAAGCTTAAGGCATGCCCTTCCAGCTCATGTTTCCCCTCTATCCTATGATCGCGGCTTTCAGGGTGAGTGCGACAGGCTCAATATGGTCCCTTGTGCTCGTCAACCTCATATGTGGATCTCACTACCGCTTACCATCAGATGGAGTGAGATCAATTTGTTAGCCGTAAGTATTTACCTACTTGAAAGAACATTTTACCATAACACTATTTCGCCCATGCTTTTATGAATTTTCCTTCACCTTTGCGTTATGGCCCTCGCTTCACTTTGGGAAAATTATGCATACCCCTTCCCGTTAAATTCCTCTAACCACTAAATAACCCACATCTTAATCCGTTAAATAGTTTAAAAGGGATTTAGGGACTTAGGGATATAGGGCCAAAAAAGCGACTTTGTTTATACTATGTAGTGATAACATCGCCTTCAATGTTTCTTATCATGCTGGGCATGCCTACTTTGTACTCTTTTATGTTTATGCAATAAGAATCATCTTTATACTTACCTAAGAATTTTCTTAGAATAGTTGTATTTGAAGACTAACTTAAATAAATAGAAAATGCTTTAAAAGGAAATACGCAGTTGATTAAATTGCTCGTGGGATATCTGGAAGGGATCGCTAATATCGATAAGATTTCCTATTTCGATTCGATCGTCCAAATTGTACGCTAAAATTTGTCTGTCATCCTTTGAACATTTAGTTTCCAGACTATTTTGCCGTTTCACCGAATTATGAGAGTAAGGGAATAGAGAGTGCACTTGTGTTTGCGCGCACACTTGTGCTCTATAATATGTCCTGCGCACTTGGCTGAACTCAATTGAGATCGGTCGCCATGGATGAAATCGGTCAGACGCCTTATTTTTTATATTATGATAAACAAGAGGAAGATATGCTATAACTGAGCGTAGAGTCAGACACAAATCTATCCTAATTAGGGTACCTTGAGATGTCGGTATCTATTTTAATTGCGTGCTTTTTTGCATCTTTTGTTTCATATGTCAGTGAAGTGTCAAAAAGTTGCAGGGCACAGATTTAAAAAGCAAATTACAATGGAGGTAACATTAGTTGAGTTTATAATATAATAATTTAATTCGAACGCAGCACGAATAAACTCAAGATAAACGCAGCAGTTAACATTTATTCACTTCTAAACTGAACGTCCACTACTCTTACATATTAATTACAAACTTAACCCAATTACATTACATATTCACATGCAAATGCAGTGAATGTTATGCAAGAAATGTAAATAGGAAGGAGCGGAGAGAGCGGAGCAAGCGAAACCGTGTAAACACCAGCTTAGGGGCTAGATTTAGTGTTATTGCCTAGATCTAGAACGCGTGTAAATCACCCTAAATTCAGGTAATGTCGGGCAATCGATGCGCGATGTTTGACGGTGTAAAGTGCTATCATAAACTACTATCGTAAGTTATGTGATGGTTAGATGAAAAACAGTCAGGATTTCGACAGGATACCTATGGAATTTAGTGTGAAATTAAAACTTTTTTTTTGACCCACACTGTTAGTAGTGTATATCGTGGTTGGGAAAACTTGCATTCTCCCAAATCAAGGTAGGATTGAATAATATACTCATAAACAAACTAAAATTTTATTACATTATAATACTAAAGATTTATCCCCCCCGTCATATATCCTCGCTACTCGTGGGAACGCAATGGCCTTGTTAAAACAATGCACAAGGCAGAATGGCGGCGTCGTGATCCACAACCCGTCACGTCACGTTTCCCACAGAGGTGAAAAGTGGATCGCTGGAAGTGATCTCTGCCTACCCCTCTGGGAAAAAGGCGTGATTTTATGTATGTATGTATGTACTAAAGATTTAAATAGTAAGAAAGTTGAATCTTCTTAAATGTCGAACATAAAAATAGTTTAAATTTAGTTTTAAAGTAATTTCAAACTCCTGACCATTAAGTAAGCTTTTTTAGCTTTTACATAAAAATCCTTCCTCTTCAAAGCAAGCAAAGCTGAAGCTAAGCACAGTTATAAATCTCATTTTTAAAAATATTAACATTAACTTTCTGAGCCTAAATAAATTGACTCGCAACTTGAAGAAGTCACAAAAATTGATAGAAAATGTACTACAAACTTTACTTAGAACGAAACCGAAAAATGATTTGCAACTCCCAATCTTATCGCGAAATATCAATAGAAAATGTACGCGATTACATTACTTACAACCCAGCCGAAACTTACAAATATTCTCAACGAAAACAGTAAAACCCGCGTTGAACCCTTTCAAAGGTCGCGAACCATCGGCGGGTAGTAAAATACCAGAAATAACACCGGGTTGAACAAACGGGGTTTTTGTATTATGGCAGCGCGGGAAAATCAATATTTAGGTCACGAATGGCAAGCTAGCCGGCGGTTCGGTAGAGTTAGGTTGTTGTGAGTAGGTGATTGAATATTATTACTTGTAGTCTTTGATTAAAGTTCTTTTCAAAGTATCGGCATTAAAATGCTAACTTTCCTTCCGCCGTAAAATTTTCCAAAACATGAAATTGGTAATTTTAGTAAGTATATTTGTTAGTATACAAGCACTTTACGGCGCTCTTCCAACGTAAAATCTATTCAAAACATAATAATTTGTTTTTGTGTTCTTCTAATAAAAACTAACAGTTTTAATCGTATTAAAGGGATCTGAAAAGGAACAATGATACCCTTGTGGGATCACTTCATTGTCTGCCTGCCTGTATGTCTATATGACATAACCATAAATTATGGAAATGACCATAAACTATGTTGTGCGTGGAGCCCGATTATATTAGGCCATGACTCTATCTTATTACAGCGTATTGACCATCTCAATAAGCTTGGTGTGAGGAAACAACAATCACACCACTTTATCACATGTTTCATATGTTTAATTTCTGATTTAAAAAAATATGTACCAATTATAAATAAAAACAAAAACTCACGCCTTTTCTCCAGAGGGGTAGGCAGAGATCACTTCCTACCATGTGCTACGGTCCTGGCACACCACTTTCGCTTCTTTTACAAGTCAAAGTCAAAGTCAAAGTATTTATTGCATCCATATATATATCCATCAATCTCTTCATGCATGCTCGTCGATTACGGGTACTTTTAATTTGACCCTTCTTTAACATTGACCTATAATGAAAAATAAATATAAAACAAATGACGAACGAAAACAGACGTAGAATGTCAAAATTGCCAATAAAAATACATCAATAAACAATGCCCAAACGAAACGGTATAAAATCCTCATAACAGCATTTAACTCTTTGCAAAATTGATACCTATATCCGTGGCATCAAACCGTTCACCGGTACTCGTATTTCCAACCCTTTACCTCGCAATATATTTCCAACATCGTTCGCCTGCCGCCTCATTTCTACACCTCGATGTTTTTGGAGTTCCGTATGTTAGGGTTCGATTCATTCGATTATAATTATTATTCGAGAATCGTGATTATTATTAAATCAAAAGCATAGTTATACTCCCCTTTTCCTTCCCCCGTCATATATCCTTGCCTTGGCAACATGGCGGCGACGTGGCAAAATGGCGGCGACGTGGTCCACAATCCGTCACGTCACGTTCCCCACAGAGGTGAAAAGTGGATCGCTGGAAGTGATCTCTGCCTACCCCTCTGGGAAAAAGGCGTGATTTTATGTATGTATGTAGTTATACAACTTAACTCAAAATACATGTTATTTTATTCTGGAAACATTATAAAGCACGCTCCAATAAGAGAGCTGTATTTTCCCGCCCGGCGTTATGGAGGGGGGAACGGGTAAAAGGTCATTGGGCAGTAGGGTGGGTCGATTTTCAAAATTGTTGAATAAAAATTGTGGGTAGGTATTAAAAGTTGCGTTATCGTTATACTTTTACAAAAAAAATAAATTAAAAAATATTCGATATACCTTTTAGCCCTCTACCGAGCCCCAAATAATCGAAAAATTGGTATTTTCTGCCTATATTTTAAATTCTTCAAAATACTTCAAAATGCTTTTTTTTTACTTGTTCTTGGTTTAGTTAAGTCTTGTAAAGACAACTGCATCATACTAAATCAGTTTTCTTCATAATTACAAGATTTCTAAGTGGGTAGATACATTGCAATATTGACGGTTTGATAGAAGCTCGCGCGCAGAATTCGACTAACAACAAACCCTTCCGTTATCATCGTTTTAGTGATTTTCCATACGTTATAATGAAATTTTAGCTGTAATAGGTATATTTAATTCCACTGAATTAGTTTCCAAGTGTTATTATTTTAATACTTGCAATTAGTGACTCAAAATGAGTTAGCGAAAATATCTCATAACACGATGTGATGTGGACTGTCTCATATTTAAAGCACCTGCAGAAATTAATTTCAATATGTTACTTACAATAGCAGACGTAATAAAGTATATATTTCATGTGAGGCATGAATTATAGCTAAAAACTCAGGAAAACAGCCAGCAATAAGTGAAATCTTCGCTGTTGTACTATCAAAAATATCTCTATGAAATGTATTGTGCTGTGACTTCTGGAACTTGTAGGTCTGAGCTTGCTAACAGACAACCAGGTAAAATGAATCATTCGCGTTCAGCGAATCGTACATTGCGTCTTTATATTGGATCTACTGACCCAACTAAAAATTTATAAATACGACCCAACTAAAAATTTATAAATACTTGTGAAATACATTGTTAAAGTTCGCTCCAATTTGGTTTACATAAAACAAAAGCCTAGTTGCAAGGATGGCCCACAACATATTTTCAGTTGATACAGATTTCTAGATATTTCAATGAGAAACCTATAATTGACCCTCATATTCAAAGAAATGCTCTCTTCATCCAGAGAATTGGTTACTTGCTATGATTGCCGATGAAAGAAGTTTTGTAACAGATCTTTCTTTGAGAAGAATTATTTAAGCAAGAAAGAAAAGAACTGAGTCTGTTAGAGTATTTAAATTACGAAAACTTAACTTTGATGCAAATGATATATCGACATACTAGTCTGGGCTGATTCTAATGTTACTCTACCGTCAATTTCGAGCCACATACCTGATACCAGTTTAATCGACATGATGCTGAGAAAATCTCTATTTCCCTGTCACGCGTCGGCTGTAGAACGATCTGTCAGACTAGTTACAGAGGTTTCTATCACTGTTGTTGGTGAAAAAGCTCGAGATGAAATAATTCGAATAAAATTGCAATCCAGATCAATAGTCCTTCGTTTTGACTGGCAGTCTGATTACAAGTGCTCAAAATAGATGAAATAAGTATTGACATTTATTTTATTTTTTTCTTTTAATATTGCAAAATGTTTAATTTTTGTTCCTTTAAGACAATTGTAGATCTAAATAAAGGTTTTTTTTTCTTCAAAGTGAGTTTCTTTTTAGTAAATAACCATATTGTATAACAACGATTTTTTTTAATTTATGAAAATTTTGAACTCCGGTAGAGGGCTGAAAATTTTATAAAATGAGAAAAATAAAAACGTAGTCTAATAGCTTATATTTTTACGCAACTTTTGAGACCCCCCCACTTAAAATCCAACACTTTTTGAAAAAATCGCCCGATATCGGCCCACCCTATTGGGCAGTCAGTTGATGCATTCTCGCAAAAAGTGTCTCAGTGTAAGGATCTATGTTAATAAGTGTAGCGCTGTGTTAATTAGACAATAAAAAGTTAAAGTTAATCCAGTTTGTTATTTATCAACCTACGAAATTTGTGAGTTTTTATACGTACCCAAAGGGTAAAAACGGGACCCAATTACTGGGACTGTCCTTCTGTCTGTCTATCACTATACTGTATCTCAAGAACAGTGATAGCTACATAAAATTTTAGACTTTCGCGTTCCCGTACATTAAAGTTGTTATAATGGGTCTACAAATACCCGCGCTAAAAGGAGTTTCAGCTGGGTTACACCAATCATGGTCGCGAGCAATCTAGTCAGCAGATTTGGTGATAGCAAGACAGGTAAAATTTTCACAGATGATGTATTTCTTTTGCCGCTTTAATAACAAACAACAACATTAAAACAAGATAAACCAAATATTATATGGGATTACAACAAACGTGATAAATTAATAAAATTGGTACAGACCCTTTGTATTCAAACCAACTCGTACTTGGCCGGTTTTTTGTACCTTTATCCACGTTGTGATCGGTTAGACTTGCCGTACCGTTGAAATATGCTGGCTAGACGCGCGGAAAAAGTTCAAAGATTAGCGGTTAATATGCATAATCCGTACTAATAATATCAATGCCAAAGTCTGTCTGTCGCGCTAACATCGGGGCAAGATTTGGTAATAATATATTGATTTCATCCTGTAATCCTTACTTATATAATAAATGCAAAGGTAATCCTGTTTGTTAGTCACGCTTACACGATGACTGTACCGATTGAAATGAAATTTGATACACATACCAGGGTCACTGAAATGGATGGGCTCATCAAAAATTATCGGGATTTAAATTTCGACGATTCGACATTCGTATTTCGTTTTTTCATTCTAAGGCTTTGTCCCCTATCATTCAGCGTACCCTTTTTACATCACGATCAGCCCATATACGTCCCCACTGCTGGGGCACAGGCCTACTCTAAACTAGGGCGATCAGGCCTTAGTCAACCATGCTAGCCAAGTGCGGGTTGGTTGACTACCTAAGAATTTCTTCTTAGGTGTGCAGGTTTCCTCACGATGTTTTCCTTTACCGTCAAAGCTCGAATGTACATATGAATTTAAAATGTTTACTACGTGTAATACTTAATTCTAATCTTCATAATTTCGTCGGTAATTAAATGTAAGAACACAACTTCAAATAAACCCGTCGCCGTACAAATTTCGATGCGATAAATAATTCGAATTTAAATTCTACGACTTTGCATTTGGACGCGTTTTAATCTGTAGGCTTTTATGACGTCATTGGACGACGTTTTATGACGTCATCGCACGTACGACGGAAAACGCAATAATTTTACGGGGATTGTTGGCTTCAGGGTTGACTATGTTTTACAGGGTTGAAACACTTTGCAAGCGCAATGAAAAATAAACATACGTTCTGTTTTTTTTTTCTTGATGCATGGCTCTCCGTACTTTTAATGCGAAGATTATATTCAAAATTTGTAAAAGACTTTTTTTAGGTTCGGACCTCATTTGTCGTACATTTACAGTATACGGCCATTCGCCTGAAAATATATTTTAAGAAAATACCACAGAAATTCACTGTTTGCTCGCTACTCTGATTTTATTTTCATCTTAAAACGTATGTTAAATATTATTAGAAACTATAGAAATTTACAAAAAAATATGTTAAAGTCGATTGTTAGTTGACTTTGTATATTCGCTTCCACTTCATACGTTCTTCTTACTATTGTTAATATCCCCCAGATATTTTTTTTACTGAACTATCGCACACATGTTATCACTGACCAGATATTCCGATTCTCATCTGCGCCCTAACTTCGGCCATTCCCCAAGTTGTGGGGACGCGAATACACTAACCTTTTTCGGTTGTCGGTTAATTAAAAGTTTGCGGGAACTTGTATAGTGTCCCGCCTTGTCAGGTCATCGTCCGTTATTGCTAGAACAATGCTCTTAGTTTAGCAAGTTTGGGGAGAAACCATTTTAGGCTTGAAATAGATGCTCTGAGCAATTTTTGGAGTTCTGGGCCTTATAAGGAAAAAATTAATTATAGACCTTCAATTTAAGTCAAGGATAAAAGCCAGGACAAATTTAGCTACTACTAAGTCAGAAGAGAACTGACAGACGTAACAGAAAATAAATTGGAATATGGATATGAATTACCTTAATATCTTCAAACATTAAACCTAAGGCATGGAACGCCCTTCCAGCTTATGTTTTCCCTCCTTCATACTATCCTGGGCTCTTCATGAGGGCGTGAACCGGCAACCAAGTAGATCTTCAGAGTGAGGTTGACAGGCTCTATAGGTTATTTACGCCTACCGACCTCATATGTGGACCTCACTACCGCTTATCATCAGATGGAGTGAAAAAGATGACCTTTTTTTAGCCTGTTAAAAAAAACTTTACCATTACGTGGAGAGTGGTCATCCAGAAAGTATTAATAAAGGCAAATCGTTCTGCCACGGGAAAACAACCACAAAATTTTCACGGTGTATGTAACTTTTTTTTTTTTTTATAATAGGCAAACAAGATGACCACACTCCGCCTGATGGTAAGCGGTAGTGAGATCCAAATATGAGGTCGACAGGCACAATAGATCATATTGCGCCTGTCGCACTCACCCTGAAGGCCTGCTTAAATGCCTTTTCACGCCCCGCCTGAAGAGCCCGGGATCATAGGAGGGAGGGAAAACATGAGCTGGAAGGGCATTCCATGCCTTAATGGCACGGGGCAGAAATGAAGAGCTGAACCTCTTAGTCCGAGCCACCAGCGACTGCATTGTATGTGGATGGCAGCGCTGTCCTGCACGTGTCGTTCGGGAGTGGAAAGGGGAGGGAGGGATTAGCTGAAATAGCTCTTCAGAGCATTCCCCATTAAAGAGACGGTAGAGAACACTAAGACCGGCAATGTCTCTACGTAGTTGTAGAGGCTCCAGAGTTTCGGACACCTCTACATCACCGACAATACGGATAGCACGTCGCTGCAACCTATCGAGAGCGTCGAGCAAGTATTTTGCGGAGCCATCCCAGAGGTGACAGCAATATTCCACACATGGGCGAACTTGTGCCTTATAAAGAAGGCAGAGCTGCACCGGTGTGAAAAATCGCCGCACTCTGTTCAGGATCCCCAGTTTGCGGGAGGCTGTTCTAATGACGCTCTCGATGTAATCCCGCTGGTTCAGGTCGCGGCGAACATCTATGCCAAGGATGCTAAGGCTATCCTGTATTGGTAAGGGGTGCTCTGAAGAGTAGGATGGGAAAGGAAAGGAGACACTTTACTAGAAAAAACACACACCTGTGTCTTCTTGGCATTGAACTCGACAAGATTGCATGAGCCCCATTCGGAAATGCGGTCCAAGACCCCGTCAAGCTCGGCGACAAGAAGGTTCCTCTTTTCCTCGGTTTCGGTCTGCTTTACCCCAGGTCTTCCAAAATAACGTGCGTGGACAGTGCTGTCATCTGCATAGCAATGAATGTTGCCTAGTGACAACATGTCATTGATATGCAGCAGAAACAATGTCGGCGACAGAACGGAACCTTGAGGTACACCGGAATTTATTGGGTGGAAACAGGAAGTGCGTCCGTCACAGAGGACACGAATCCTGCGCCCCTCCAAAATCCCGCAATCCATTCGCATAAGCGAGGTGGCAGACCGTATGCCGGGAGCTTGGAGAGAAGCGAACGATGCCATACACGGTCAAACGCTTTAGCGATATCAAGGCTAACTGCCATAGATTCGCCGTGCTTCTCCATAGCCCCGCCGCAGAGGTGCGAAACGTACGCTAGAAGATCACCCGTGGACCGTTTTGGTCTAAAACCGTATTGACGGTCATGCAGCAGCGAGTGATCCTCTAGGTAGCGGATGAGCTGGGCGTTAATAATCCGCTCAAACACCTTACCCAGTACTGAGGTTATAGCTATGGGCCGGTAGTTGGCAGGATCAGACCTGTCCCCTTTTTGGGGACAGGCTGAACATTCGCCTCCTTCCAAGCCCGGGGCACGATGCCCGAGGTATATGAGAGGCGGTACAGGCGTGTGAGTACTGGAGACAACTCCGCTGCGCAAATTTGAAGTACTAACGCTGGAATACCGTCTGGGCCACTAGCTTTCCTTACATCAAGTGACTGCAACTCAGCACGTACATCACATTGCCTGATTCGGATCTCAGGCATATGAGCACCGCAATCTGGAATTTTAGGCGGCTGTGCTCCACCGTCATCAATGCAGGAATTGGCCGCAAAAAGATTGGCAAGCAGATCTGCCTTCTCCTGCGGCTGATGAGCTAGTGAACCGTTAGGATATTTCAGCGGGGGCAACGAAGGCAGACAGAAGTTGGATTGCACATGTTTAGCCAGGCGCCAAAAGGAGCGGCTACCCGTGGGATGCCTAATAAGGTCCTGGCCAACACGTGCAACTCGCTGGGCATCTGCTCTAATGTAGGCCCTTTTGGTGGCCTTGGTGGCTTTGTTATAGGCTGCTTTGATTGAAGTAATATTAGGATCCCGGAGTGCATGAGCCCTGGCCCAGTTGCGGTACGCCGTCCGTTTCAGTTCAACGGCTGCGGCGCACTCACGACTGAACCAGAGATCATCTTTGCGACCGCTGGTGACATCAGTAAATGGAATGTAATACTCCATTCCAATACTGATCTCACCCGCAATAGCCGCTGCACACTCCGTGGGATCACTTCCTCCAAAGCAGCTCTGCCCCCAAGGGATGGATGCGAAGTATTCACGCAAACCATCCCAATCTGCCGACGAGTAGCGCCACAGTCTCCGCGTCACCTCCACGGGTTGTGGGGGAGCGGTGCATGGCACTGTTGCACCCACCAGGCAGTGGTCGGAGGACCCCAGTGGGGCACAAACCGACACTAGGTACCCCGATGGGTGGCTCGTCAGCAGAAGGTCCAACAGGGAGGGCGCTTGACCGACAATATCAGGCATCCGGGTGGGCTGGAGTACCAGTTGTGTCAGGTCATGCGTGAGAGCAAATGCGTGGGCGGCCCGGCCAGCATGGTCTGTTTTAAGGGAGCCCAACCAGGTGTCATGGTGGGCATTAAAGTCCCCTAAAAACACCAGCTCGCTATTGGGGAACCGCGCCTGAGCGATGTCTGCCGCCTGACTCAGATGGTCAAAGAGTCGAGTTGTCTCGGTGTCACCTTTATGGGACCGGTATATGCACACGTAGACTCTGCTCACAGAGCCTAAATCCACGTGCATACCAAGGATGGAGAGGGATGGGTCTTCGAGGCAGTGAAGACGGACACAGCAGACGTCCGCCCTGACGAAAAGGCACACACCCGCCTTGGGCTGGAAGGACTCTTCCAGCTCATAGCCCGGATATCGAAGGTATGCCGTATCGGCAGGGCAGCCAATCTGAGTCTCCGTCAGAAACAACATCGCAGGCCTCGCCGTCTCGAGGTGTTGGTGGACGGCGTTGAGGTTTGCATGGAGTCCACGGATGTTAGTGAACTCCACCTCAAACAGCGAGGGGGTGGGGAGTTGGGATGCCGCTGTAGGACGATGTTGCGTTGGTTTTACTGCCATCGATTTTAGAGGGAAAGGGGGACGTGAAAGAGAAGACCATTGCTGCGGCAACAACGAGACAAAGCGTGGAGTCTCGCATTGGTATTGAGCTGTGCAGGTCGGAGTTGGCCAGTCCGCCGGACGGAAGGGCCCCCGTACCCCCCCGGAGGCGGACACGCCGGGTCCCACTCCGGGCACCACCCGGCACGACGAGCCGCTCCGGGATTATGCGCGACCTGGTGGGGCAGCCTTCGGGGGTGGTTAGTCTCCGTCGGGCCCCTGTACTATGCCGCGGGCGGCCAGCGGCACCACCGTTTCTACGGGTCTCCCTGGCCGGCGGGCTGACCCGCTCCGCCCGCACAATACCGCCGCTAAGGCTCCACTGGTCCGGCGCTTGCCGCAGCAATGGTCCCCCCTGGCTCCGGTTCGTACAGTGCTGATCCCGGAACGCGACCTGACCGAGAGAGGTCAGAGTCACTTGGCGGGTTTTACGCAACTGTATGGTGGTAACAGCAACCGGTCGACAAAATGTCTCCCACCTGTAAAAACTGTATACACAATCTACAGATAACTATATCGCCCAAAGTAAATCTTCAACCCTCACCATTAAAATACATTTCAGAATAACAGTCTCTACCCCATTGTTACAATAGTTTACATTCCAGTTACCACAGACAGAACCCTTTTCTACGCATCGAGGCAATAAGCCGAAAAAAAGCTAATAACACAACACAATAGTACGCAACTCACAGATTAAAAAGGTCCGCACATATAATGTTGCGCCCCACCATAACATATACAGGCTGTTGTTCTGGGGTAGACGGTTAAACCCCCAAGAGATGTACTAAATATTAGTCTTTATGGGTTTATGTTCGCTCGCGACCATGATTGGTGTAACCGAGTCGAAACGTCGGGCAGTAAGTAGCTAAGTATTTGCTACTCCTAATATCGCGTGTAGACCCATAAAGACTAATATATTTAGTGTAATAGCACGCGAAAGCTTAAAATCCCCAAGAGATGTATTTTTGACCCCCCTTGTTTTGAATTGAAACGATTTTGAGGAGGTCCTAAATTTAAGGCTCATCAGCGCTAATCAGCGATCAGGCCTTAGTCAACCACGCTGGCCAAGTACGGGTTGGTCGACTGCACAAACTGATAATTTCTTCGTAGGTGTGCAGGTTTATTATGTTTTCCTTCACCGTTAAAGCGTCGAATAATCGCACATATGAATTTAAAATTGAAAAACGCAGTGGTACGTGGCGATGATGTTTGAAACGAACGCATGGCAAGCAACGACCTTAACCACTCGGCCACCGCCGCTTGTTTTAATACATAATTTTAAACTGTCATAGTTACACACATTAGAAAATACGTCATCATGACGCTTGCAACGGTGCCGAAGTATCGGGAGCTCATTAAAACAAAACAACATGGTAAATATCCCGGACAGTTACATCTTTTTTTATAGTTTGAGGAGAAGTCAAATATGTAATGAATGGCTGGTTTCCATTAAGTTGCTTCTAATTTTTTGTCTCTATATCGGTATTTATAAGTATTAAGTTAGTAAAAATAATTATAATATTTATGTTCTTTTTCTTTGTAGGTACATGTATTACTTACTTTCACAATATATTTTTCTTGGTTATCTATTGTTTGCCCGAAAGATATATGCCATAATATTCATATGCCCGAATTTCATTTGCCATAATTTCATTTGCCCGAATGTTATGTTTGCCATAAAATACAAATGACATAATTTTAATTGCCCGAAAATCAGATTCCATAATGATTCGAATGCCATACGTATTGTTATCCATATTTTTAATTGCAATAATATTATGCAACAGAATTTTTAAGCGCCATACTCCTAACGCCAAATATTTGTCCTAAAAAGCGATTGGCTTTCTGGCACTTCGCCGGCCGCTGCCGCATACGCTCGCTTCGCTCGCTCGGCTCGTGCGTTGTCTTTCATGTTTCTAACCTAACCTAACCTATTTTTTTTATCATTCTTTTAACCTATTTTACAAGCTTTTTCGGTGGGAAATGATGTAATGGCACGGAAACAACGTTTCTAACACGTAACTAATAAAGTAAACAATGAGTATGACATATATGGCGTTTGAAAATTCTGTTGCATAAATTATTGCAATTAAAATATGGATAACAATACGTATGGCATTCGAATCATTATGGAATCTGATGTTCGGGCAGTTAAAATTATGTCACTTGTATTTTATGGCAAACATAACATTCGGGCAAATGAAATTATGGCAAATGAAATTCGGGCATTTGAATATTATGGCAAATGAAATTCGGGCAACTGAAATTATGGCAAGTGGGGGTATACCATTTTTCTTTATTAATTTGAACCTACACGGACAATATATTTCCCTTACGACGTTACTAGCACACCCTGTACACTGCAATTGTTCATATATGAGTATAGCAGAGGGTTAATGGGCTGTCCTTTGTCTTCCCTAGGGATTAGACAGAGAGGACATATGTCATATGCTATTGTGTTGCCGTGATGTATAGAATATGTTTCATAAAGCCAGTTAATTAGTCTTCATATGTAATGTTGGATTTAAAATATAGAACAAAGTCAACATAGTAAATACTATGTGAGACGTAACACCGAACCTAACTTAGGGGTGAGAGACATCCGATCCCCCGTAAGTCTGGTAATGATGACAAGGATACTCCAAGCATACGATGATTTATGGCAGTAAGGAAAAGAAAAAAGAACCTAAGTTTTCTAGCATCCTTTTGAATACTTAGTTTATGAAGTAGTAAATTATTTAAATAAAAAACACAGCTTTAATTTAGCCCCCAAATCCAAAAACTGCCATCTGTATTCTGAACGGATTTTATCAATAACATAACAGCATAATAATCACCCTAGTTTAGGGTAAGCTCGATCCCCTCAGTAAAGACGTATATGAGCTAAATCAACAAAAGCCTACACTTTTCTCAATTAAAACCTCCAAAGTAAGAAAACTCGAATCGAATACAACAAAACTTAACAATGTTACAAATCCCCCCCCCCCTCGTCACAAGAATCGGCCCCAAATAATTCGGCAATTAGACGACTCCGCGAACTTTGAGAAGAATCGGAACCTTCTTTGAGGAAACCGATGGGGTTGATTAAAAAAAACAAAATTTTCACCGGACCGAATGATACGCTTTGAAAACTTAGTTTGGGAATTAATTTTATGCAGCCATTATTCTGTTTAGGGGATGTCATTTGGTTTAATATGGTAGGGTAGAACTTTGGTGTTCGATACAGAAATTAAACATCTCAGTTCTTAACAATAATAAAGAAACAAAATAAAATCATGGTTATCTTCTTCTTCTTCTTCTTTCTTCTTCTTATAAATAAAAATGAACTGCTGTTCGTTAGTCTGACTAAAACTCGAGAACGCCCGGACCGATTTAGGTAATTTTGGTTTCAAAATGTTCGTCGTAGTCCAGGGAAGGTTTCAATGAGAACATGTAGAAAAAGAATCAGTATTGGCGGTATGAAATTCGCCGGGACCACTAGTATAAAAATAAAAATCATGAAATTGAATTGAACAACACGTTATTTAGCACTCAAAATCAAATATTACAAAGAACCTAAATTAAACGTATGTGTTAAAAATCACACAGAGTCCCATCTCATTAAATTATTCAAACAAGATTCCTAAAAGCTGAAAACTGGAACAATATTAAATATTTTACTTCAACTCAGACGCGAAGATTCTAAACACATTTGTATGCGAATCATGAATTTAGAGCCATCTTAGAATTACTTTGAAATGTAAACTCAACCTTTTCTCAAATAGGTGTGCTTCAAAACTCTAGGTCTTTTGAATAACCTGCAAATTTACGTCGTCAACTACCCGAAGAGAAAAAGCTTACTTAGAAACGACGGATACTTTAAAAAGTAACTTTTAAGGACATAGCTATCAGCATTACTTATTAAAATTAAAGTTTAATCCATGCATTCTAAAATGTACCTATATTCCTTATATATTATACTAGTGACCCGCCCTCGCTTCACTATGGGACAATTTTTCATTAAAACCTTCCTCATTCATTTCATAGTTAAGGCAGCGCTCGTAGGAAACGCATCATTCGACCTTGTTTTCTCGGATTCACTTTTCAAAACCGAGTTACACGGAAAATCCTTTTTATTTTTCGGTTTTTTATATAGCATGTGACACTCGGCAATAATGTGGCTTTTTATTGGTGAAAGAATTTAAAATCGGTTCCGTAGACCCCGAGATTCATCATCATCAGCCGATATACGTCCCCACTGCTGGGGCACGAGCCTACCCTAAACTAGGGCGATAAGGCCTTAGTCGACCACGCTGGCCAAGTGGGGGTTGGTCGACTACACAACCTAAGAATTTCTTCTTAGGTGTGCAGGTTTCCTCACGATGTTTTCCTTCACCGTTAAAGCGTCGAATGATGGTACATGGATGGACCCCGAGATTGCCCCTTACAATTTAACAAATAAACAAAGACTGAAACTTTACTTCTGTATAATATTAGTATAGATATATGTGTATAGAGACCTATACGTCCTTTGAAGTGAAAATAAACTGAGTGGGCTTATTAGCTTACACAATCATTTCGTTAACGAGTTGAGTTAAGTTGGTTTTGGCTGCGAAGAGTTTTGCGGTCGATACTCTTTGAATGGTTCATTCAGTTAAGTTGAAGTTAAGTTACTGGCACAAATGTATATTTGTGGTAAGATCGAAGTGGAAATGTAAAGTTCAAATCAACTTTCATGGCAATTAACGGTTGAATATCGTTGTAATATTTCGTTGTGTCGTTTATTTTACTATAAACTCTACTTAATATATATTCAAATGTAAATCATTAGGTAGGTGAAAACCGAAACGTTTTACCAAAAACAAAATCGACTTCAGAACAACCTTTGTTATAACATAATGACATTAATATACCTATACAAATAGTTCTTCATACAGTTGTGTCTTTTCAAGAAATGAAGAAAAAAAACTACTTCAATGATAAAAACTATTCATTCATTATGAACTGCCCGTCTGCACATCAAGATACTCTTCTTTTATTTTAATGCAAGTATAAAAAGTGCAAAAATATTTCCAGTGAATCTATTTGCAGAATAAACTATAACCATTTCACACATACTCTTTCCTCGAAAGCCTTCCTAGCCAAATGTAATACTTGCCTCATTTCTCATGATTCCTTATCTCAGAGTATATTTGTGTTCATATACTATATTACTGTCCGTCGTTCCCAAGCGTTGTATATCTTATTCGGTATTTTATTATGTTTCTTGTTCTTGGAAATGGGTAGAGAATAAAAATGATATGAAAGAGTATTCTCATCAAACATTAATGCAAATAAGAGCTTTATAGATACTTAAATTCTTATTTTAAACTGTCATGGTTACATACATTAGAAAACTGAAAATATCCCAGATATTTACCATGTTGTTTAGAGATGTAAACAAACATGGTAAATATTCCGGAAATATTCAGTTTTCAGAAGTAATCTATACTAATAAAAAATCTGTAAGGGTCGGTCATGGAGTATGTTAGTTTGTTTTCAGAGATATTGTGTTTATAGACTCAATATATGATACTGATACTAATTTCACGATTTTTAGATTTTTTTCCGTATGTGTGTATGTATGTATGTTCCTCCATAACTCTTAAACCAATTATCCGAATTTGACGAAATTTGGTATAAAAACACATAGACATCTGGGACACAGGATAGGCTATTTAAATTCTAGCTCCAGTTATGATAAGACGTGGCCCTCATAAAATCCAAATTGTAAAAATCGAAATGTACGCGAACGGAGTCGCGGGCACAGTTAGTTAAAAATAAGTAAACCCAAAAAGTTTAAGTAACCATTATCTTACTTATATTATAAAGAGTCAAGTAAAGTTAAACGTTAATGAATAAAAATAGACTAACTCAAAGACACATGTAAGTGTTAAAGCAAAATAAACCAAAAAAAGCCTATCATAACATGAAGCTACAGTGTTCTTCTTGATAACACTAACTAATTGGTAAATTAAACTTTCGCCAATTTTCAAAGTAAACACCCAAGCATAGTACTTAAGCCTCACAGATAACTATGTTATCAGACCCTTTATTAACACCCAACTCATATAACAACAAGTAACGAAACCGCGTAATTACACCGTCATAATTTAAAAAGTATTGTTGATTGGCGGTAATAGCGTGTGGTTAGTGGTAATACGATTAGAGCATGTTTGAGCTAATAATAGACCGATCGATGGCCTAGTGTGTGATGGCCGATCGCGTAGTGGCATAGAGAATATTCAATACCTGGTATTGATGACTTTGTAGGCCTAGATTTGAAGCTTTACAATTGGTTGTTTTTACTTCAAACACCTTGTCGCTTTAGTAGATATGTGTATAGACAATTTCTTAACTAATAACATTTCATTTAATTTGTTACTGTAGTTTTAGCTTTAAGTTTATGATATCTCTGCTAAGGCGGAAGATTTATTTAAGCCTTAATATAAGTTTTTAAGAGTTTAAGCCCTCCACCTACCTACTTTACTTCATATAATATGGGTCATATAGAAGAACAGTAACATCTGAAAAACAGCATTATCTGGTTTACTAGATAAGCCATGCTGAGATGTTTCCTTTTGCTCACTTTTAGTAATTTAAGAAACATTGTGTAAAAAAATTGTGAAGCAATAAACGTTTATTATTATTATTATCAGTCATTGCCAATTTCTCGGGACTACAGAGTCCCGGATTTTTGGGAGGCGTGCGTGGGGCCAAAGCCAACACGTAGAGGCCCTTTAATGACTTGTATGCTATTAAATGTTATGTGGCACCAGCCGACGATTATCCCTGTATACACTATAAAATGCAGCCAAGGACAACCCCCGGTCAGTGCAGGACTATGGAGTGGAGTAGAAAAACAAAGAATCTGGACTATTGGGTTGAGGTGCTAGTGGACTGGGTAACCGGGACTATGGGAAGGACTATGGCACCTGCCCCAATCTATGTTTAAAAACACGAATAAAATGGGCAGGTGGTGACTCGCCACTCACTGTCATGGGCCCCCCATTGGTCGCACACACAAGGCACGAGGCAGGAGCGACGGGGGGCAACATTATTGTGAGCGGCTCAGGGTGCCGAGAGGTGTACACCGCTTTATACCCAGTGGCGTAACGCCACTGTGCCAACTCGCGACTTATGCATGTTTCACTTCCACCCTGCGAGCATGTAGCTCTGACGCCCCACTCTTGCCGGCCGGCTAAGGCAAGGCAGAGGTGAGAGTCCTGCGGCCCCCGTGGGGTCCACTCCTACCGGCCAACTAAGGCAAGCGGAGAGAGGGACCTGGTCGACTCTCGGAGGCACGGGTCCCAAGGGTTGTCAATCCCATTCAGCTTGCCACAAGCTGCCCTGGGGAGACTGGTTGCACTGGTAGAGATTCGCTGACTTTCATGGTGCGAAAATCAGCGACTCTCACCAGGGGGCGGTGGGGTCGTCACATCCCTACGCCTTTATTATTATTATTTGTTGTCTCCGTTGGGATGATCACGGGAAGAGTTACCTTCCCGGCCCTTTTGGAAGGCTTGCGTGGGGGCACAGGCCCAACACGTAGAGGCCCCTTGAGACGTTTAATATAAGTTTGGGATGGATATGCTACCCGGATATCACTCCTAAATGCACAAAATGATGCACTCAGCAGTGATACCCGGTGAGCATATAATTCTATTGCGTAATAATGGAATCTAAAAATTTGGTTCTATGGTGAGATGTATGTGGACTGTATTATCTGGGCTATGGGATGAGATATCGTCACCTGCCATTCCAATATCTCACAAATTGTTTTAAGTTGGCAGGCAGTGACTCGCCAACCACTGGGTGGGCCCCCAAAATTAGCCACCATTGTAGGCGGCAAGGGCGGCAACACTGGCGTGGTCAGCTAAGGGTGCCGAGAGGTGTGCACCGGTTTCTGGATCGCGGTGTTCCGGTCAGCCGTTCCCCGTTATTACGCAGATTGAGCACTTCCACCCTTTCAAGCATATAGCTCTTGCGCTCCACTCTGGCCGGCCAATGAAGGCAAGCCAGAGGTGGAGGAGGAGATGGTAGGTTCCCCCGGGAGGTCTCGGGTCCGTGGTGTCGCCGGGCACCAGCAGCCCGCCACTGGCTGCCCTGCGGGGACTGACTGCACTGGCAGGAGTTGTTGCCTCTCTTGGTGCGAAACGCACCAACTCTCACCAGCGGGCGATGGGGTCGTCAGGTCCCTACGCCTTATTATTATTATTATTAGATATACTAATGTTAGAAATCCGATGTCTCTTTGACTGTTTGTCTTGCTTTTACTAAACTACTATATACTAAATTTCATTTCAAGAGCCTGAGAGTGGATAGCCTACTTTTTAACCGACTGTGTTATTGAAATACGTCTGTGGCCGAGTGGTTAAGGTAGTTGCTTGCCGTGCGAGAGGTCACCAGTTCAAACCCCACTAGGCACCACTATGCTTATCAAATTTGAAGTTCATATGTACGATTATTCGACGCTTTAACGGTGAAGGAAAATGTCGTGAAGAAACCTGCGAACCTAAGAAGGAAGTCAGTCATTGTGTTTGACTGCACACCATTATATCATACCGTTTTAGTATCTTTTTAATTATTTAAAATTCGAAAGTAAATTTGTATGCCTGTTGGCCTTTTGCCCTCCTAAAACGTTTGAAATGAAATTTGGCACACAGTTTGGTTTTCTTTTATATCTTGATGAACTACTTTCGTAGATATAGTGGTAGGCCGAAAATAAGTAGTCTTTTCGCGTCTACACTAGATAATAATTAACATTTATAATATTTAGAAACGATGTGGCTGGTTCCGATCATTTTCATGAGTTCAAAATAATTATTACAAAAAATCTCACGCGCCAACATGAAACAGTAGGGCGACCATGAGTTTAAAACTTACGCACTCGATATCGCCTACGTAAATATGTCTATGAAAAACTTGTATAGCGCCGGCTGGTGGTTACGCGAAGAAGTAAAATCGGCCGTATGAAAAGAACAACTCGATAGGTTTATACGTACGTAAGTTTTCGATAGCCAACTCATGGTAGGCCCTCAGCAAACAGGCAAAGTCAACAACTCAGGTACAGCCAACTGAAAAAATATCTCGCATCCCGATCGGTCGTCCGACCGGGTCGGCCGCTGCGTCCGACCACCCGACCCAATTTAGTTGACGGCCTGTTTACATACGCGCTGTAAAGTTTACGAGCGAAAGCGTTTAGTGTTTTTATGCTAATCGCTTTTTACGGTGTAACTGTTATGCCTGTTGAATAATTTACGCTAGATTGTAGGTAGAGATTGGTGGAGGTACGACGAATTTATCTATATATGTCGTGGCCAAATCTATGAATTGATCATTTCATGAAATGGTTGGCCATTTCATGAAGTGTTCACGTTTCATGAAGTGGCCAATCAATGGTGACCAAATCATTAAACGATATACGTTTAACGATTCGGCCACTCACGTTTGACCATATCGTAAAAAGAGGGCGACTATAAAATATTTCATGAAAACCAAGATCAATTTTGATACGTATTTGTTTATTTTTAGTTGTTACATACTTTCAAAATAAAAAGGTGCATTTAATGATTTTTTTTATTGTTATAAAAAATGTACATTTAGTGAAATTTGCAAGTATTTTAGTACAAGCAGTATAAATGTCAAGTAAATAGGCGTAAATAGGCAAACTTCCGACAATTTTGTCCAAATTAAAATTAAATGTACCTATTTTAAAAAAAACAATTTTTTGCTAAAAATATGCTACTCTAAAATAAAAGAAAAAATAATATGCTAAACAGGAAGAAAATTAAGAACATTGAGCAAATTTAGCATATTTGCACAAAGTGCTCAACTGGTATGGCAACTCTGGCACTCTACCGGTAAAGTCAACGAAACAATTCCACGATATGATCGATTGAGATTGATCGTTTCATGAAATGGCAGTGCAATAGTTGGCCCAATCGTCAAACAATTTTTTATCATTGATCTGACCTGGCCACATCATGAAATGGCCAATGGACAGTGAAATATTTCATGAAATGCAACCATTTCATGAAATGGCCAATCATTTCATGAAATGGCCAATTCTACGATCTGGCCACGACATATATATATATTATTACATCAATAAAGTCGTGTTAGTTAAACTATATAAAAGTAAAGAAAAGCTTGCTTTAAAAGCGTCGATGGCCGAGTGGTTAAGGTCGTTGCTTGCCATGCGAGAGGTTGTCAGTTCAAACCCGGCCAGGTACCAATGTGTTTTTCAAAACATCGTGAGGAAACCAGTACACCTGAGAAAATTTTCAACGGTGTGTGAAGCCATGTCAGAGGCCTACGGGCAGTTTAAAAACTGTGACATCAGGTTGTTCATCAACCATACGATAAGAAGAAGAAAGTAAAGAACAGTTGAATCAGTCAGGTTGTAAATTGCTGCTGAGGTAGATTAGAGACATGATACATAGAATACTTTTTTTATTAATTACCAATAGATTGAGGGATCCAAGAAGAAGGTTTTTATATTAAATTCACCCAAAGATAACCGAAGGCGAATCACTAGTTTTTCATAAGTTCAAAAACACTTGATACATTATCCGACACATCGCTATAAGGATTCTCCAGTATACTTAATCGAATTGAGGCTATTGCCTCAATTCCTGCCTAGGTGAAGTAAATTAGGCTAGCCTAGATTTTTCCGACGAACCGGTAACTTTCTTCAAAATCAATCACAAACTTTATTTATGTAGCCAATTTACATGCACTTACAAACCGTTAAATTAGTATTAATAAAACTCTACCAATAGTAGCGCTACCATGAGTTTAAAAGTTACGGACTCGATATCGCCTACGTAAATATGTCTATGAAAAACTTGTACAGCGCCTCTGGTGGTTACGCTAAGAACACAAATCGGTCGTATGAAAAAAACAACTCGATAGGTTTTTAACGTACGTAAGTTTTGGATAGCCAACTCATGGTAGGTACCGCTACAGTTCGGAACACCGATTCTACCGAGAAGACAACGACTAGAAACTTGTTAAGCGACTATCATGTTACAAATTGTACATGAGCCAAATCATACAGTCTGGGTGTGTCATTGTAAAAAGTACCACTACATTTACTACTATTCAAAATAAATAAAGAGAGAACAATTTTCCGAACCCATTTATCAAAATCGTCAGTAGTTTTACTCAATATTGCTCATACTCGTATTAAAATCCTTTCAGGCTGTCTGGAGAAAAGACTAATATCAGTCAGACATCCTAAAGTGTACTTCAATGTCCAAATCAGTATTCATTGTTTTCTTTTGTGTCACAAACAATGCCGTTATCATCTGTTCAGTCAATTTCACGCCCTCACCAAGGCATTCCATTTTTGCGACGAGGAATCGTTAAAATTAATATCTCACCATTACTGGCTATATATAGACTACCATTACCACATACCAAGATGGCGCCGAATACCATCGACTTTACATATAGGGGCGCCGCCATCAAGACATTCCCTCACGCAACCGAATTCCAAGTATGACGGAATTACTAAATTCAATTTATTGTCCCATCTCAATAGCGCTATTAAGAAAAAGGCTCCCGTTCCAACGCAATTCAATTACTAATTGATCAGTCGGTTTGAAAATGGCGGACATGTCTCTTGACAGGACAGAATAATAATTCGGATCTGCCGAACGCGCGAATCCAATAATATTTCTGATAGAAGTCGGAGTGGTGTATTTTTTTTTCCAATACGCCATTTAATTAAACGGCGGCAAGTTGTGATGGCTCCGTTATTGAATATTCAGAGTTTTCGCGATTTAAATAATAATAATTTTTGGACTATTTGCTCGGTGCGCGTCGGCGGATCTGAACTGAAAAGTTCCGTTGGCTTTTTGATGTTTTTTCGGAAGATAAACTTTGACTTTTGTTATCTTCATCCGCGTTTGAATGAATAATATGATTAACTATGTTCGGTGCTATATTTTAAAGGGAGAATTTATATGCGATTGTTCAAAATTTATAAAATTTATTTGTTTTATGAAAAGATTTTACGGAATTAAATACGCAAATGTAGAAAGACCAGATCATAATTTGAGTGTTAAACTACAAAATATTAACTTTATGAACCAGTAGATAAATATGTTTAGTATTTTTGCGAACGCTTTACATTTTACATTAAACTACTACTAATAAACTAAATTTTACAGATATAACTTGAGTATATTAGAACACCTACATAATTATAGGACCACTGGAAGGCTGAATCTTAAAGGCAGCCACAGTCCAGAATCAAAACTAACTCTAGTCAAATCAACAAAGCAATTGAAAATAGGAATGCAGCCGTCCGCCGCCCGCGTCAAGGGCCTTCTATTCATGGAGCAAATTACTTTCACCCCGGACGAACACAATAGCCGGGGAAAAGAATCGTCTAGAACAGTGGTTACCAAACTTATTTGTGGGACCTCTTTTCTTAACCCCTACCAGGGGGGATGTAGGTACTCAGGGTAAACTAAGGGGCGGCAAAATTGAACTTACTGCAAAATGTATTTGCCCACTGCCGGGGAACAGGCCTACCCTAAACTAGGGCAATAAGGCCTAAGTCAACCTCTCTGGCCAAGTGCGGGTAGGTCGACTACACAACCTTAGAATTTCTTTGCAGGTGTGCAGGTTTCCTCACGATGTCTTCCTTCACCGTTAAAGCGTAATATTAAATGTAATACGTGGCGAGGTAAAATGTACATTATGGAAAAGCAATAAGCTAAATTGGGTTTGAAATTTTGTGGAGATAGCTTTTTGTTTTAAAGTTAATTTTTTCTATTAAGAAAGATAAATAACTAAAAAAAAGACTGCCTATTGTAACTTCAATGATCTATATTTAGTAAGGTTTTGCAGAAACATTAAAATAAAAATGGTTTTGTTTACGGAAAAACTAAATTTAAGCCTCAATTTCATCGTACACGGTTGAATATGTGTAGTATTACTTAATATTTTGTTAAAGTTACACTTTAGGATCAGTAAACACGATCTTTTCTTCATCATGTTCAATACGGGAAACACTGTTCTCCGTAGGTATTCTTTTCCTATGAAAATTCCGAAGGATATCGCATTTAAAACACGTTCCTACGAAACCGGAATTTGTTTTCGGCAACCGTTATGCAAATGTCTCCGAGTTCCCTTCGTTTTGTTCCGAATTTGTTTCGTTGAAATAAAAGAGTTCGTTTTCAGATCGCATTTTATCGGCTCTTTTTGCTCACGAAGAGTTGCGATAAGGTTTCAATATGTATTTAGATAATCAAACACAACTATTTTTCCGTGAAATCATAATAAAAAAAAGTCGTACAATACGTCTAACCGCACGCACACAAACACCGAGCCGAAGTCTACCGAACTCGCTCAAAGACCGCGATAAAAGCTATGCAATAACTTAAAATGTAGCTAAACTTAAAATACATTCAACTTTTTCATTTATACTCTTACAATAAATTATGAAACTAAATAAAAATATTTATTTAATCATGAAAGGAAAGTTAGTTTATACATTTACAGACGTATACAATAAAAATTCACTAAATTAAAACATCTTAAACTAACAATATTACACATTTAAGCAGCGGCCACTGCACTAGACTCAAACTGATCGATCCAGTAAGTCAAAAAGGTTCTATGCTACATTCACCATTACTACAATATTATTACATTTAATGGATTGAATATAAATTTTCTTGACCTAAACTTAATTCTTCTTCTTATCGTATGGTTGATGAACAACCTGGTGTCAGAGTTTTTAAGCCGCCCGTAGGCCTCTGACATGGCTAAACTTAATACTAAACTTAATTAAAATCATACTACAAGAATGCATAAATAGTTTGCCATATGTTTAGAATTATTATGCCAACCACTATGTTTATTAAATCTTAAGAGCCAACGTTCCATTTTACCGAAAAAAAATATTACAACCGCCAAACAAAGGTTAGATGAAAAGAGTCGCGCCCGTATTCCTTTGCTATGGAAATCTGTGTTTGACATGACAATTTAAACTATGGATTGCATACGGCTTTTGATGAATGCATGCATATGCGGAGTGATGCGGCGGTATCGATTCGTATCCGTTGGATAGTTTTGGAGTTATGTGTTTGAAATTGATTTGCGGTAACTGGTTTTACTTTCGTCACACCGGTTGGCCACAACCGCATTGACAGATATGAGTAAAATCAATGTTGATGTGATTACGACAGGCTTAAATATTACAGTTAAAGAAAGAAAGAATAACAATTCATTCAAAGCATTACATTCAGTAGAAAGGTATTAAGAGGCTAATAATATTTACTGTTACAATATCACATTTGATAATGACACAGCCTCTTGTAACAGAATTTGATCCCCGATCGAAAAAAAAAGTTGTATGATTACAAACCGTTACAAGTAGGTACGTAAGCAACTTAACTCGAAATGAAATTAATGTTGTATAATACTTACTTCTTTAATACACAGTTGCTTATGTTTTCATCTCTTTGTATTTTCCTTTTTTATACACAAGTATGTGTATTTGTGTGTGGTTTGTACACTCATGTACAACAGAGTTATGAACAAAGTATTTTTCATATCTGTGCAAAATGCGTGCAGAGTACTTTTTTTTTATCTGTTCAAAATTCTGTGTAGAGTCCTATTGGCTGGTATTCTAACCGCGTTTTAGACACAACAGCCTGCGTTAGACGTGACGAATGCCCAGATTGACGTGAAATGGAGTTTTGAGCGGGCAGCCGCCATGTTGGATTGGCCTAAGGATCGGCCACTCACGGCAGGGTTGGCAATATGGGAAGTTCATGGAAAATGTACTGTACTAAATTCGCGGACACAATGTATACTACAGGTCAACCTGCATGATTGATGTTTTTAAACGGTTTTATTTTTTAAATTGGCAATAAAGCTTTATTATTATTTATTAATATTATTAAGACAAGAATAAATTCATTTGTCGTAAAATTTATAGAAAAAGCTTTGGTATCAAGGATTTAGAATTAGTTAATATTTGCAGCCAATAAAGTGCATTACTAAATTATTGCTTCTATAATGTAAAAAAAAGTATTTGTATAAACAGGCTTTTTACAAGCAGTACTGTTCTAACAGCGGATTGTAATACTACGCTCTTACCGAGAAGATACACTGTAACTTTATCTGGTTCTCATAACTGCCCCATAATCGTGAGTGTAAATTTAAAACATATTTCAAGATAGACATTACATAAATTGATGTAATCCCAAGATAAATAGCTTCAATCCAATGCTAATCACTCTATATTTTTCCGAATACAAATCGAACACCCCAACAGGACATAAACACTAACCAATACGCCATAAGCCAATCAGAATCCAGTACCCACTATTGGTTGGCAGCCCTATACCAGCTGAAACCAGTTAGCACCGGCTCAAACCGGCCGAAAGCGGTTTGAGGCGGAGTGCAAATGTGTTTTCTAATTTCGCAGAGCCCCTCGAATGTTTAATCGTTTATTGTCCCCGATCGGATTCCCTGTTCCCTCTCGATTCCCTCCCATCCAGAGTGATACAATGAGATTTTATTTCCTGGAAAATTATGTCTGTATTGCATCTGTTTCCGATACTATTTGAGTTTATTTGATTGCAGTCGATGTTGGGTGTTGAAGGTTACCTACTGTAAATGTATTTATTGTCCTTTTGTACTTACGTTTGTCTTCTCCGGCTTGTTGGCTTACTGGTCAACCTACCTTATAAGCGATAGGTCGTAGGTTCGAATTACGAGGGATAATTATGAGGCTGCATATTTCTGTAGGTAACATATACGTATACATCAAATATTGTTCTATTTCTTCAACTATTTTATTAATTGGATATTTTTTTGTGTTGGGCCTTTATCCAGTTCCTGGCTTGCTATATCAATCATGACTTTAATATTTTGAGTGATAAGGCTCTTTTTTCTAAAATATCCAAAATATGTGATTACCAGTTTTGTTTTTAAAAATCCAAAAAGATGTAAGTCTTCCTTGATAACATTAATCTCTTGATCAACTTACACGTCTCAAACATTGGCTTTACTAAATCCAATCAGGCTTTTAGTAAAACTCAGTTTTTAATCAATAATAGGAGGTTAATAAAATTGCTTATTAAACATTTATAAACTGGATCGTGTAGCGGTTTCAGAGAAATCACGTTATTGGCATTCATCAATTATTCAAATGGTTAATTGGGAACGGAATTATTTAACGAAGATTTGATAATGTCATGTTAAATTAGAACAGTTAAAATATGAAATTATTAATGATTGTACGAGTATTAATGTTTCTATACTAACGATGCGTGAAAATTTATGGGAGCTGAGATGACAGAACGCGTTCTTTGCGTTCTATGACTGTTAAAGCAAATGGTTCTCCAAAAAGAAACAATACATATTATTTGTCACAGGCCAACCTTGGCTATACTATGGACTGTGTTAGCCAGTGCATAAACATACCTAGCAGTGGCTAATGGCTCGGACCAAGAGGTTTAGTTCATTTTTTCTGACTAGTCCCATCAAGGCATGGAATTCCCATCCAACTCATGTCTTCTCTCCCTCCTTTGACTTGGATCGGAAATTACATCTAAACCATCCAGGGTGAGTGCAACAGACTCAATAGGGTCTATTGTCTCTCTCTGAGGACGATCCTTCATGACTGAAGGTCGCGGTCACCATTCTTCATCCAGCGGTCCGTTAGACGTTTCCAAATGTTGCGGTCGGCAGCCATACGTATAACTTCCTCGAACTTGAGAGAGCAATCCGGCTTTAGCTGATCCGACCACCGTAATGGAGATCTCCCTCTATTCTAATGTACCTGTCGCGAAAGAAATCACCTCCTGAAAATTTCTTTATAAAAAAACATATCTCTAGTACTACAGTAACTAGTAGGCCTGCTCTACCAAAACCAAGTAATCAACGTATTTCTGCTTGTTCCAGGCGCGGTCGGTGGTGACGGCGATGACAGCGACGACAAGGAGAAGGAAGAAGAAGCAGAACGCGAAAGGCAAGAGGCCATCCGTGAGGCTGAGGACCGGCGCAAGGAGAAGCACCGCAAGATGGAGGAGGAGCGGGAGAAGATGCGCCAGGAGATCAGGGACAAGGTCAGTGGAGCCAACAGCTAGTAGATATCTTGCAGCTGGAGTAGACTCTCCGGTTTCGGAAACCCTTCCCTTCCTTTAAGTTATGTGGAACTAGTAGCTAGAGTGAGCTCTAAAGCTAGAGCCAGCAATAACAGACGCAACTGCCGATTTTCACTATCTCAATACACGATGGAGAATAGATGCGCCAGGAGATCAGGGACAAGGTCAGTAGAACCAACAGCTGGTAGATATCTAGGAGCTGGATTAGATCTTGGTGGAACATGCTGCTAGGGAAAGCTCTGAAGCTGGAGTACACCCTGCAGTTTCAAACTGCCTTATGCCTATAAACTTGAATCAGTCAACTGAGTTTTCTCTTGAATGTGGTACATTTTGAGATCAAGAAGAAGATATGCTTAAATAGGGCCTATTGAAATGCATTACCCATCTGATTACAGATTCATGTATTACATGAATGTGATCATTTTTGTGCAAAAGTATCAAACTTCTTTTTCTTTTCCATACAAATATTTAAAACAACCACAAATGTGCCAAAATTAATTTTCCTAATAAACAGACAACACTAACGCGCCCAAACACGAATCGCACTCATCCAAAAGAAAAACAGACATCGAAAACACACAAAACCATTATGGCGTTCACACTCGACGACCGATGACACGGCCATACATAAAATTACTCGTGCCGTGTGAAGCGTCCTTCAATTCTGGTAATTGCCCGTCGCTCCGAGCTCTGAGGGTGCTTGACCTATATTACACATGGCGTATTAATTGTACGTGCTACGTACAGACAGACGTGCGAACGTACGAAGTTGTACGTACGTACGCAGCGTAAATATGTGAAGAGTTGATGGGCGTTACATATGATTCTCTATATAGGCAGCCTCTGTCTTAGCTGGTAGTTGCCTAGATTAGTGTCAGTATCTCAAGCAATAAGCAGTGATAGATTATTTATTTATTTACTAGCTGTGCCAGCGACTTCGTTCGCGTTTCCCCCGTTTTTTACACATTTTCCATTGTATCTTTGCTCCTATTGGTCGCAGCGTGATGTTATATAGCCTAAAGCCTTCCTCGATAAATGGTCTATACAACGCAAAAAGATTTTTTCAAATCGAACCAGTAGTTCCTGAGATTAGCGCGTTCAAACAAACAAACAAACAAACAAACAAACAAACAAACAAACAAACTCTTCAGCTTTATAATATTAGTATAGATTAGTTATAACAGCTAAACGGGACAGACAGAAACTTAAGCTTAATTCATAAACCTAGTCATTATTTCATTATGATAATTCATGGTACATAAACTAATGATCGAACTTAAATGGCAGTCATCATCATCGTCATTTGCCCATATACGTCCCCGCTGCTGGGGCACGGGCCTACCTTAAACTTAGTAATTAAGTTCAATATGATTTAATTTCTTGCGTATAAACCTTACTTTTAACTTGACGCGTACTGTTAACTAGGTAGTAGCACAAATATTGGACCTTGTACCTTTAAAACTAGGATAAAAAACCATCATGTTTATGATGGTTTCTTATCCTAGTTTTAATAAGATAAACCGCGAATCTTTCAATCATTTGAAAATAGTACATTTCAGTACAAACATTAATCATAACCAAAACTAAAGTAGATCCAACATACATACATTTAAATCGTCAGTTGTCAAACTACACCGGAACCGACATCAAACATTCAAACTTTGAGTTCTCACGTGAGAAAAACTGTAACGTGCAAGGTACTTCTCACCTCTCCCTTCTCAAGTCAAGTGCCACCTTCACAGGGCCTTTAGCTAGCCGGCCCTTTGGCCCTTTGGCCCTTTGTCGAGGCCCGAGAGGTCACAGGGCCAGTGCCTATGTAATTATTCACTAATTTCACGCCCGACTTTGCGCTGAGTTGCAACGGTGACGCAATTATGTCGATGTTGACATGTGTCGTCATTAACGCTGTTGCATTTTGGAAGGTTTTTTTGACTCTTTAGTTTTAACTAGTGGGGTCACTAGCCCTGGCTTCGCTTCGGGTATTAAACATTGAAATCTTCCTCTTAAATCTCTCCATTTAAAAAAAACCGCATCAAAATCCGTTGTGTAGTTTTAAAGATTTAGGCATACATAGGGACAGACAGACATTGGAAGCGACTTTGCTTCATACTATGTAGTGATAATTTAATTACAAAATACATATGTCAAAAGTATTTTACTGTCATACTTTGCTTTGGCTTACTTTGGTTACATTAAACTGTTAAAGGTTTTAAATAGGACTTGACGATTTGTGTAACCTAAAGTGTTGGTTTGGTTTCATTTGTTTCTTTTTACAGTAAAGGATACCTAATCAAGTAAAATCATAAAAAAACGTATTTATGAGAAAAATACTGTTCTGAATAATAATTAAATCAATTCTGCGGCTTATTAAGAGTATCTCTATTGTGAAAAAATATAATTTATCATTAATAAATTGTGACAATATAAGGTCCATATAATAAAACCTATATTTTAGTCATTTGATGTATTTGTTCAATAAAACATACTCCCAAATACTCAATCTAGATGGTCATTAAGATTGGTTTAAACCACAACATAATACCTTATTAAGAAACCTAATTATACACTGAATGGAAACCCGGTTAATAAGCTTAATTAATATTATAATTAATGTCCGCTGCCGACCGCTTCGGTTTACCGCTAGTGAAAAACTGCCCTAAGCTTAGGATGAGACGCCACTGAGAGCGAAATAAATAATTAATATTTTAAAAGATAATAGCTGTTTCTTCAAACGAGTAGAGAATTATAATTTAGTTTTTCTTATATTTGTAACAAGGATAAACAAAACTCTACCTTGGACACTGTTTATTTACTTTCCATATTAACGATGTACTTTTAAACAATACATAACCTCAATATAATAATTGACTATATGCGTGAGACTTACAATAAGCTTGTTCTATCAGATAAAATTATCTATTTAATTTATACCTCAGAAACAAAGAAAATGTAAAACATACTATCAAAATAAAAACCACAATTAAAATCAAAGACGACTTGGTCTGTGTATGAAAGAACTGGCATGTCCTACCTAGCATTATATAGAGAGCAGTGGATGGCATTATATAGAGAGCTTTGCCCAGCAGTGGGATGTTAATGGTTAAGAAAAAAAATGTACAAACTGCATAAAGGCAGCTGAAGGTTATTCCTCAATTTCAACTAAGCCACATCTATAGCTTAGCTCGCACAAGGCAGTCGGCTTCACCCGAAAAGATTTTGAGCAATTCTTCCCATCCCACAAATGTTTTAGCGGATTATTAAGATGTTTTAATTAAAAACCGAGTGGGATTCCATTGTCGGCGGATGAAGGCGGAAATATTTTTGCCGCGATCAATCGTAAACCTCTTTTTGCGGAGTTGGGGACAGACTCGAAAATTAACCGGAAGGGTTTTGGAGCTTTTAAGTTTTAATTTGGGGAGCGTGATAATCTGGGAAGTAGGATATGGTTCCGCGGAAGTGATTAATCAAAGATTATTGGAGATAGGGGTGGAACTCCCCCGCAAGTACGGTGATTGTGACAAGGCTAATCCAAGCCATCGTCGCAGTCAGTTAGTTAAAAAAAAGTTTCTGGATTAAGATGACACATTCTTAAGAGATTTGGGCAATAGCATGTTAACAAATGTTACATTATTTCACCCAGAGAACATTTTTATAATACATTTTGAGCATTGTGTATGTTTTTTTTTTTGTATTTTTTAATTTTATGATCAATAAATGTTTTCTTCTTCTTCATTCAAAGTATAATTTATAATTTACATCAATGTCACATACATACATACATAAAAACACGCCTTTTTCCCAGAGGGGTAGGCAGAGATCACTTCAATGTTTTGTGAGTTTAATGACTCGTGTGGAACAAGATCTTATCCCTGGTAATTACAATATTTTGGACAGTAATCAAAAGAGCTTCATTAATCCACCTGGAAACGCCAAAAACTATTACTTTTTCCAAAGGCAATATTTATGGAAGCACAGATTAAAAGGCCACATCTGAAGAGGTGCTTAACAAGCACTACTTAACCGTAAACCAAAGCTCAAGATGGCTGCAACAATCCGAAAGCTTTTAGGGGCTTTTAAAACTCCGTCTGACTTTAAACTATTTTAGCGAAATTAGTTTCGGTGGGGTTCAATTTTATGTTCAACGCAGTTCAAATAGCTAGTGATAGTTGCTACAAGAATGATGATGAAGATTGATTGGCTTCTGTCATTGAAATGGATGGGCAATGATTTTTATTTCTTATTTCGTTGTATCTGCAAAAGCTTATTTAAATGTTTAATATTTTCCTGGCAAAGTAAATAGAGAAATAAAGTAGGTGTTATGTTTTTTTCCTGACGACCGTAAGAGTTTCAATAAACTTACATATGAATTCGAAAACACATTGATACGTAGCGAGATTTGAATCTCGCATTGAAAGCGATTGTCTTAACCACTCGGCCGTTGACGCTCTAATCTATACTGTTAATAAATCTGTAAGGGTCGGTCATGGAGTAAGTTAGTTTGTTTTCAGAGATATTGTGTTTATAGGCTCAATATATGATACTGATACTAATTTCACGATTTTTGGATTTTTTTTCTGTATGTGTGTATGTATGTATGTTCCTCCATAACTCTTAAACCAATTATCCGAATTTGATGAAATTTGGTATAAAAACACAGACATCTGGGACACAGGATAGGCTATTTAAATTCTAGCTCCAGTTATGATAAGACGTGGCCCCCATACAACAACGGAGTCGCGGGCACAGCTAGTACTGAATAAATTATTTTATTTCCTTCTTTCTTCCTTCCTAATAACCCTTAAATGTGAACCAGCATCGACACAGCTGGAACGCAAACGTCATAAGTGAAACGGAATGTTTTACGAGAGCCCAGCACGACACGCTGTCGTAAACCTTGGTACATGTAACGGAACGTACCTACGTAATTTAGCTTTTATGGTGTTTGGGAAACCCTTCCTGTGTTTATAACTGTACTACTCTAGGCTCCGGGGTCGGGCAAAATTTGTGTGAGTTTTTCTGTAATGAAATTACTCAGCCCGGAGTTAGGATATTGGCGGTTGAACGCCCGTGCCTCGGAAAGCACGTTAAGCCGGTGGTCCTGCGCCCGATCTCTCATCGGTCATGTCGGATTGCCGTCTTACCGAATTATGAGAGTACACTCGTATTTGCGCACACACTTGTGCACTATAATATGTCCTGCGCTCTTGGTTGATCTCAATTGAGATCGGCCGCCATGGCTGAAAACGGTCGAATGGCTTACTACTCTAGGTGTAATCATACGTACATAAAATCACCTAGCCTTCTTCTCAGAGGGGTAGGCATAGACTTCCTCGCATATGCTACGGTCCTGCCACACCACTTTCGCTACTTCCACATTCATCAACCTCTTTATGCTCGCTCGTCGATTACGGGTACTTTCAATTTGATCTGTGATCGTAATTCTTGTATATTTAAAGCTATGACAGACTACGTCATTTTTATTAGTTCTGCTAAGTTAGTCGGTAGAGATTGTGTGTAGTAGTCCAGTCAAAATAGACAAAAATAAGTGCTAACTTAGACAAAATTCGCATAGAGCTGAAAATTACCAGAGACGTTAAATACATCATAATAAACGAAATATCAAAAATCCCCATCAATCCTACTTCTGCAAAAAAATTTATTCAAGGTCAAAAGTATAAAATTAAGGATTTTTCCATTTTTCTCGAAAACAGTAAGTATTATCGTAAAAATAGGTCAAACAAAAGTTTTAGATCATACAATTTTCTACAAAAATGGTCCAGTCACTTTTTTTTTTCCGACTCACCATTCGCGAGATATCGTGGTTTTAATCATTAGAAAATTCATATTTTACATAATATGCATTCATCTGTTGATATCGTTTTTGATCGATATATGACCTGGAATAGGTTCACTATGGTAACCACGTTAAAAACCGCCCAAGTGCGAGAAAAAAAACATAGGTTTTGTATGAGAACCCACTTTACACGTTGGTTTCATGTTGTTTCTAGTATTAGGTGTTATAGAGGCAACTGAGATACATCATTCGTTAAAATTTTATAAATGTCTAGCACAATCACACGGGGGCCTGGAAGCGTTTGAAAATAAAACTTTTTCAACTTTGTGCATCGCTATATCTCTGAAATGGTGAATCTTAGGAACAAAGTGTTTAGACATTTTTTATAGATAATTACGTGATAAGTAATTTTGTCATACATACTTTTATGATTAAACTTACCGTTTCGCTCAAAAGTGCATAAAACTGATATTTGTGACATTTGACCTTGATTATTTTTTTTTGCAGACGTGGGATCGATGGGGACTTTTGACAGATTATTTGTAATAGTGTTCCCAACATTCATGCCAATTTTCAGCTCTATGCGAATTTTTCCTAGGTTAAATGTCTATTTTGATTGGACTATAGGGTGTCGTATGTAGAACACACACCTATGGGTTAGATTAATATTGATACTATTCAGACAACTTAATAACCGTATAATGTAAACTTTGGGCATTCTAACTTCGTAATAGGATATAATTATCGTTTATTTGGTACACTATAAATTATAAATGTACACAATATCGGTCTCGAAAAAACGTTAAAATCATATCCCATCACGTTCACGCGCACTAAAACTCCATCTCAAAACGGAATCAAATTAATCCTTCCTCGATGAAACAATTAATTCACTTTAAATTGACAATAAATATCGTAAACCATACTGAGAAACGAAACCGACTGCGTAAAACATCTTCCGACGGTTGCCATAAAGCGCCTAATCAAATTATAAGCTCGCTCCGCTCACTTCGCTTCGCTCCCTTCGCCTGCTCAAATTAGCGGCCCTTTGACGGGGCACTTGGGCACAAATGTCGTTACCGTTTGAACTGAGATGGCTGTAATAATATGAACTTAATAAGTGGTGTAGTTTTGTTTTAAATGGAACTTCGGCTAGGAAACTCTGTAGGAGTCACAACTTTCTATTTTAGGGCTACTCAAACTGATATATTGTTATGTGTGTATAGAAGTGTACTTACTACCTGCTTGGGATCCTATCATGAAGACCAATATCCCAGGCAAGTCAAAAACAACAACATATTGCAATACCTAAGGATGTTGTGAGTTCTGGAACCGAAACCAAAACTGGAGCGCACAAAATATCTCGTCAAATGGCGGTAGTGATTCATCATCATCATCAGCCCATTACAGTCCACTGCTGGACATAGGCCTCCCCAAATGTACGCCACTTTTCTCTCTCCGCGGCCACTCACATCCAGCTCCTACCAGCCGATAAACTAATATAGTAGTATAGGTAGTGATTAAACTTTTTTATTAATAGAACTCTTTAGTTTTTCCAGTGACCACGAGCGCTGTAAAGAGCTCGAAACGTCGGCTCTCTAAATAAAGTAGTCACGTGAGTTTAATCCTTAACATTCGTTTTATTTCAAAAGATATATTGTTATTTATTCTTGATTCTTAAATAAATCAAAATGAAAAATTTAAAGGTATTTTACTTTTATTTATAAATCGTCAATTCATTAATAAGATTCATCTGAGAAGGCACAGGCAAGAAATGTGATCAAAAGTAGTCTAGTGATAGGTCCTATCTTATAGCACTTTGATCATTGATCTGTGTCTATCTATCTATTCCTATCACTATCGCAACAATAAAAAAAACATCGCGGAGAAACCTTTTCAAAAACTGATTGATGAAACTGAAAAAATAACTTTTTTTAAAAATAAACTTCGTACTTTTCCAATCATACAGTCTTAATTGGCTGAGTAGAAGGAAAATAGCAGACTAATTTTATAATAAAAAAGCTGGGATAAACTGGCTCGATGAACTCCCCTTCTCGACATATTTAAACGATATTTGCCGATTCCTCGGCCAATCAGCCTCGATATCGGAACTAATCTGCTACACAAACAGACAAACAGGACAGATTAAAGTGTTATGTAACGACGTTTTTATGCGACAGCGTAACTCTTGTTAGTAGATAGCACAAACAAGGTATTTGGAATGGCAGAATATATTTAGAAAACTATGAATGTAAAGCGATGTTACTCAATAAAATCATCTGGTTTCCCTATTGCCAATACAACAGTTATTTGAAATAACTTTACGCATTAATTAAAAAACTGTAACTGTCCGGGATATTTACCATGATCACCCGTGATCATGGCGCTTGCAACAGTGCCGAAATATCGGGAGCTCATTAAAACAAAACAACATGGTAAATATCCCGGACAGTTACAGTTTTCTAATTAATGCGTCTAATGTGTATAACCATTGTGATTTATACATAATAACCATCCTTTTTGTATAAAAAACGCATCAAAACCCGTTGCGAATTTTAAAGGTTTAAGCATACATACATATGAATATAGGAGTTGACTTTGTTTTATATTTTGTAGTGAAATATAAAAAACACAACCTTAAATATTAAGGAGTTCAAAACTGTATAAGTTTGCTGCTCACATCCATTTATTCTTATTTCAAATACATATTCAAATAAAAAATTCTATTGATATCGGTCCTAGAAATGTGTCACCCGGGGAAAATTATACTCTATTTAGACTCTTACGACAAAACCTGAAAATAGCATAAATCAATACCATTACCTATTCTAAAATCTATCATTACATGGCCAGTTCAATCGATAGCCATTATTACCCAACAGAAACTGAGTAGAGTGTCAGAGAGACTAATACATTTGTAAACGAAGTACAGTAGAACGTTACAAACGTTTGTCTGCCTCGCTGGAACAGTGGTTAGTGACCCAGGTTCACTACCTACGGTTCCAAGAGTCGTGGGTTCGATTCCCACTCGGGACAAATATTTGTGTGACGAACATCGGTGTTTGTTCCGTGTCTGGGTGTGTTATTAAATATATTTAAGTATATTTGTGTATCCACTGTCGTTTCTGATTTTCGTTACACAAGTGCTTAAGCTACTTACCACGGGATCAGATCGATGTATGTGATGTTGTGAAATATTTATTTATTTATTTATTTATTCAAACGATTTCCGGGGTATGAGTTAATTACTATATGGAATATGTAATTAGTTCTTTGAAATTACGGGTTGTGTAATCATGTTATACTAACTAAAGCTTTGTTTTAACTGCCTCCTTGGTCTATTGGTAGCAAGCGCTGCGTGAGGACCGAGAGGTCCCCGGTTCGAGTCCGGGGTCGGGCATATCATCCACACAACCTTTTTTGCTTTTTATTTACATTGCAACATGATACATCAGTAAATACATATAATCTATCTATCTAAGTACAAAGCCAATTATAGGTGAAGGCCACATGCATTTTATTACACAAGACTAAAAATTCATTCGCATTAATATTATTAGTAGCAAGAAGAATTTGTGCAGATATATAAGACCCTTTCTGGTTCCAGGATAGCAGGGATAGGGATCCTTTAAGGCCACCCCATCTCTCCCTAACAATTATAACTTGCACTGTTGTTCCGAACTCGAGCGACGCCGCCCGTCATTACGAGTCTTGCACTTATTAAGAGTTGATGAGTGTAGTTTATGTCATTAATTGATATCATTATTGTTGGACACTGTTCGGAGTTGCTGATATTATTCTTTTTTTTTTGTCTTATGGTAACTTTTGACTTACGGCTTAGTTAGTCGTCTAATGATAGGAGGGGGGTTTTTATACACCGTGAAATTTTATTGGTTGTTTTCCCGTGGCAGAACGATTTGCCTTTAGTAATATGTACTATCAAATCATGCAAATTATAACGCAAAAAAAAAAAATTGTTTATATCAAATTTTCAAAATAATTATTTTCCAACTCGAAAACTAGAGAAGCTATCGTTCTTTTATAAGATGTGATATAATCAGGTACTGCTTGCCGCATGAAATCGATGCTTATAGCTACAGAAGCTCGACGCCCTAAGTCATAAAGCGGCTCGAAGGTGCTTTCGAGTTTCCGTTAAACCTTTCGTAAAACCGGCATTTATTGATTTGAACGAAAAAGAACTGCACAAATCTATTGTACTACTAAGATAGAATCATTTTACTGCAGGAAAACAACCACTAAAATTTCAATTTTACTGCAGGAAAACAACCACTCAAATTTCACGGTGTATAGTAATTCATTCTGTGATCACGTCGCACAATTGTATTGATATCTGGGACATTTTCATAAATGGTCATCTGACCAAAAACTAAGCAAAGCTTGTACTATGGGCGTCAGAGATACACATACATATATAATTATTAATTCATACTCAAATACATATTCACACCCAGACACTGAAAAAACACCGATGCTAATCACACAAATATTTGTCACGAGTGGGAATCGAACCCACGACTCTTGGAACCGCCAGCCAGGGTCACTAACGACTGTTCCACCGAGCCAATCACAAAGTAGAAAACTGAACCCGTTTTGTATAAATCCTTTTAAAAGGTTTCGTTCAATAAAGATGTTATAGAGATAGAATATTGCTATCAATTTAACTCGGGTTGAAATTTGACAAGCACATTTGTCCCTCATATGCCAATTCTCGATTAAAATTCATATGCATAATCCAATATGGCGGACGTGTCAAAACGACGATTTATCGTTTTCGCGGAAATCAATAACATGAAGCGTGAAATTTTAAGGTACCTAAAGATACAAAAGGCGGAATTTTTAAAACAGTATTTAGACAATATATAGAACTAGTGTATATTTAACTTTAGATACACTGACTCCTGCTCGATAGAACAGTGGTTAGTGGCCCTGCCTGGCGGTTCCAAGAGTCGTGGGTTCGATTCCCACCCGTAAAATATTTGTGTGACGAACAACTGTGTATATTACATGTCCGGGTGTGTTATTAAATATATTTAAGTATATTTGTGTATCCACTGTTGATTCTGATATCTGTAACACAAGTGCTTAAGCTACTTACCACGGGATCAGATCAATGTATGTGATGTTGTGAAGTATGTTTATTATACCTTAATACTTATGGTAAGTACCTGACATCACAACAGTCACGATGACGTTAAACCCCAATGAGACAGTCTTTGTAATGTCCACGTTGAGATATTTCAAGGGCCCCTAACTCCTACCAATTCCCTTGCCACGTTTTAGCGCGGGTCTCCAAGGGTGACTCTAGTGTTTGCACCCACTAATAGTATTTATTTGTCTGTCTGTTTGCAGAGGTCCGAGTGTTAGACTTGGACCGCTTGGGGCTTTGACCTGATTTTATTTTTCTAGGCGAATCTTAGTGGTAGTATGTTAGTTCGGGTTAGTAAGAACAGTGGCGACACAATGATTTGAAGCTTTCGCGTTTCATTAAACTAAATATTAGTCTTTATGGGTCTATACGCGATATTAGGAGTAGCAAATACGTAAGTTCGCTCGCGACCACGATTGGTGTAACCCAGTCTGCACGTCGGGCAGTAAGTAGCTATGTATTTGCTACTCCTAATATCGCGTGTAGACTCATAAAGACTAATATTTAGTGGCGACACAATGTCTCATGAAATTTGTTTGTGAATGAATTTAAGACACATTTAAGCAAATATTAACTTTAAGTAGGTATCTTTACTCTCTTCTCTTAATCTTCATTAGTACATAGTATAAAACAAAGTAGCTTTTACTTCTTCTTCTTCTTATCGTATGGTTGATGAACAACCTGGTGTCAGAGTTTTTAACCGCCCGTAGGCCTCTGACACACACCGTAAAAAATATCTCAGGTGTGCAGGTTTCCTCACGATGTTTTCCTTCACCGTTTTAGCGTCGAATGATGGTACATATGAATTTCAAATTTGAAAAACACATTGGTACCTGGCGGGGTTTGAACTGGCGACCTCTCGCGTGGCAAGCAACGACCTTAACCACTCGGCCATCGACGCTTTTTAAAAAAAGCGTAGCTTTCACTATCCCTTGCTTAAAACGTTAAAACTACGCGACTGATTTTGATTTGTTTTTTTAATAGATAAAGGGATTCACGAGGAAGGTTACGGTTACGGTTAACGGAATAATAAGCCAATAATTGAAGTCATTGCGTGTCAAGCGCAGTTTGCCATTTTAGTCTTTATTGGACTTTTGGTTACAAGAAACTAATAGGTTTCGTTTTACTGTCTTTTTAAGCTTATTTTTTTTATTCACTTTCATGATGTAACGCCTAGATAGTATACTTGGTTTAGTTTTAGGCAACAAGGGTAAATAAGTATTAAAGGTCCTGTTGTAACAATAACACCTGGATCAACACTAAATCTACATCTACACTAATATTATAAAGAGGAAAGATTTTTTTTTGTATGTTTGTAATGAATAAACTCAAAAACTACTGGACCGATTCACCATTAGAAAGCTGCATTATTCAGAAGTAACATAGGCTGTATTATATTTTTTTAAAAATTAGGGATCCTTACTAAAACTCCAATAATGTAACCCAAGGTGTAAAAAAATGACCTGAAAAATTACTTACGTCGCGTGCGCTGCGAAAACTATTGATGATAGAATAAAATCATTTACTACGACTTTGCAGAACTCTCCATTATCTACAAAAAGTGTCGCGACAGCATATGTCTAAATATTATAGTTATGTCACAGTAAGCGGTTTTTTATTCTAAAAATTTAATTTATATGTCGCCGCTTGAAAAGGCTCTTTATTTGTAACTTGGTATTAATCCTTATCAAAATAAATTTCTTTATATTCAAGACGGCTTCAGTACCTTTAAATAACTTTTTGAATTTTTCAATTCGGATATTTCTTTCGGAAGATATCACGAATTTAAAAATGCAAGTATTAGAAAAAAGTCGCGTGGTTGCTACTTTGTTTTTAACTTGAAGGAATTTTGAATTCGCTTTAAATTCGTTTCGTAGGTAAATAAGTACCTGATAATAAATATTATATTTTAATGTAATATTTTATATAGAGATAGAGGTATACCGAAGCGAAGCGTGGGCGGGTCGCTAGTTTGAAATAAAAACATTGATTTTGACTTAGGACGCCGGGCGTTAACCTCAAGATCGTGGGTTCGAGTCCCCGTCAAGCTGGGCTTTTCCAATTTTAAATTTGCATTAGAGCTCTTAGTAGCACTAAAACACGATTTAAAAAAAAATAACACGCTACGGCACGCTATTATTTTCCTGGCGTTTTGAAAAACGTAATTTATATTGTTTGTGATCCTGTATGTGTCACAAAATAAACATTTTTTTAAATTTAATTTATAAAACATAACCCCCCATCTGCACGGTAAGGTAATTTAATCCAAACGGCGAGAACTGAAAAGATCAATAACACCGTAGACATGGTTCCTGATCTCATTACGGCCCTCTGGGAGACGTTGGCAAATTGATTTGATTTTGAACACTTCTGTTGAATATGACGGGTGCGAAATGTTCAGATAAACCTTTATTTTAAATTGTTTTTGATATTTTTATGGTATCTTATTTAAGAAATGAAATTAAATAATTTTATTTGCATGAAATATGATAAGAACTGATCCAAAGATATTTATTAGCAAAAACAATACCTGAACTCATTTTTACAAAGATTGTATGAATAATCAATTAGTAGGTACCATGACTTTGATATTGTATTCTATAAAAGTGTAATATTCAAATTCTAATAATCTAATTATACTTTTCTAATATTGAAGTTAACGATAGAAATGTTATGACTTGACTACAATATAACCGAACTGATTCATTATTAAGAAAACATCATGAAGAACCTTAGTTAGGAAGCTTTTTAAACCATTGCGAAAATCCAGCAAACATGCAATTTTATTTTAAACACACAAAAATCCTCTCGATCGCATAAATTCAGCTTTCAAAGCGGGCTAAAAATGGCATCGAATTTTTCGTATCACCAATAAACAAAAAAAGACCAATTATCACGCAACCAAATCGGGCACACAACCACACGCAAATCTGTGTGACCCGCAAAAAACAACGCGGGTCCTTTCGACCAGAGCCCCTGGGATCTGTGGAGGGTTGACAAGTACAGAAGTAATTTGTCGGATGTGTTAAGATAAACAAACAGCTGCCCAAGGCCGAAGAGACCGCAGTGTACTCTCTAGGGTTTAGGTTTAAGCATTGATATGACTGGAGAGGGATGAGTTTGGTTATGTTGCAGCATTTCTTGAATAAGGATAAGAAATGAAAGATATTGTTTATTGCTAACATATTGTTCATTTGAAAATGTCCGGGATATTTACCACGTTTTATTGTTTTAATGGTCACGGTTGAACTGGTCATTGATCAACCGTGATGAAATATCGGGAACTCATTAAAACAAAAGAAGATGCTAAAAATCCCGGACATTTTCAATTTTCTAATATTGTGTGTAACCATGACATTTTAAAATTACATATATTTGTACAAGAAAAAAAATCAGGAAATGGACAAACTTGACACTTTTTTACATTTTGCGCTCAGAGTATTTTACTGTACAAATTACGGGCAATTATATTTGGTAGTTATCGATGATCTTAGGTTACGTTGTCTATTATTAGTGTAAAGTGTGAATTGGATGATTTTAAAATAGTTATAAGTTCCATCCGATATAAAAAAAAATATGATGTAGTGAGTTTGTTCGACGTTAGGGTTTATTTATCTTTTTAATTAAGTATTTAAGAACGAAAGCGTGTACATTTAAGTTTGCTTTTATAATGAGTCACATAGTAAGTTAATATAATTATATTTTTCGAAATTTAACCCTTACAGATTATCTATGTAATATTCTGTGTAAAAATCTGACTCAATAATTGTCATCAGATTCAGTACATTTTAAAAACAAAACATTACCAACAGGACCTACTATCACGTCTAAATATAAACATAAATAATCATTGCAAACTGGACATGAGTTAGACAGTCCAGCTTTTGATATCCACTCCATCTCGGATACTCGATATTCTCCAAGGTACGGGTACGAGTGTAATATTCGGAAATTCGTTCTTTCCCGATCCGAGTGGCTGCGAATCGGCAAAGTGGCTTCAAAGGGTTATTTTTTATTTAGCGTTGCTTTCGAAAAGTGCTCTGAGACGTCTGGTTAGGTATCGCCGTTTTGTATATTATTTATGACTTTAAATGGCAAAATACCATTTATTTCTTAACGTCTTTTAGATAGCTCTTTCTCTTCATCTTTAAAAAATACATAGGGTAAACTGTACCATTCTTGGCACCCCCCCAGTGATTGGCACTTTTGCCTTTCATTTCAAATATTAAATTTATTAAAGACGTTTTTGATATGAAGAAACTACTATTTAGCGGCAAATTTCTTCATTTACATGTGGAAATACTTAACTGTACGCTAAAATGACGTCTTCATTGTTTTTCTGTTGGACTAAATCAACAGTGGAAATTCGCGGCAATTTTAACCTGAAAAAGTTTGGTGAGGCGAGCGTTGGAAGTGAATTATATACGATTTCAGGTAACTATTTGAAGGATATTTTAGTTTTACGTCATGATATTATGTGTTAGGAATATGATTTTCAACTTTTTTGAAAAAAAAGATTTGTGTTCACGCAGTTTTTGCTATGCCAATGATTGCTCTGAAATATATATTACCGCTCAGTCATTGGCAGACCTGGCAATCGCTATACTTCTGAATCCTATATTCTTAATTTTATTTTTTTGACGCGGAGAATGCTTGATGCACCCTCACCTTGGGCAGGGGTTTACCCAAGGTGATGTGTGGGACTCCCGGCTGAGGGTGCGGAGATGGAAAAGACCGGCAGCTGCACCTGGGCTAAGGTGCAATTCCTAGGGCCATTAGAGGTGTACCCAATAAACTCCGCGGCGTACCTCATCGCCTACTGGTGATGCCGTGGTACCTGGCAGAGCCTTCACGCACAACACCACCGGCGGAGCCTCCACGGGCTCCCTCAAGCCTCCCCGGAGGGGAGCGACAGGGGACCTGGTACGCAAGGTCACTCCCGTCCCTCAACGACAGCCGTTGAAGCAATGCTGACGGGAGTGTTCCCACACCCACCGCCGGCAAGCTATCGTTGGACTGCGGCATATGACGCGGAACCTCATCTTACCACTTCTATACAACCACCTAGTGATTACGCTCAGTCTATACCGTCAACAAGTCGATGATTTGATCATCAGACGATGAAATAATGAAGATATCCAGTATTTTCATTAATTCATCGGAAGACTGATTCAATTTAATCATTAATTAAATAGTTGTAGTAACTAGGTTGGCACTATGCTAATAATTGCAATGCCATTGTGAGTGCCAATGATTGTACTAAGTTACAGTGTCAATCACTGCACCATAGTGCCAATGACTATACATTTATGTGACTGTCTATTATTTTGAGTTTTTTTAAATAAATAAGGATACATTTTTAAATTGTAGTATCATTTAAGGAATCTGTTTGTATCTAAAAATCCATTAATGCTAAATAAATCTGTAACTAACGTAAGTCCAATTGAATTTTTGAAGCCAAAGACCAAAGTCAGCATTAGGTGCCAATCAATATACTGGTTACCCTACTTTCAGTTGCATAGAAAGATGCGATCAAGCAAAAAATAATTTTCTTTTCTAGCAGATCAAAACTAAGTTTACTTATTATCCTCGCCAAAAATTATCTTTTTAGAGTATAAGCTACGCAGGTAAAGTACTAAAGCTGCGTAAGTACTTATAATAACAATACCTAGATATAAAACACATTGTTTCTGTTTAAAAAACAAAATGGCGGCTCCACTCAACAGCTGTTTACAATACTGTATGTAGTTCAGTAGTTGCCAAGTCAACGCTGAATCCAGTTCCAATTTCAAAAACACATCCTGTGACGTTTTATTTTTTCTAAGCGTTGTTCGCGCGTGAACGGCTCTGCGCGACACGTCATTTGCCGCACCCCATAACAATTTTCCGCCATGCACCGCCGCCTAGCAGGCGCCGTTACACACACACTCATACGAGCTCAGCTGCGAACCATCCAATCAGGAAATTGCGAAAAACCAGCAACTAGATTGATTTGTTGCGTGGAGCCTTTAGAACAGAATGTATTTTGTTTTTTAAAATAGGTTGGTTACTGGTTTTTTTTTATGCAGTCTTGTTTTTTACTTCTCGCGCATCTGATATTATCTATTCCCCCAAGCTATCTGGAATCGCTTTATTAAATTTAATATCTCCTGATTAATGGCGCCTTGAACACTTTTAGATGTTTTGAATTGAATAATATCTTTATTCAAGATTTTAGACTTTCGCGTTCCATTACACTTAAATTAGTCTATATGGGTCTACATGCGATATTAGGAGTAGCAAATTACATAGCTACTTACTGCCCGACGTTTCGACTGGGTTACATCAATCGTGGTCGCGACCACGATTGGTCCTAATATCGCGTGTAGACCCATAAAGACTAATTTTAGAATATCTTTATTCACTCTAAGAGCACAATAAGCTTCTGGCATGTATTTTTAATACATACCTATTGTGAAGTTTAATATCTCTGAGTAAAATGTATTTTTGTAACTACCTTATGTTTTTAAAAAATAAAAATATGTATACATTTTTAAGTAACTATTCTCAGAATAAAACATCCAATCTATGCTACAACATGCAATATGACCAGAAAACAACATTACTGTTCAAAAATAATCACTTCCTAACTCACACCCAACTATAACATAATAAGGTCCCAATACAAAAATCACTTAGTTGTTAGTTAAAAAGTGTCATAGCCATAAGTTGGCGCCCTGGGTCGCATCTCAATTTCCACTCTGATGAGTTTGTAACGCGTTTAGCAACCGCCCGTCCGCCATCTTAAAGTAAACCGGCTAGTGAACTGGCATCCTTTGATAGATTCATGGTGCAATATTAATAGGGGATGGCGGATGTTAGTTATTTCCGTTACGAGATACTGGTCTATGAATTTCTGTTGTGATCGCATTTGAGAGCCGACTTATCTGATTGTTTAGTACGACTGACCAAAGATTAGGACTAGTCGAAGTTTTTTTTTATTAATTTGTTGTTTCTGTGCTTAAAAATCACTTTAAGTTCATTCGACGCTCTTACCATGAAGTAAACATAGTGGGAAAACTTGCACTTGTAGTAGTATAAAAAAATACTTTAGCCTTATGTATCTCTATTAAAACTTGTGTAGGGACTTGATAAGTACTGTGTTTTCTTATTCAGACGAGTTCCTATAATATTTCAGCACCGTTGCAAGCGCCATGTCAACTCGTCCAAATTAAAAAATATTTTAGTATATCCTGGTTATAGACCGTTTTGTGATTTATATACCTATTATGCAAGCTTAATAGTTAAAACAAGGTCTCTACTGCACAATCTTGCTCTTACTTAACTTCAACATTGTTAATACTCCCTGACCGAGACGAATATAGCTCTCATAACTAGTTCTAAATCAATTTAGGGATTGAGATCTGGAGTTAAAGTTTCATGTGTGAGATCTAGATTCAGTTTAGAGATAGATAATGGAATCAGTTACGTAGCGTCCAAATTGCTGAAACTACTGAACTCGTGTGTTGCTTAGTAACGGCAGAATACTGAACGATAAATTATTAAGCGCTGATTACCTAATTAAGACTATTAATTATCTCTCATATCTACATATTTAACATAGTACATATTTAACGTGAATATTTAATAGCATTTTATATAATCATCCACTTAAGTTAATATTTACCATTTTTTTTTTTGTAAATTTTACAAAAACCTAGATGTGGAAGTAAGGAGTTGTAACGTTTTCGGGAACGGAAGAATGTATTTGAATAAATTTTGAAGATTTTAATATTTTAACTCTACTTCATTAAAACTAAATTAAATAATTTATTATCCTAACTTAAAATGTAGGTAATAATAAAAATTATTGTTTGCTGATTTGTATATTAAACTCTGAATACTTATTCGTAAATTGTCATATTTTTTTTATTTCAGTACTCTTCTTTATAGGTAGTGTGTTCAATAGGTTTTTACACAGTTGTATTAATAAGATAATATTTTTTGTAATATAAATTGCTAATTTTGTAAAATGTTAAAGAAGAATCGAAGTCAGAAGAGATGAGAAGGAGAAAGAACATAGAAGAATAAAGCTCTTGGATGTTAAATTGACTCTAGTAGGGAGTCCGTTGCTTTCGCTCGACTCCCTAATCGAGTCAGGTTGACTTCTTTGAGGCTAGCACGACAAAGAAGCATTAAGAAGATAGAAGAAGGACAACATGGACGCAGAAAAAAGGATGCATGTATTTATTTAGACAATCAAATATTACAAGCCGTTACTAAACTTTTAGACCTGTAAACAGATAAAAGAGTTAAGTAAACTTTAAACGTCTAACAAAAGCATTGAACCAACCCGCACTTGACTAGGGCCTTATCTCCCTAGTTTAGGGTAGGCCCGTGCTCCAGCAGTGGGGACGTATATGGGCTGATGATGATAAATTTTAAAGTGCAAATAGTCGTAGCTTCCAATCTTGAAAAATAAAATTCCGGACCCTGAATTCTTATGAATATTTAAGTATCTATGTATATTCCTTAAGTATGAACCTAAATATTACACAAAAGATAATATTCCCGACCAACATGTTATACCTTAATCCGCATACGGTTGCGAGTCATAAAATATTAACGAAACTGCCTAAAATAATTACAAAAACCTCCAAAGCCGTGCGGTCGAAAAGCCCTCGGAAAGGCATATTTCATGCCGATTTTCATTAAGTAATTCTACAGCCTCCAAATTAGGGAATATTGCGAAATATACCAAGCACGGAAAGCTCATATTAACATGTATTAATATTAGTTATGGTTAAGTTTTAGTTCATACGCTGTGGGATCTTTATTTGGTAGTAGTTTGGAGTTAGTTATTAAAATAGGTACTTTGTTTATCGAACTTCTTAGGTGGTTGAAGCAATGTTGGTCTTTTTTAAAGGCTTTTCAAGGTCAGTTTTTCTTTTCGTGTATATCTAGGTCTTAGACATACACAAAAAACAAATAATCGTTTATTTGTTGTCCTGGAGTTTGGACAATAAATGAAAGATTGAAATAAAACTAATTTTATACAGGTTTAACAATTCTTTAGAAATTCGAAGTTTTGATTTTTTACGGGATTCGGGATACTGATGGCGAAGGCTTTCAAATGGGAGTCTGTTTCTTATCCGAAAATCGTTTGTCCGAAAATCAAAATCCCTAACACGTTTGCTATAATCATCAAAATCCATAATGTTCGAATGTACGAAATTTCATAATCCCTAATTGTCTTTAATTCGAATCATTTTGTGTCATAATATCGAGTTCTATAATAATCAAATCTCCTAAAATTACTTGCTATAAAGTTAAATGCCCGAAGTGTTACATAGTATAATATTCGTTACTACGAATGGAGCTTTTCCATAATATTATTAGTCCGAATTATGAATGATTATTTATAATTTTGTTTTAATCAAAAAATGTTTGGCCAAAAATGGTTTCGTCAAATCATCATTTTATTAATGACTTACTTTTTGACCAAATGAACAGTAAAATTTTCATTTTACAAATAATTATTTTGCAAAATGAATATTTATCATACCAAATTGACTTATCATACCAAACTACTATTGGTCTAAAAAGTTTGATAAAATGTTTTATTTGACAAATGTTTCTTTTATTAATCGATCTGATAATAGATATGGTACGGGTCAAATTAAAACACAATATTTGGAAAATCATTATTTTGATAAATTTGGTTAGGTAAGGTTAGAATTTTGGTTAGGTTAGGTTAGAACTGTGGGGCTACCATGAGTTTAAAACTTACGCGCTCGATATCGACTACGTAAATATGTCTATGAAAAACATGTACAGCGCCGGCTGGTGGTTACGCGAAGAACTACAATCGGCCATATGAAAAAAACAACTCGATAGGTTTTTAACGTACGTAAGTTTACGATAGCCAACTCATGGTAGGCCCTCTGGTGACCATAAAACGCGCGAGCCGAGCGAGCGAAGCGAGCGTGCCGCGGCAGCGGCCGGCGAAGCGCCAGAAAATATTTACTACTGTTTAATTTCTATGTAACAGTGGATACACAAATAAAAATAAATATATTAATATATACCGATGTTCGTCACACATAATAAGTCAGTTTTTGTAAGATGGTACTGTTGTTAAATATCTCGTTTGCCAAATGAATATTTAGGATTTGTAACAAATTATAGAATAGCATTGTGCATTTCACATATTATGGATTGTAATATTTATAGCAAAACATTTTAGGACCTTTATTACTTTCGGACTTATAACGTTTATGGAAAAGCCTTTTATGGCTTTTAAACTTTATAGATTGTGATATTTATGGCAAAAGATTTTAGGGTAAATAATATTTAGGGATTTCGATTTTAGGGCAAGTGATATTATGATAAATGTAGTTAGGGATAATGATCATTCGGACAAATGATGATTCGGACATAAAACATTATGAGATGTAAAATTATGGATAAAAATTTTATGAGATGAAATAGAGAACCCTTTCAAATGTATAGAATAGAATAAACGTTTATCAAGCACAAATTACAATACACAATATTACACCATGGAGAAAGCTTATTAGTCCAGTCAAATTAGGAAAAAATCTCGGAATTCGAGATACCCAGCTGTAAGTCTGTAAATACTTAGATATTGACGTCCTAAAAATTGTCTCAAAACCTACATATTTTAGTCAAATGTCACAAATATCAGTTTTATGAACTTTTGAGCAAAACGGGAAGTTTTATCATAAAAGTGTGTAGGAGAAAATTACTTATCTTCTATTTATCTATAAAAATTGTCTGTACGTTTTATTCCTAAGATTCACCATTTCAGAGATACAGCGATGCAAATAGTTGAAAAAGTTGTATTTTCAAAAGCTTCAATAAATTAACTTCATAAAACAATTATTTAACTAGGCTTCTTTATAAACAACGTGTTCTTCATGTATAAAAGGTGTCCTCTGGAATAGGTTTACTGGGGTAACCACGTTAAAAACCGGCCAAGTGTGAGAAAAAAAAAACCATAGTTTTTGTATGAGAACCCACTTAAACATTAGTTTTAAGCTTTTTCTAGTATTAGATGTTATAGAGGCTACTGAAATACATCAGATATGAAAATTTTAACTGTCTAGCACAATCGCACAGGGGTCTGGAAGCTTTTGAAAATACAACTATTTCAACTATTTGCATCGCTGTATCTCTGAAATGGTGAATCTTAGGAATAAAACGTAGAGACAATTTTTATAGATAATTAGATGATAAGCAATTTTCTCCTACACACTTTTATGATAAAACTTCCCGTTTCAAACAAAAGTTCATAAAACTGATATTTGTGACATTTGACATTGAAAATTTAATAGTTGCGTACACCCTACCATATGTAGGTTTTGAGACCACATTTAGGGTGTCAATATCTAAGTATTTACAGACTTACAGCTGGGTATCTCGAATTCCGAGATTCTTACCTAATTTAAGCTTAAATGACTGGACTATATACTAATCTTACGTGCTAAATAGGCCAAATATGTTGTGTGCGTGCAAATAGACAATGCAAAATAAAAAATATCGGGATAATTTTATCTCACGCCTTGCTTAAACACATTATTCACCTTTTAGAGGTAATCTGTTAAGATTTTATATATTTAAAGGTTAAAAGTTTGTCAATGAAAGTTACTACAAATCTTCTTGTTCCTAAAAGGCGCAAAATAAAAGCAAAATGATAGGAACCAAATAAAATAGGTATTTTGCATATAGAATTATCCCGGTCTAGATAAAAATATATGTATAAGTATGATCTAGCAAAACAAAAAGACTGGTCACAAGAATATTTTCGCCAAAAAGTTCAGCCGTTTTAAAATGTTTCGTTTTATTCAACCGGAGTTATTACGGATGTTTCATCATAAAGAAACAAGTTTAAATTGTAAAAGTTGCGAGGCAAATATTTCGGCGGATTTTTTCGATTGCTTTGTTTAATTAAATTACCAGGTTTTGTGGAAACTTTTTTTTTATGGAATTTTTACTTTATAGGTGTGTATTACATGTACCTACTAGGAACTTTTAAGGGTTATCCGAATATTAATTTTTTTGTAAATTACTGTATATCAAATCCTCGAAAGCCTAGTGGTTAAGGTCGTTGCTTTACATGCGAGAGGTCACCAATTAGAACCCCACCACGTACCACTGTGTTTTTCAAATTTGGAATTCATATGTACGATTATTCGACGATTTCGTTCAAACATCGCAAGGAACACCTACGAAAATATTCTAAGGTAGTGTAGTCAACCAACCCGCACTTGCCAGCGTGATTGACTAAGGCCTTACTGTCCTAGTTTAGGGTAGGCCCGTGCGCCATCAAGGGGGACGTATACGAGCTGAGGATGATGTTGATGAGATTGTTGTGCTGTTTTTTTTTCCACAAAAATCATGCATGTTAGGTATGAATACCTAACATAACTGAGATGGTGACGTTTTAATTTCAAAATATTTGCCTATATTCGATCAAACAGAGTAACTTTCGAGTCGGTCTAAAGTTTTAAGGCTTATGTTTGGAAGAATATTGTAATTGCTTCATGTATATCGCTATCCACATTTGGATCAGAAACAAATGATTTCCATCACCTTTTCTTAGGAGTACTTACATCTTACATCGATTAGAAATTTATTGACGTCAAATGCAGTATCAGCCCCCCAAAAACCTTTAATCGCAGTGGTTACAAGAGCATAGAGGAATCGTCCCCAGTTCGCATCCCGATAATTTCCCCGCGGGCTTTCCATCCCAGTGTTGCCACTCAAACGGATTCCACTACTAATATTGTGAAGCACAAAGAACTCCCCTGGCAATACCGGTTTACCGGCTTTCAAGGAATACTTCAAAGTTTCTTCTTTGAATATTTATGATAACTGGACTCCTTTTATTGCTATTTATTGCTACAAGTTGCTTTGCTCTTTTAGAAGATAGAATAATGCTTTGAGCTCGTTGGATATAGTTTGCTTTTTCATCGGCTATTAGTAGATAAATATAGGAAGGATCCATATTAAATACAAAACTTATTAAGCAACACAAAAAGCTGAACAATCCTTACTAGTTGGTAATATCTTAACTTCCTAATTATTCATATTATAAATGTTAAAGTAACTGCCTGTCTGTCGCGCTCTCACCTAAAATCTAATGAACCAATTTAAATAAAGTATAGACTGTACATATACAGATAGTCTAAAGCCTGAGAAAAGACAAAGGTTACTTTTTAATTGGTTTCCTAAAATGGGAATATTTTTTGTGCCATAAACGACTCGAAAGCATCTACTTAGTAAAATAAGGTTTAGGGTTAAAGATCTTTATTTTTCATAAGATTACAAATCACTTACATGAGAACGAAAAAAATAACGAAAATTAAACATTAAATATCTACCAAAACAAGATATTAGGAATTCTTATCTAAATAGCTTTTGTGTTAACTTACATAAGAAACACATCTGCATTCCCATTTTAATCCACAACAAAGCGATTCTTCAGAATGCTGTACCAATATTTCGATCGTTTCAATTTCTAAATACATTGCAAGTAATAATTCAAATATCCGTATCTACGAGCATTTCTCCCTTCCGGCTTAAAGGAGCCCCGGGTGTATTTAAATTTATTGACCGGCTTAATTATGAAATAGAAAATTACACAGCTCTCCAGCTTCTGTAATCTGCAATGGGATGCACGGGGGACAAATCTATTTTAATTTTAAAGACATTTTTCCGTCTGGCAACCCCTGGGACCTCATTAGGAGCGCGCCTTTTCCGTAACAAGCTGGAGGAAGGTTGGCAACACTCAAGGTCGGGATTATGGAACTTGATACGGAATTTTAACTGACTTCGAAATTGGATTGGGTTTTTAAGTCGCATATAATTTTACATGTTGAATTAAAGGCATCATAAAAAGACGTTTAGTACCGCTTGTGAATAAAATAATTCACACTCCAAAATCAAATATTACTTATAACTATGGGCTTAATTTATACATGACATGACATTAATTTAGAATTTATTTTTGGCGAAGTAGATTTTTTGTTATGAATAAATAATTAAACGTCTTTTGGTAATCTGGTATAGATAACAAGCAAGCACAATTAAAATTTTAAAATTGTACCTACTATTAATAATAAATTATTTATTGATGTAATAATAATTTACATTAATAAAACAATATTCATGATCCAGTGTACATTGATTTAGGAATAATTAACTCTCAAATGCTTAGTTAAATAAATAGTGTAATATATTTCATAAACTACTTTTGTGATTGAGTAGTTCCCTAACTACTTATTCCCTGATTTCTACCTAACTGACTACGATGATGGCTTGGAGAAGCCTTGTCAACATCACCGAACTAACGGTCGAGAGAATGACTCTCACCCCTATTAAGCATTCCCTGTGTTAAGAATCACCTGGCCATCTACTTGAGCCTATCTATTACCTATTACTACTACTATTAACAGCTAATTTCTCCCGTTTCCAGTACAAAATCCCTAAGAAAGAGGAGGTGGTAGAACAGCAGCAAGCGGAGCCTGACAACCCGCTCATGAGGAAGAAGAAGACTCCTGAAGAACTGGCTGCAGAAGCTGAGCTGGAAGACCAGGACGAGTTCACTAGTCAGTATACTTTATTGTAGAAACTCTCGATCTTTTCAACCTAAAATGAATTGAAACATTTTAAACTGTCAATTGAAACATATGAAACTCTTAATTGAAACATATGAAATTCTCAATTGAAACGCAAGAGATCTTAGTCTTCCACATGTTTCTAATTAAAAATAAAACGAATTTTACGGATTAATCTCCCTTGTATTGTTTTGCTAAACATATTATTTAAAGACCCGACGTTTCGAGCTCTTTACAGCGCTCGTGGCCACGTGGTTGTATCCTGTTTCTGCCAAGAGGCAAAGATTTTCTTTTGAACATGAAGAAATATTTCATTTTAATAAAGAACATAAAATAATATCTATTTTATCTCAATTTCAGAATTGAAAAACACCATAGAAACGCAAGTGAATGAACTGAAGTCGCAAATCGAAAGTAAGTGCGTGATGCAGTGAGCGGCCGGCGAGACCGCGGAGCTCCGCCGCCGGGCCGGGCTCCGCCCCATACATGATGTAGCTGCTAAGGTCATCGTTATGACGACTCACGAACCGTACACATCACCCCCCACCCCCACCCCCCAATTTGGTTCGGGTACCGTCAAAATCGCGCTCAAATTTCGTAGGAGAGATTCGATTCTAAATTTTTTCGGAATGTAGTCGGCTAGGTGGCGTGTTGGTGCTGGATTGAGCAATAATATTTTTATACATTCATAAAAATTTTTGAAAGTCAGCCCTCAACAGGTAGCGCGAAGCAAGGTCAAAAAGTCACAGCAGGCAAGCGAACGCTCCCGGAGCACCTCTTATATGTTGACGCTTGTGATATATTGTTATTTAAGTGTAATGAGGAAATAGTATAAATACAACTAGAACGAACGGTGTAATATTTATGGAGGAAACGTAACATTAAGGCGACTCTTAGCACGCGTGTAGGCAATCAGCTGTTATCTGACACGACTTCTCTGATCTATTCTCTTCACGAGTTCAAACTTACATTGAAATAACAATGTATTCTGTATTTGTTTTCATCCAAATTCCACTAGGCTTGGTGTCTCTGCCGGCGCATCGGTCTTCGCTCGTCGCTAAATTTCTCTCTTCAATCTTCAACTTTTGCCTCTAAATCTTTTGCATGCGTGCTTATGCTGTGTAAATCGATATTGTGTCAATGTATTTTGTTTAGGTGTACCTGTAATCGACCTAGCCTTTAATACCACATCGAACATAAAATAGGTACAAGTATTGTTAACCGACGCAAATCTAGGCGGGCCCCCTGCCTCGCGCGGGGCCTCCGTAGATTTGACGACGCCATTTTGTTCTTGCATGACTAATATTAAGATCAATGTTCGTTTAGACGTAATGTAAAGGATTGTAGATAACACAACACTTCGTTGTTTTACCGTTACCGATAGCGTAGTTGACGCGTTGTTGGTTTAAATCTAATGTTTTATCGATGTTTTATGCTTAGGTATAAAGTTATCACAACGTGTGAGCGAATTTTTCGAGCGATAGCCCTCGGGTGTGGTAGCCTTCGGCAAAACGCCCAGACTAAGGTTCATAAGTATGTTAAACAGCATAGGTGCCAGGTTACATCCTTGCGGAAGGCCGGTCCGTTTGGCTAAGAGCTAGTTGTTCGAACTATTGACTCCACTTAAGCTGCAAATGCAAAAGATTTGTTATCGTCAAAAGCTGTGATATATGAATAAAATAAACGTACGCTGAGCGCCTGACGCGGATGGCCGCTCGCTCACATCGTCATTAGCTTCCTCTAATCTTCTACTTCGGATCTTTCACTAATACCTCATGCGGACACTTTAATCATCTTCTCTTCTCGTAGACTTGACTCTCCAACCGACACTTCAACAGCACATCATGTATTACCAATTTTAGGTTTAAGTTCATTTCAAATATGTTATCATTCGGCATAATGCTTTTTAAATCTTTAACGTTAAGTTATTTTAAGTTAATACTTAATTATGTTAACTGAACTTTAAGGTCAATTATACCTACCCTCACTACGCATTGATCAGATCGTATTATAACTATTCAATATACACACACATGTACATACAACAAATACAACAATAATTTCTGATGGTTTACTGAGAATGCTACTATTTTTCTGATATATAAGATTCATATTTTCTCGCACTCTATTGCACATTGATGTATATTTTCATAGCTTGTTTAGGCCCTTATTTTGAGCACGCATAGCTATCATAGTCTACAATGTCTATATCTATATACTTAAATATATCTAAATAATACTACCTATAGATGGGCTCTCGAATGGACTTTGCTACGCCATTGGTCCCGTCCGTCATCTATTCGCATCTCTCGTATTTATAAGGTATAACTTTAAAATTTCACAGTGTAATTGTGGTTAGCCTAGGTTTATCATGTATTACAAAAAAAAACATAGTTCTATGTATGTGCATGGCAATTTCTAGCTAAACGGTTGTTCGTAGTTATTCGGAATAAACAATAATAGACATAAGTACGCAAACCCGTCGTTTTGTATCATTTGACACGACCAATATTCCGTAAATGTACCGTCTCCACTCTCGACAACTCGATGTTAGCTAATCTTATCTGTAGACCCTCTCTTTGTCTATCTATCTAACTAGTAGTATGACCTTAGTCTGTTTCTTCGTTGTTGACTCTCATTTAAGTAGTAATAGTTGTTTAGAAAATTATTTTGGTACGTAGCGGATTCTAGTTGCGACTAAATCATTTGGATTAAACTCGCTGTTTGTCACTAAATTAAAATGGTTCTATCGTTACCCGGGAATAATTTGCATGACTTATGACGACGTGGTATAAGTGTAAAGCTCTTGAATAGTGTGCGTCTCGTTCTGTCGATCGTCTGTTTCACTCGACCTGAGAGCCATGCTCGCTTCTATCCCTGCGTCTCTGTATTCTATATCTGTATGTTAAGCTTTCAATGTTCGGTGTATAGTAATTGTAATTAGTGATAAACGTTGCTTAAGTGCGCAATATTCGAAGGAATTTGGGTGATATCAAATGGTTGTTGATTTACCAGCGGATTAAGTTCCTGATGAGCAGACTCAACAGAGCTGGATCCGAAGATGATAAACGAACATAATGACACTATCACAATAAAATCTCACCTTGACAAGACACAGCCGTCTCTTTCACGTCTCAACCTCGAGAACCCTGCACCAAACCCCATATTCAGTTCCCCCTTAAAGTAAACTATTATAATGAATTTATAAAGAGGTTTATACAAGGTAGATGTGTAGCTTAGACATAAATGTACGTTAATCAGAGTATAAATTCATTTTTATTAATCACCCGTAGAATAATTTTAAGCGAATCTAAAAGTGACCAATTTTAGATTTTTTCCTCGACAAATTTAAATCAGTTGATCTTATGACTTTCATCTCAGGGTAAATATATATACTATGACTATTATTGTTGTCTATTTATATATCTATGTTCAGTTAGATTGTGTAGGTCGGCCGTTTGACTTTTTGGCCTCTACTGGCTTAGTCTTTGAGTCCTTTGAAAGTGATAGTGAGCCCTTCTCAAATAAATCCACGTTCCTTTCTTTCTAAAGTAGGGGGTTTAAAATTTTCACTGTTATTATTAATCTTTAGAAGAGTTATGAAATGGTAGACTTATACATTTTAATACATACCTTGTTAAACAATTTATTGATAAATTAGCCTATTGATAGATGCACTAGATCTTACGATAGGGAACGGAGTGGTTAGGGGAGTTGTCATGTTTTCGACTGTCAAAAGATCATCAACAATTGCTTTTACTTTTAAAATGTTACAAATATGACGACTCCGTGTATTTGGATGCGAAGATTGAGTAATCAACCAAAATTTATAAGAAAAATCTCAAATTTAATGCAACTCAAGATCTACAATTTCCTAGAATTAACTCAAATTCAAAACGGCCAAAAGAACAAAAATACACGAGTAAAAGACTTATGATGTAAAACGTATAATTGGAAGTGGATAGTACACCTGGGAAGACATCACAAACACTAACGGCATTTGTAATCTTGCAAGCTGCCAGACTGAAAACTCAATCAAATAACACATTCTTACAAATGCTGAAAAAACATCAGCTAATTCAAAGAAAAAGCGTCGATGGCCGAGTGGTTAAGGTCGTTGCTTGCTATGCGAGAGGTCGCCAGTTCAAACCCCGCCAGGTACCAATGTGTTTTTCAAATTTGAAATTCATATGTACTATTATTCGACGCTTTAACGGTGAAGGAAAACATCGTGAGGAAACCAGCACACCTGAGAGATTTTTCAACGGTGTGTGAAGCCATGTCAGAGGCCTGCGGGCGGCTTAAAACTCTGACACCAGGTTGTTCATCAACCACACGATAAGAAGAAGAATTCAAAGAAAAAAAATCTTTACTAATTCCATCTGATAGTAAAATCGGGGATGACATTAAACAGACCTCCAAATTTTGGCTGATTAGTCAATCTACGCGAAGCAACTTACCCTAAAGACAGCCACATAATAAGCAATGGTGATAAGATAGATACTTGGAGACAACGACATTTGTACGACACTACACAAGAGCTTCTACACTTATTACGCCCGTTTTGATCGATTCGTTCAGGTTATTCTGATTTGAGGGGCATTCCAACTGCATCAAAGTACCAAAAGACATTGGAACAGAAATGAGCAGAAACATTTACATAACTACTTTATCTTCATCTTACATGGGCGCCGTTTCCACGATTTCATCAGCCCAATTGTTAGGCATCTCGATGATCACGGTAGGTAGAACGAACACTGCCAGTTATAGATTCAAATACTTAGCTGTACTGAGCCATGGTGCTGGATTGCACTCCCATCGATGAGTAAGTACAGTGATGCAGATTTTGTGACCCTCCGACCCACGACAATGTAGGAGGTTCCTACTGAGAACTGATCCTAAAGTGCCACAGTTTGCTGTTACCGCGCTTAGAGTTTATTTTAAATGAAAAAGGACTCTTTACATTATCGTGGCATTCACATTTTGATGTTTCCGACACTATCGAAGAGGTCACATTTAGATACTGCCTCTTTTTAGTATCCAGAAGTGTCGTCTTCGATAGTACGTGTATTTGTATAGCATAGTTATTATTGCCAACTTATTGAACACTTTTAGTGCGTTAGCTTTTAATTATAGTGACATCTAGTGTTAAAAATGCAAATTTACCGAAATTGAAACTAAATTAAATATTAAAAAAGATTTAAAAAAACGTATTAAGACAAATTTGAGAAACAATCGGAATCATTATGTACTGTATATGAACGTGGTTCATGATGTATGTTGTATTGTTATTATAAAGAAAGGTTAGTAGTGTATCCACGAATAACATTTAACTTAGAATTATGGATGAAAAACGAAAAATGAGGTTATTGTTGATAATGTTTTTAGGTAATTAAATCGGATTGAGCTTTTGTGACACCTTGTTGTTATCAGAATAAGTTAGGGTTCCGTTCGCAATCTTCTGGCTGTAAGAACCCACGCGTGTCTTGGAGGCTTTTAAACCTAAATTGTTGAACCACTGCTGTTATCCGTATCATCTCTCTAACCACAATCAATGTTAGATATTGACTTTATCTAATTTGTGGAAAATGTAAAGTTAATAGCATTGTTCAACCGACTTTGAATCAACATGTTGGAAAATCGACCACCATTTTCGATTACAAATGTTATCATCGGAGTGACAATACTAAGCAATGAAGAACAAGGCTAAATACTTTACTTTGTGAAGGAAGAACAGTCCAGCATGCTTAAATGGCATGAATATACGACCAATCTATGTTACACAGTAAAAGGAGTTCCAAAGTTAACATTCATGATCAAGTTCTGGACACAATAACAACACGGTATCTTTGACAAGGTTCTTACAATATACCAAAGGGTTTGTTCAACATGTTGGTTCCCAGAAATGTGGGTTGGACCTCTGCTATTGGCAGGTTTAAAGGCTTCCCAATGAAAGGACACCAGCCTCTCACACTTAGGTAGTGTTTAGAGCTTCGCTGACTCGGTTAGCCGCATTGTTGCGATGCGTTGTTATAATTTACGAGGCCCCTATTAGTTATGTATAAAAGTTTAGAGATAGCCATTTTCATATGAACTACGGGGCGAATGTGAAAATGGTTCATCTACCATGTTGTTAAATAATAAATAAACTACATTGTACCACCACAACTGTGTTTTATTTTACTACAAAATTACAAAATACTATTCAACTGTTATAATTATTCCTTATACTACCCTACAAACAAATATTTGAGATCCTATTCCTATCAACTGCACAGGAAAGCATGACATTACTTAATTTTTTTTTATGTCAGTCAAAAGTTACATACAGAGTTCAATCGAATCTTAATATCGAAATTGTAACAATCTAATTTATACGTTTTGATCGAGAACTGTAAATCTTATCCTAAAAGCGGCAGGGCTTCCAAAAATCTGTTGATATTCTCGTTCAAATCGTTTACAGTGTAGAAAATATTTTCGAATGTCGATTTTACCCAACCCCCATTAGGTTGTTCCTTAAAATTGATTGTAGCCCCATCATCAGTTAACTCGGTTCTAACTACTAACTTCTCTGCTTCCTTAGGTTTTGAAACCTCTTCAGTCTCTTCCATATTTTCGTTAGCTTTGTAATCAGACAACCTTTTTAATTGACCTTGTATACTATGCAATACTTCCCAAATCTTCTTATTGTAATTAGTTTCTTCTTTTTCTTCGTTTGAATACAACATATTATTTTTATTTATACCCTTCAGTTTATTTGAAACTTGATTCTGACCCAATTTGGCCAACTTCTTCATGTCATCATAAAAACCTTGGTCTAATTTATCAGCGACTTTATCATTAAAGTCCATTGCATTATTGTTTTCCAAATATTCTTTTTCTGTTGTGATATCTTCATTTTCATCATTGTTTATGTCTCTTCTTGTTCTAGACTTTTTTACACCTGTTATATCTGATAAACTTCCAACTTTCGTAGTTGGTTTCTTTGCACTATTGTAAGTTGGTTCTTTTGCGGCATACCTTTTGCCTAGTATATTTGTGGGTAACCTCAAACTCCTCAATCTATCACCACCGATTTGTCTTGTGCCATTTCGAGCAAACTCCAACAAGTTTCCAACTAAACTCAAAAGAGGTTTGTCATCATCCATTTTGAGGCCATTTTTTATTTTGAGTAACTGCCTTCTTAACTTTTTTGTTGCTTGTCCGTCGAATGTTTGCCGTTTCACTTTCGATGTAGGTTTGTTTCTCAAAACTTTATTTATTATTCTTAAATTGTTATTTATGTTTTCAATTCTTTCGTCAAGCTCCTTGTTACCCGTTTTTACTACATCGTCTTTCAAGTTCTCTTTAGTAAGTTTCCTGTGGTTATCGTTACTTGCTATGGACCGTTTAGTTCTTTCTTTTTTGTCATTTTTATCAATAATTTCGGCTTCTACAAGCTCAGCATCATCTTCAGTGTACTGGCAAGGTTCTATCTTAGTGTTGGCTAGGACCCAGAAGCCGAAGGATCTGGCTGGCAGGTGGATGTGAAGGGTCTTGAAAGGGCGGACTCTTCTGATAACGGGTCTAATGTCCCCTTCTTGGGTCATCACGCGGCCGTTTACAGCGATATTGCTGCAGACAAAAAAAACTTTATCAATACTGTAAATAAATAAAATATGCTCAAACAAATAACATAATTCTTAACTAATGTTAATCTTAATCTACTGCTAATACAATAAAAAATCAAAATGCTGTTTATAGACTTGTACAGGACATTACAAGAATCTGTTTTAGGTATTCAAGATCCTGTTCTTTACATAATATCTGTATGTAAATTACCCTCGTTAGTCTATTAGTAACTGCCTCGTTGATCTATTGGTAGCAAGCGCTGCAAAATTTATGTGAGTTTTTCTGTAATAAAATTATTCAGCCCGGAGTTAGGAAGTTAGCGGTTGAACGCCCGTGCCTCTAAAAGCAAGTTAAGCCGGTGGTCCTGCGCCCTATCTCTCATCAGTCATGTCGGATTGCTGTCTTTCCGAATTATGAGAGTAAGGAAATAGAGATTGCTCTTGTATTTGCGCACACTTGTGCACTACAATATGTCCTGCGAACTTGGCTGATCTCAATTGAGTTCGGCGGCCATGGCTGTCATCATTCATCGGTCTGACGCTCTATAACTAACACGACTATCAAAACGTTCATAACCCCACTAACCCATTCTCATCCTGGCTCAAGATGAACTGCATGATGTCCCCCGCCTCCTCTCTCCTACTCATCTTCAGGGAGAGCCTCGCCGGTTCCTCGTCCATGTTCGCCCCATACAAGGTGACAGCCCCAGGAACTGCTTGGTGCCGTAGAGATGTGCAGTGGGCAAAGAGTACGGTGTGGGAGGACTCCATCTCCACGTTCAGGACTCGTTCGCCTACTAGGTTCTTGTAGAGGAGAGCCATGTAGAAACTCTGCAATGGAAATTTTCTTTCACATTATCAGCCCCCAATGAGTGGCACGGACCTACTTTAAGGCGATCAGGCCTTACGCAATCACGCTGGCCAAGCGCGGTTTGGTCAACTTCATTCACACATCATTATCATCATCATCATCAGCTCATAAACGTCCCCACTGCTGGGGCACGGGCCTACCCTAAACTAAAGCTTAGATAACTTCACACAATCTTAAATTAAGAAGGTTTCCTCACGATGTAAGGATGTGGCTAATTTAAGTGGAGTAAGGTGGACTTTTAAGGTTTGTAAAATTGAAGTGAATTTACGTACTTTCGGTACAACGTACTTAGTAGTGGATAAGTGATTCATTAAGTGCCTACTTCACTTATCTACGATAGTGCTAGACTGATAACGGATCAACTTATATATATTTATTCGTAGTTCATTCTTACACGTGGCGTCGTGTAATCGTACTCGTATCATCATAGATTAAAGAATACTCAAGTGTAGTTTTGGTTGCATGAGACGATAGCTTAACGAACGCAATCTTATACCTAAATTAAATACTAATCCTAGTAAGGAATACAAAAAAAAATATATGTCTTTCTTTCTTTATGTATCGGGCTGGTCGGATATGTTACCAAATATGTAGGCTCGTTTAGCTCCAGCTCATCAAATGATTACTAACTAATTAACGTACTGGGTAACTATCAAATATTAAGGAGTAAGTACCAAAAAATACTGACCAGATAGGCTCATACGGCTCATGGGCAGTAACGTAAGATTAAGACTTTCGCGTTCCATTACATTAACTACTAGTCTTTATGTGTCTACATGCGATATTAAGAGTACTTACTTACTGCCCCACGTATCGACTGGGTTACTGAAGGGTTTAAATATTGTAATACTCACCGAAGCAGGTTGATACAGCTTATGAGAAGGTCTCTGAAGTGCACCTTGAGTAAAATGATGTAAGACGATTATAGGCTGAAAACACTGCTTTTTGACAACTATAGAAAATCATACTTACCAAGGTAGGCTGATACAGATCATAGGCAGTAAGTTCCCTAAAGTGTCAAACGATATTCAAAGATTACTCGACGCGCTGTGCAAACTGGTTTAAGGCTGAAAATACTGCTTTTTACGAACTTTAAAATTCATACTCACCAAAGTAGGCTGATAGAGCTCATAGGCAGTAAGTTCCCTAAAGTGTCAAACGATATTCAACGATTACACGACGCGCTGTGTGCACAGATGATCGAAAGCTGCAAATTTTGCTTTTTGAGAACTTTAGAAAATACTTACCAAGGTAGGCTGATACAGCTCATGGGCAGTCAGCTCCCTGAAGTGCACTTCGGCCCCGCGCCGCGCGGAGTGCCCCAGACTCGCCATCCACCCCGCGGCGCGCTCTAGCTCGCTCAGCTCGCTGCGCTCCGGGGTTCGCTCGCTCCGCTCGTCACGGACCGCTCGCTCCGTCACCCATAGGGGGACGGGGCTGGAGTGGACGAGACGGAGGAGTTTCGAGCGTTCGGTGGGTGATAGGCGCGCCAGTTCGTAGGAGGAAGAGTTCCTAGAATTGTTTATAAATAATTTTTTTTTATTTGTATATTTATTATCACTACATACCTACATAGTATGAAACAAAGTCGCTTTCTCTGTCCTATATCTGAAGTGTCCGGGAGGGAGGAAAAACATGAGTTGGAAGGGAATTCCATGCCTTAATGACACGTGGCAGAAAAGAGGAACTAAACCTCCTGGTCCGAGCCACCAGCGCCTGCATTGTATGTGGATGGAAGCGCTGTCCAGCACGTGTCGTTTGGGATTGAGAAGGAAAAGTCCGGTGATGATGACAAGGCTACACCAAGCCATTATCGTTGTCGGTTAGGAAACAAAATCCAGGCCGCCATGGCAGCCATAGCCGAAATCAATCGGACACTACCTTGTCATGTGTGCAAGAAAAAAACGGAATAAAAAATCAAGTAGTAATGCCCCTCACCCATTCAACATGAGTGCATCAGCCATATCCAACGCCATTGTCACGTAGTCCTTGAAGTCACTCTTCGACTCCTGGCCCAGGCAGCCCGTGACGTCACTGCCGGCGACGCGCCACCCCCCACCCCCCGGGAAGGTTTCCACCACCAGCCTCAGCGTCTCCAGGTCGTCCAGGTACTCGTCTATGGACTGGTTGCGGCATTCTGTGAAGAGATCATCATCGTCCTTACAATCCTTACTAACTCTGTCTGTCTGTCTGTCTGTTACGCTTTCACGCATAGAATACTGAACAGATTCAAAAGAAATTTGGTACAGATACAGCCCATAGGATATAGGCTACTTTTTATCCGACTTGCTAGAAAGAAGTAATGTTTTATGCGTTAAACGTCTCTCCGCGGACGGAGTCCCAGCTAGGGACAAAGGCCCACTCTATACTACGACTATACGCTATAATAGAGTACGACTGGCTCGGTGGAACAGTGACTAGTGACCCTGGCTGGCGGTTCCAAGAGTCGTGGGTTCGATTCCCACTGGGACAAATATTTGTATGACGAACATCAGTGCTTGTTCCGTGTCTAGGTGTGTCATTAAATATATTTAAGTACATTTGCATACAACTGTTGTTCCTGATATCCTTAACACCAGTACTTAAGCTACTTACTACGGTATCAGATCAAATAAGTGATGTTGAAACTGAAATTGATAACTCAAAAGATGCTCTACTTTGATTTAGAACTCTGCGCCACAAAATATCCCCTCATAAACCAATTCCCATATTTAGTGGGACCGTACCTATATATTTTTAGTGGATATATAACTAAAGCTTCTTTCGCATTCATCAAGGATGTGAAAGAAGCGAAAGTGGTGTACCAGGATCGTAGCATATGGCAGGAAGTGATATCTGCCTACCCCTCTGGACGGCGTTATTTTATGTATGTATGTAAAAAACTATCAGTAAAGAAGTGACTATACGTCAGTGAACTCAATGACTCAAGCGCCGATAAATTCGTGACGAGTTTGCTCCAATTACCGACGTGACGTCTTCATGACGCGTTTGGGAGTACTTGACAGATGACTCAGGTCACTAATGTCTTGCTAAATTGTTTGCATGAAAATAAAATCACGAAAAATCATCGAAACAGAGTATTGAAAGCGTTCTAAACCTTTTACTTGGAAACGTATTCGGCTATCCGTCTCAAGTTAGTTTTTGGAATAGGTTTTACTACTAAATATTAGTCTTTTTATGTCTACACGCGTTATTAGGAGTAGCAAATTACATAGCTACTTACTGCCCACCTGCCTGCAACTGCCTGGAGTTCGCTCGCGACCACGATTGGTATAACCCAGTCGAAACGTCGGGCAGTAAGTAGCTATGTAATTTACTACTCCTAATAACGCGTGTAGACCCATAAAGACTAATATTTAGTGTAATGGAACGCGAAAGTCTAAAATCTTACATAGGTTTTACTAATTCTACCAAAAACCATATTTTCCTGATTTGATGTGACTTAACAATTTGTAACTACTGGAATCCGGTTTCTCCCTAATCTATACCAATGTCTGTTTGTTTGAACGCGCTAATCTCGGGAACTACTTGTTTATTAGGTTTGAAATGATTTTGTTCCGGATAGACCATTTATTGAGGAAGGCTTTAGGCTATATAACGTCACGCTGCGACCAATAGGAGCAAAGAAACAATGGAAAATGTGTAAGAACTGGGGGAAACGCGGACGCTGGCACAGCTAGTTTTGCATAATTGTGATAATGTTTATAAATGTAGGTGAGTATCTTTTTTAAGCTATTGCATAGCTTTTTTTTTCGAGACTGGCTCGGTGGAACAATGGTTAGTGACTCAGGTTCATAAGCTGCGGTTCCAAGAGTCGTGGGTTCGATTCCCACTCGGGACAAATATTTGTGTGACGAACATCGGTGTTTGTTCCGTGTCTGGGTGTATTATTAAATATATTTAAGTTTATTTGTGTATCCACTGTTGATCCTGATTTCCGTAACACAAGTGCTTAAGCTACTTACCACGGGATCAGATCAATGTATGTGATGTTGTGTAATATTTATTTATTTATTTTATCACGGGCTTTGAGCGCGGCGACCGAACCAAGAAATTCCGTAACGAAAAAAACCTCACAATCGTCTAACGTCGTTTCAGTTCGGCAGACTTCGGCACGGTGTTTGTGTGCGTGCGGTTAGACGTATTGTACGACTCTACGAAACTCGCGCGAATCGAGACGAGCTGCTCCGAAATCGGACGATGCTATGCAATAGCTATACCGCGGCAGTCCCCGAGTGCCACACGTCTTTTTTATCTGACGTTCAGGATGACTTCAATATAATGGTCCAAGATCCCAGAGCTGCCAGACATCACTTATTTTCTAATGGACAAAATATATACGATTGAGTAGTGTTGGGGTGTACTATCATCATATGACTAGTTGCTACCTTGACCAGACGGCCATTTTTCAGATATCAACCAATCAAGGTACATAGAAACACTGCTCACCTCACTTAAATTCTGATGGCTGATTTTAACATATATTTCACACAATATCATTAAAAATCAGGATTCATTACTCCCAGACACATGCGGTCGGCGGTTTTACCCTACAGACGCTTTAAAGCTATGAATTTTTTTTTACTTTTACTTATTTTCTGATGCTTGATTTTTATATATGTTATTCAAACAACTAAAAAGTGCTCATCTGACCGCAATAATTATAGAATTGTACCTTACAAACTATTTTATTAGAAAAACTTAACTAAATTCAATATAAAAAAAAAATCTAAAACAGTTGGGTCTGGTGAATGTTTGGCCCCTTGGATCGGTCTGTCCGTTTGCAAAACGTTTTAAAATAGTTGTTTGAATAACATATATAAAAATCAAGCATCACAAAATAAGTAAAATTAAGTAAAAGTAAAATTTTTTTCATAGCTTTAAAGCGTCTGTAAGGTAAAACCGCCGACCGCATGTGTCTGGGAGTAATAAAACCAGATTTTTAATGATATTGTGTGAAATATATGTTAAAATCAGCCATCAGAATTTAAGTGAGGTGAGCAGTGTTTCTATGTACCTTGATAGGTTGATATCTGAAAAATGGCCGTCTGTTCAAGGTAGCAACTAGTCATATGATGATAGTACCTACACCCCACGACTACTCAATCGTATATATTTTGTCCATTAGAAAATAAGTGATGTCTGGCGGCTCTGGGATCTTCCTCTATAAAGTAAATGTCTTAGTCCTAGTAATATGACAAAGTTATCAACATCACATGCATTTATCTGATCCCGTGGGAAGTAGCTTAGGCACTTGTGTTACGGATATCAGAATCAACAGTGTAGATATTTAATAGCACACCCAGATACGGAACAAACACCGCTGGGCGCCACACAAATATTTGTCTCTAGTGGAAATCGAACCCACGACCTCTTGGAATCGTAAGTAGTGACCCTGGGCCACAAACTACTATTCCACCGAGCCAATCAACAATAAAAACTTACCGTATCCAAGCTGCCAGAAGATATTCTTAACTCCTTCCCTCTCAGCGACCGCCAATATATCCAGCGTGGTGTTAGTATCCCATAAGCCATTAGCAGTTTTCTCCTCATTGTTCAAAGCGAAGACAATGTCGAACCCAGCCGCTTTCGCCCAAGAAGAGAACCGCTTCCATTCATCACTAGACACTTGGACTTTCTCCACACTTCTCCTATATCTGTCTAGAACGTTCTCTGAGATATCTTGCATTGGGTCCAAGCCTTCATTCTGTGCTGTACCATCTCTGCTTCCAAGAAGATCTAAGAATCTAGAAGACTCATCGGCAGCTTCCCTTGAACGTCTTCTTAAGACACTTCCAAGCAATTTCTTAGCTGCAAAAGAGGACTCTTTCTTCTGGTTTGACTTCTTCCTCTTCTCTGGTTCTTCCAAGGGTTTGGTCACAGGGTCGATGGTGATGGTGGAATTATGGAAGGTCATGTGAGCGGTGGATGGACCAGCGATGCGAAGATATGCAGGTGTGAGGGAGGCTGCCATACAGATGCATTCTTGGCTGTAGAAAAAACAGATATGAATATAGTAAAGTAAAAAGACTTTCGCGTTCGATTACACTAAATATTTGTATTTATGAATTTTCACGCGATATGAGGAGTAGAAAATACATAGCTACGTCTTACTGCCCGACGTTTTGACTGGGTTACAACAATCATGGTCGCGAGCGACCCAGTTAGAATAGTATAGTAAAATAATGTTTGTAATTTCGGTAACTTGAAATAAAACTACTTTCTTTGCGTGATCACGAGGCTTATCATATTATACGCAAGTTTCATAGCTTTAGATGTGGCGTTATTATAATTATGATTATCATTAAATGACAAGGGTAAACTTAAATCAATGGATAGCTCTGGTTTCGGAAATCAGATAATGATAGTGTTTTGTTTTCACGATGGTACGATACGATCTTGCTAGGAGGGTTGTTGTTGTTGTTGACTTAATCATAAAAGTACTAACATACATCCTACTATACTATGCACATACTACACCTGCCTAACTGAAATACCTACTCATAATATGAAACTAAAATTTTGCTACAAATATTGCTATATAAAAAGAATATAAAAAAATCTGCACAGAATTATTCACTTTTTCGGATTCGGGTATTCCCGAAATAATAAACGGAGAATGCAATGTAGATAATACTAAGATGATAATTTAAAAAATAAAACGTACCTGCTTCCAAATTTTTCACTGGTCGAAAACAAATACTTCGGATCGACGGTGAAACTTAAAAAGTTTTTACTCACAACGGATACATGATTTTCCGTGCCTATTTTCACATTGTAACTTTCTGCTGACACCAAATCGAAAAAAACACATGACAAAAATATTTTGAGAAGGCTCCACGGTAGAGCCATGTCTTTGCCTTAATTAAAACTAAATGGCTAATGCGGCTTTGAGATGTGTTTTTATTTGTTGGCTGTATGCACGAAAAGTTAGTGTTGCGGTTAAAGTTAAAAAGTTGGGATGTGTCGTTTTCTTTTAAATTTACCTAAGAGCTCTTAAAAACAGTCATGAGGCATGGGAGGCCATTGCTCTGTTCTGTGAAGATATAATGCTGCAAAAAGAGGAAGTGGAGTAGAGCAGGGAGACAGACGCAATGGCTTTTTCACTTTGACGAAGGAGGTTGGAAGTGAGAAAGCAATAGTGTCGACTTCTGACTTAGGGCAGGCCTGCAGGTATCGATACCGGCATAACACAGGCCCACGTGCAGTAGAGACACCTTTATCTTGACATGGTGCCTATCATGTGTGCCATAATTATAGCCAAATCGCAGAGGAGCCAGACAATGCGTCAGTGTACCACTACGTCAGCTACCACTGTCCCCTTACCACCAGCGGTAAGCAGGAAGGTTTCGGGAATTTAATCAGTTATGATTCCGGCAGCGCTCTTTGGCGCTGTGGCAGCCATGAGCATTTCCCTCATATGAAAAAAGTTACGTAATTCGAGAATTACAAGAAAACTATAACTATATCTATATAAAAGATACCTAATGTTTTAATTAATACTTTGAAAGCTGTATGTATGTTCATTGTTTCTAATAAATAAAAAAAGATATAGGGGAACCTGTTGTACCTTGGACAGTGTTGTACCTAGGACAATTGTAATTTTTCGTAAACTCCCGCGCTTTAGAATAATATTGTATATGGCAGTCGAAGCCTGCTTTGATAAGGCTCACGTGAAGTTAGTTGTGATTCGCCGGCGCCGGGTCAGTGCAGTTAAAAAAGGTAATTTATTATTTTTTGCCTTAAAAGTTCGTTTTTTGGAACTTACTTATGGCCTCTTAATTTGTCACGATATGTATTTATAAAATATCTTTTACTTCCGATATAATCTCAGTTTATTAAGGTTTTAGACAGTATAGTTGTCAGAACCCAACCTCAATTAAAAGTGTGTTTAAACAAGTTGTAAATAAAAATTGTTATGATGTTGTACCTTGGCCCCCCAACTGAGTATGTACCTTGGACATAGATAATAGATAGATAATTTTGATATTGATAATATAACCTTATAAAAACATATTTTTTAATTATATTTTTATTCTATTTATATGAGGCAATAAATAAATATTTAAATATGTAAACATTTGTTATGTTATTGACACAAAATAAAGAGACAAGAGACTATTAATTAAGGTAACTGTTAATTTGCTATTTACATTAATGTTTTTGTTGATTACAGGTATAAGCATTATTGTTGTACTTACCTATATTAAAAATAAAACTCTGCTGCAATTGCTAGTGTTTATCTTCATTCTACCCTGGAATGTCCAAAGTACAACTGGAACGGTCCAAGGTACATCAGGTCTGTTGTACCTTGGACAGTTTTCCCTTTTTTTTTCAAGTTGCTGTTGTTTCCAGCTTTCCCGAAAATCCTCATATTTTATGTATTTATTATATAGGTGATTAACTGATCTTTCCATTATTCCATATTTGACGGATCTTATTCTTACCATTTATTTTTAAAAAATAAAAATCTCAAAAACTGGCCTAGGTACAACAGGTTCCCCAACTGGGCATTTCTAAAATCGTCATAATTATCGTAAATACAATAACATGAAAAATGCTGACTCTTACATACTCAGGGCAATGCACAACGTGATAATTCGTTATTGTCATTGAAACATTATTAGTTTATTGTTTTGTTATTTACGAGTGCAATTGTCACGTCCAATGAAGACAATACTTTGCTTACCGATATTATGTGGATGATTATGACCTTCAAGTAATAATAAGGCGTCCGACCGATTTCAGCCGTGGCGGCCGATCTCAATTGAGATCAGCCAAGTGCGCAGGACGTATTATAGTACACAAGTGTACGCGCAAACACAAGTGCACTCTCTATTCCCATACTCTCATAATTCGGTGAGACAGCAATCCGACATGACCGATGAGAGATCGGGCGCAGGACCACCGGCTTAACGTGCTTTCCGAGGCGTTCAACCGCCAACTTCCTAACTCCGGGCTGAGTAATTTCATTACAGAAAAACTCACACAAATTTTGCCCGACCCCGGACTCGAACCGGGGACCTCTCGGTCCTAACGCAGCACTTGCTACCAATAGGCCAACGAGGCAGTTAAAAACCTTGACTGACCTGACCTTCAAGTAAGTAATGTATGTCATCATCATAAAGATGACTACGGAATTATGGACCTCACTACCTCGTTGGTGTGCGTAAAGACCGAGAGGTACAGGGTTCGATTCTCGATCCCCAGTTTTCTGTACTTTTACTTACTCTTAATAAAAAGCGTCGATGGCCGAGTGGTTAAGGTCGTTGCTTGCCATGCGAGAGGTCGCCATTTCAAACCCCGCCAGGTACCAATGTGTTTTTCAAATTTGAAATTCATATGTACCATCATTCGACGCTTTAACGGTAAAGGAAAACATCGTGAGAGACCAGCACACCTAAGAATTTTTTCAACGGTGTGTGAAGCCATGTCAGAGGCCTACGGGCGGTTTAAAAACTCTGACACCAGGTTGTTCATCAACCATACGATAAGAAGAAGACTTACTCTTAATTATTCAGCTCAGAGTCACGAAGTTGGCAGGTGAGCCTTCGAGCCTCGGACAGTGGGTAGGTACATCATGCTTACAACGCCTGTAGATCTACCATGAGCTATCGAAAACTTATACAGGGTGTAACAGGGGGGGTGGATCATCGTAAGTCAATCGATGGGGGACTTCAATACCTATCGATATAGCCCCCATGTATGTTCAGCGATTTTCAATAGTTCTAAAGTTATTGAGATTTTTGTGAAATTTTTGTAAGAAGCCGGAGTTCAGTATAAAAGTCTTCACTGTAGCTTAACTACTGGACCTGCTTGCATGATTTTTTTTCTAGAAGTAGTTCAATAGTGGGTCTTTATAATTACGATACCGATTTGAGTCATAACCCTATCATATTGGAGTAAAAAAATAATTCTTCACAAAAGTTTTACGAATCGAATTGTGTCTACCAACTTTCAAAGCCTCCAGTGAAAAAAAAGTGCCTGTGTTTTTTTTCTAGAACTTATTTTAAAAACTACCTACATTCATGGATAGTATACCCTGAAAATTTCATACCGCTGCTACCAGAGCATTAAAACGAAAATTGATCGCGAATGGCACAGGTGCCATAAATCAGTGATTTATTTTTCATGAAAAACTTTAGTTTAAAAAATAAATCGATATGTTTCAGCAAATTTATGCTATGTTAGTAACATTAGTAGCAGTAATTTTACAGAATTGCAAATTAAAGGGGTGAAAATCAAACAAAGAAAATTTACATAATTTTTGTAATTTTTTTTTTTTTACAGCAAGTGTTCATAATGGGCTTCATTATTGGCTATGCATAAACGAGTACGACACCTTTTTAGAAAGGTTTTTCGGATGTTGCAAAATGCTACTACTACATTTAGCCTTGTCACAATTTGGACCCCTCAAAAATTTCACAAAAAAGAAGCATTCCACAACCTCCAAAAAAGCTTTTTAAGAAGGTCTAAGCTATGCATAGCCAACAATAATGCCCATTATGAACACTTACTATAAAAAAAAAATTAACAAAAATTATGTAAATTTTCTTTGTTTGATTTTCCCCCCTTAATTTGCTCAAACATATCGATTTTTTTTTATATTAAAGTTTTACATGATAAATAAAAACCTTGATTTATGGCACCTGTGCCATTCGCGTTCATTTTTCGATTTGATGCTCTGGCAGTAGCGGTATGAAATTTTCAGGGTATACTATCCATGAATGTAGGTAGTTTTTAGAATAAGTTCTAGAAAAAAAACACAGGCACCTTTTTTTTCACTGGAGGCTTTGAAAGTTGGTAGACACAATTCGATTCGTAAATTTTTGTGAAGAATTATTTTTTTACTCCAATATGATAGGGTTATGACTCAAATCGGTATCGTAATTATAAAGACCCACTATTGAACTACTTCTAGAAAAAAAATCATACAAGCAGGTCCAGTAGTTAAGCTACAGTGAAGACTTTTATACTGAATTCCGGATTCTTACAAAAATTTCACAAAAATCTCAATAACTTTGGAACTATTGAAAATCGCTGAACATACATGGGGGTTATATCGATAGGTATTGAAGTCCCCCATCGATTGACTTACGATGATCCACCCCTCCTGTTACACCCTGTATATGTCACCGGAAAATAACAAGAACCGTAAATTTATAACTTTCCTAGGAAAATTGTAAACTTTCGTAATGTAAAAAGTGTAGAATCCCTACACTAGAGATAAAATGTATTATTTTACGCCTAAATTCTAGGAAGTTTATCAATTTGCGACGTCGTGTGGTAAATTTATAAACTTACGGATATTCATTCGGAGTAACCGCTAGGGGCGCTGTACATTTTTTCGTAGAATTTTTTACATAGGCGATATTGAGCCTGTCACTTAGCAGTAGCTACCATGAGTTTAACTCATGGTAGCGCTACTGCGATATTTACGCACCGTTACATTCTTTGATGCATTTATTTAAGAACCTATCTACTACGCTAATGACTTTTCCAATTCCTACTGCGAACAATAAGTATTGCGAAATTATTAAATTATTATTAGACGTGGCCTGCTTGATTATACATTTACGGGATTCCTCGTTGTCTTAACTACTGTTACTACCTGCTAACTACTGTAGCTACTATTTTTCAATTCGAACCAGTAGTTCCTGAGATTAGCGCGTCCAAAGAAATTCTTCAGCATTCTAGTATTAGTGTAGATTAGTATAGATATTACCTAGATAAGTTTATTAACAGCATCTCAAAAAGCAAAGTAAGTTTATGTAAAATATACCATCATAGTGCAGTCTATACGTGGATATACCCAGGTTCTGGGCCAGGCGGGAGGAAAATCTGATTTTACACTTACTGGCTGACCGTCACTAGAAGTTCTAGATAAGATAAATTAGAGGTAGGCCTACGTCCATGAGGCTAAAATACCTGCTTTTCTAATATTCAATATCTTAAATTTTGCTCGCCTAACTATTTGATCATAATAATTTACTTCCCTTGAGAAATTTTATGTAGGTATGTTTTTACAGGCGCTGGCCAGAATGTCTCAATAATATTATTCAACATATTTTTGTGACTTCTTAAGTTTTTTAGACTAGTAAATGACTATTAACTATTTTTCTGAGTATATTTTTATGGTCGATGCATTAAATACTTGTAATGCATTAACAACCTATTTTAATGTGGTTCAAGTACCTTAGTATTAAAAAGTATTTTTTTTCTTTATTCAGTTTGACAGTTCGTTCCGTAATTGACTATTTAATAATGACGTTAGTCATCGTATCGTGCAGAGAGAAGATTATTTATTTATCTCACGAGCATTTTCGCAAATTACTGCTTATCAATGTTCTCTGATTAAGTATTAATTTGTTGCTACCTAATTGCCTTTTCGTTTAACAAAATGTCATCCATAATTTATCATGGGGACGCCTGCAATACAAGTTTAAAAACAAGTACAATAACGTAGCCTCTATTAGTCTAATAGTTCAATGTTATTAGTTAGAGAAAATGGATAGTGGTAGTGAGAATAGTGATAAGAAAGACGATGTGACTTCGCAGAAGAAGGAACTGCCGGCAGGGCTGCAGAAAATCTGCCTGGTCTGTGGTGACAAAGCATTAGGGTACAATTTCAATGCTATATCCTGCGAGAGTTGCAAGGCTTTCTTCAGACGAAACGCTCTGGCTAGCAAGGAGTTCAAGTGTCCGTTCACGAACAACTGTGAAATAACTGTGGTGACCCGAAGGTTTTGTCAAAAATGTCGGTTAGAAAAGTGTTTAGCTATAGGTATGGTGAAAGAGTTTATAATGTCCGAAGAGGACAAGGCAGAGAAGAGACGAAAAATAGAAGAGAACCGTGCGAAGAAACGCCAGCACAATGTAGATGATGGAGTGACTAGTTCGAAGACTTTGAAGCGGGATGAGGAGGTGTCTAGTTATTTGCCTGCAGCCAAGCCACCGGAAGCCATAGTACAGTATGATGTGTTGAGTACAACTTGCAGTCCGAGTAGTACAATGGTTCAGTCACCGCTGAGCAATGATTTGGAGTCATCGCTACATTCCCCGCCGATGTACTACGCTCCGCAAAGCGTCCAGAGCAGTGATCAGTTATATCCTATGAAGGTTGCTCCTATAGATGAGAAGTCAGTGATTAATAGGACATTGTATGAACATAGACTTCAACATGAGCCATACAATATGTATGATACTATGGATAGTACTACTCATATGTATGCAGAGCCACCAAAACAAAATAGTATAAGGTTAGTATACCTAATCATAGCACAAGAAGATAAAGATTATGTTAAACATGAACTAGTTAACTTCAATTTTAATTATTTTTTCTTTTATGGAGTATTTTCTAATGGATATAAATATGCCATCAGAATTACAATCAAGTCTTTAAAGATTGATGAGTAATTTATGTTTTACTTCAGCTGCTAAAAATAATAGCATATTTAAAAATGTGTTCATTAGCACTCTTCTTATTGTCTCTTTAAGGGAAATATTCCATTAATTAACTAAAATAATTAATTTCAATATCTACAATTCTCTATGCCTAAGCACATTGTATTATCAGAAAAAAAAAATTCAAACCAAATCAATTAGTAAAAGTCCTTATACATATTGATTACCTACTTAACAGTAAATAAACATATGCTAATCATGTTTAACCTTGTCGTTCAATAGCGATTTCTGCAATGTATTCGCTAGAATTCTAAATCATGACACATTCAATTTAAATATATGCCTAAACAGAATTGGAACATGGTAGACAACTGATGGATTTGGCCATGACAGAAGTTTCCAATCAAACAATGAATCAAAAATATTTATAGGCCTCCTAACATGTACTTAACAATAGTATGATTCAACCACTGGACCAATTGGAATGCCCCACCTTAGACTCCGGAAAGGAACTTGAAAGTTATTCTTTTTATTTAATTGTCAGTCTATAAAGACACTGAGCCATTTTACCGTACAAGCATACCTGCTATGGTAATCATTGAAATGATAATTGATAACTGAGGAATTATAAATTTTAATATTACTTAATTAATAAATATATGTAGGTAGGTATATTACACAACACATCATCACATACAAGCACTTATGTTATGGATATCAGAATCAACATTGGATATGCAAATATACTTAAATATTTAATTAATAACACACCCAGACATGGAACAAGCACTTATTTATGTCACACAAATTTTGTCCCAGATGGGAATCGAACCCACAACAATTGGAACCGTAGTTAGTGAACCAGGGACACTATCGGTCACTGTTCTATCAAGGCAGTCTCTTATGAGATATATATGTCAATTTCCTTAAAATTAAGAAAATATTCTTGTTTCATTCAAGTTTATTTATTTATTTATTATTATTTATTTTATTTATTAGAATCTCCAACATAGAATACACACATGGTTGGTTGGTGGTTTATAAGGGATGCAGAAACCTATTGCTACTTCTTTTAGGAAATTATCATCTTTCTAGAGTCATTAAAAATTTGGAACTAAAAATATATAATTTTTAATATGGATGACCATTTTTACTGTTACAATAACAGTGAATGATTTATATTTGCAGGTACTCCATTTGCTACTTATTACAGTAAAATTACTTAATCACTACATAGTATAAAACAAAGTCGCCTTTTCTGTCCCTATATCCCTATGTGCGCTTAAATCTTTAAAACTACGCAACGGATTTTGATGCGGTTTTTTTCAATAGATAGAGTGATTCAAGAGGAAGGTTTTTATGTAAAATTTACCCGAAGCAAAGCGAGGGCGGGTCACTAGTATTTAATAAAAGACAAAAAAGTCACATTAAATTACTAAATATTACAGTTTGATTGCATTTTATAGTAATGTATGTCAAGGCAACCATTTGGTTGATTTCCTAGAATTGTTTTTATCTTGGTGAAAAGTTTATCACCAAAAAAGATTGTGTGAAATGTGAATCTGCACATATGGTGGCTATTTCATGTTATGTGAGCAGACAGTTATCTAAAACAAGTGTTTGTGTCTGGAAGCCATGGAAATAAAGTGCTTATCATTTCTTCTTATAATGAATACTTTAAACTTCGGGTTTTACCCATCCTGAAGTATACCCTATGTGTATTTAGTTAATGCATTGTGTTTAAATCCTAAAATGTATAATGCAGTATCATAATACTGCCGAGGTCATAATTAACTAGCAAAATAAATAAATAAATAACACCAAATAGCTTTGCTTTGCCATGCCGTAGCTTTGTTTTGTAATTCGATTATGGTTTAGATAAGTAGCTAGACTCCTAGACATTATTTCAAAGATTTTGACATATAAAATGTTATTCTATAATATAAAAATGAATCGCAAAATGTGTTGGTAAGCGCATAACTCAACAACGCCTGAACCAATTTGGCCAATTCTTTTTTTAAAATGTTCTTTGAAGTCCAAGGATGGTTCTTACGGAGAAATAAACTAACAATTGCCGGGAACCCTAAAAACAGCCCTTTTCATTTTCACATTTTTTTGACAGGAAGAAGTCTGTCGGGTCAGCTACTTCTTAAATATAATTTTAAATTGACTGAAGTCAACATGTTTGTATCATTCAGTCAACCACTCTGGCCAAGTGCGGGTTAGGAGACTACACAACCTTAGAATTTCTTTGGAGGCGTGCAGGTTTCCTCACGATCTTTTTCTTTCACCGTTAATTTCTGATAAAGATTATATACGTGCCACATATGGTACAGCACAGATGTGGTACGTGGCGGAGTTTGAACTGACGACCTCTCGTTGCTTGCCATGTGAGAGGTCGGCAGTTGAAACCCCGCCACGTACCACTGTGTGTTTCAAATTTGAAATTCATATGTACGATTAATCGACGCTTTAATGGTGAAAGAAAACATCGTGAGAAAACGAAGAAATTCTAAGATTGTGTAGTCGACCAACCCGCACTTGGACGGCGTGGTTGACTAAGGCCTTACCGCCGTAGTTTAGGGTAGGCCCGTGCCCCAGCAGTGGGGACGTATATGGGCTGATGATGTTTTTTCTTCTCCGTTCAAATCGGATAAAGATCATATACTTTTGACTTTTTTGACTGGCTCGCTGGAACAGTGGTTAGTGACCCAGGTTCACTACCTACGGTTCCAAGAGTTGTGGGTTCGATTCCCACTCGGAACAAATATTTGTGTGACGAACATCGGTGTTTGTTCCGTGTCTGGGTGTTTATTAAGTATATTTAAGTATATTTGTGTATCCACTGTTGATTCTGACATCTGTAACACAAGTGCTTAAGCTACTTACCACGGGATCAGATCAATGTATGTGATGTTGTGTAATATTTATATACGTGCCATATATGGCACAGCATGCAGTGTAGGCTGTAGTTTCACGTGGTAGTGGTACTTTGCAGGTCGATCTTGACGAATGGCGAGGCTGCCCCGGCGCCGGCCGCGCCCCGCGCCCACGTTTGTGCAGCTCCCTGCACCTCCGCCGGAGCTGACGCCAACAAGGCGAGGGACATCCTGCAGGACGTTGAGAGGTGAGCTGGTGGTAGACAGGACTTCCCACGGTGCCCCAGCAGCTGTTTTCGCAGACGCCCGGTGTTCAGGCCAAGTAAACCTCTTTGGGAAACCATACGCCTCAACATCTTTGTGACATACCTGTGGCTAACAGGTTATATACGGGAAATAATCGACGGCTTCAATTAATAGCTGCTGGTCTGGTGTGATGGTAATGCACGTCTGGGCGCGATTCCCGGAAGGACGGGTGTTCGAATCCCCGGGCCGCGGTGAGGCAGTTGAATTTTTCCGTTTTTCTAAATATCTTTGTGACAGCTGTGTTTTAAGTAACAAAAGAGAGTGCGCTCTCATGGCTCTCGTATAAATAGCATAGGATTTTACGTTATCATCCATTTTCTGTATTTCTATTAGCTTTAAACATCATCGTTCAGTCAGTTGGTAGTTTCATTCACCTCAAAGCATTAAGGAAGATAGGCGTATTCTGGTGTATACCTACATATTTGTACATAACTTACACGGGTTTTTTAGTTTTTAGTGGTTGTCTTCCTGCAGTAAAACGATTCTATCTTATTCGTGATCAGAAGCGTATTTTGAAAAAATAAAAGCGTAAATTGATAGGAAAAATCCTCTTCACTCATCACTAGCAATCAAAATTGATCTGATGACGCACAAGTATTTAAAGGCCAGAATAATTTGCAACTATTTACTTTATTAAACCTTGATACGCTCAAGACATAAGACTTTTAAGACTCGAGCTCATTTTAACACTCGATTTCTATTTAAGACTAGAGTTCTATTTTAGCGCACGAAAGACTGCAGTTCGGTTCGACTCAAGCCTCGGAGTTTAGTTAGTTCAATGAGTCGTGTAAAATTGAACTGAGTTTCAGAATTAGGACTCAAAGAGTTTTGAACATCGCTTAACGCGCCGCAGCGCACTTAGACGGCCGTAAAGAAAATTGTATTTTATTACTAGTTCTTAAAGTCGTAATTGCATCCCATCCACTTCAAAAGTAAGTAAGTAGTATTCATACATTCAAAAGTATTGTACCTGTCATTGCGATTTGGCCGTCTCACTCTAGACTAACCATACCAGACTACCCATACTATAAATGACTGGCTCGGTGGAACAGTGGGTAGTGAGCCAGGTTCCAAGAGTCGTGGGTACGATTCCCACCCGAAACAATTATTTGTGTGACGAACATCGGTGTTTCTTCCGTGTCTGGGTGTGTTATTTAATATATTTGTGTATCCACAGTTGATTCTGATACCTGTAACACAAGTCCTTAAGCTACTTTCTACTTACTTCAGATCAATTTATGTGAAGTATTTAATGCCCTAGATGGCCTATCTAGTGATGCAATAAACATAAGAAAAAAAGGCACTCTCCAATAGCGTGTAACACAATCAATGATAAGGTACGCCGCTATTATCAGTCGCATAACGAATTGATGTGATTCAACACCGTCCCTGATATAAATGTGATAACTACACCAATTGTACCGGTTATACACGCCAAAAAAAGCTTAGTCATAGCACTAATAATGAACTAGTTATATTTGGTACAACATCATCATCAGCCCATATACGTCCCCACTGCTGGGGCACGGGCCTACCCTAAACTATATAGAGCGATCAGTAGCGCTACCATGAGTTTAATAGTAACGGACTCGATATCGCCTACGTAAATTTGTCTATGGAAAACTTATTCAGCGCCTCTGGTGGTTACGCTATCTAAAATCGGTCGTATGAAAAAAACAATTCGATAGGTTTTTAACGTACGTAAGTTTTTGATAGCTAACTCATGGTATCGCTTCTGGCCTTAGTCAACCACACTGGCCAAGTGCGGGTTGGTCGACTACACACACAGCCTTAGAATATCTTCATAGATTCATACGGCGACCTCTTTTTTATTTATTTATTTAGTTTACCAACGATTGTCACATTAAAGTATACATTTTTACATTCAATATTAAGAGCTTAATGCACAATCTTTTACAGGTAAACAATACATGCACTTACAGGAGTATTTAAGTACTATAGTATTTTAAGAAATATTTACATGTAAAATACATATATATATCTTGCAAGGAGATGAACTTTTCAACCACTCGGCCATCGAGGCTTGAATTTATTCGGTTTCATTATGTATTTGTGTTTATGACTATATATATATACAGGGTGTCCCAAAAAGTAGAGTCAAGCGGAAGTCCTGAGATAGAACACCCCGTGGAGCATCCGAATCACCCCCATGTATGTTCCGCAATTTTTTATAGTTTTTGAGTTATGATTATTTTTCTAAAATTTTGAGAACAACTGACCTAACCGATTAAAAATATTATAGAGAAAAAAGTACTTGACTTTTTTGAGTAATTCTTTTTGCAAATCAATTTTCATGAGTTTTTCTTTAATGCCTAAAATATTTGTCTCCATAACTTATATGAAAAATGACAAAATTATGGTACAAACTGAAAAGTTACGTTCTGTAAATAATGTCTTACAATTTCCACGTTAAATTTAAAATATTAGAAGGTAGCTGCATGGCTCCTAAGTAACTTTAAAAACTGCGCTGGACTCTCAGCTTTCATAATCATTCATAAAAACTGGTACTTAATGGGCGACTTTTGCTGAAATCGGACTACAAAGACAGAGAGGTAGAAAATCATAAAATTAGCCATTTGATGAACAAGCATTATTTGGACATTTTATTATTCCGAAAGTTAGTCAGTTTGTTAACAAACCTAAATTTAATACAGGAGCACTCAGATGCAAACATTTGGATGCTTTCTTTTGTTTAATTTAAGTTTCATTGCGCTCACACTGTTTTCACATGCAATACCTTTGTTACGACGAACTTGACGAACTTTGCTTTCTTTACGGACTCTAATAAACTTCTACTTATAAACTTTTTACAATAAATAATAAAAAACGATAACTTTTTTTTTTAATAAAGTTCCCATTTTTAAACTTAATTAAATTTTTAAGTATCACAAATTAAATTTTCAAGTGGTTATTTCTTAGCATTTCTGGTATAATTTTGATTGTTAACAATCTTATAAACTTTAGAAATAATAAAATGTCCAAATAATACTTCGTATTCAAATGGCAAATTTTTATTATGTTTCCACCTCTCTGTCTTTGAAGTCCGATTTCAGCAAAAGTAGCCCTTTAAGTACCAGTTTTTATTAATGATTATGAAATCTGAGAGTCTAGCGAAGTTTTTAAAGTTACTTAGAGCCATGCAGCTACCTCCTAATATTTTAAATTTAACGTTGAAATTGTAAGACATTATTTACAGAACGTAACTTTTCAGTTTGGTACCATAATTTTGTCATTTTTCATATAAGTTATGGAGACAAATATTTTAGGCATTAAAGAAAAACTCATGAAAATTGATTTGCAAAAAGAATTACTCAAAAAAGTCAAATACTTTTTTCTTTACAATATTTTTAGTCGGTTAGGTCAGTTGTTCTCAAAATTTTAGAAAAAAAATCATAACTCGAGAACTATAAAAAATCGCGGAACATACATGGGGGTGTTTCAGATGCCCCACGGGGTGTTCTATCTCAGGACTTCCGCTTGACACTACTTTTTGGGACACCCTGTATAAGGCGTCCGACCGATTTCAACCATGGCGGCCGATCTCAATTGAGATCAGCCAAGTGCCCAGGACATATTATAGTGCACAAGTGTGCGCGCAAACACAAGTGCACTCCCTATTCCCTTACTCTCATAATTCGGTGAGACGGCAATCCGACTTGACCGATGAGAGATCGGGCGCAGGACCACCGGCTTAACGTGCTTTCCGAGGCACGGGCGTTCAACCGCCAATTTCCTAACTCCGGGCAGAGTAATTTCATTACAGAAAAACTCACACAAATTTTGCCCGACCCCGGACTCGAACAGGGGACCTCTCGGTCCTAACGCAGCGCTTGCTACCATAGACCAACGAGGCAGTTATGTCTGTACAATACTGTTCAATAAACAAGTCGTTTATCTGGAAGTCAAATGAAATCAAAATGTATGTATTCCTTCTGAGAACAGTACACCCGTATTTGTGAGCAAAATCGATGTTCGTCCCGTATCTGGGTGTGTTATTATTATATTGAAGTGTACTTGTGTATTTTGTTAGTGTTTAAGCTACTTACTCGGAATAAGGACAAATGGATATTTTTTTATGTATACTAGTGGTCCCGGCGGATTTATTACCGCTAATATATATTTCTTTCGGATTAGGAACGAATTAAACGGGTTTATTCTTCTTCTTCTTATCGTGTGGTTGATGAACAACCTGGTGTCAGAGTTTTTAAGCCGCCCGTAGGCCTCTGACATGGCTTCACACACCGTAGATAATATTAAATCAAAAGTACCCGTAATCGACGAGCGTGCATGAAGAGGTTGTTGAATGTGGATGAAGCGAAATTGGTGTGCCAGGACCGTAGCACATGGCAGGAAGTGATCTCTGCCTACCCCTCTGGGAAAAAGGCGTGATTTTATGTATGTATGTATGTACATAAATATTAAACCATTATAATAATATGTGCACCCAAGGAGCGAACCAATAATGACAACCCCCAAATATGTCAGTGAAAAAAATGTTTCACAGAAAAGTAGGTAGAAGCCTTCCCTTCCTTTGTAAGGGAAAATGTTATTACAATTTTTTCTCACCGCTCAACTATCCCTGATGATGACGAAAGCATTTAATAATAAACCCTATTTCGATCATGGACGTAATAAATAGTAGAGGAAAGCCGAAGAAGACATAGATGGATTGCGTCAATTGCGTGGGAGATGATATGGGAGTGAAAGGAGTAGACGCAGAGCTGACGAATGACAGGCCCGAGTGGAAGAAGTACACATGTTGCGCTGACCCCACTTAGCGTGGGACAAGGGCAGGAGAATGATGATGATACAAATACAAAAAATACAAAAACATTTGTTTGTTTCCAAGTAGGATTAGGTACAAATAGGTTTACAATGTGTATTCAGATATTTATTAACCTACATAGTTGTATTTTTTACAGCAGTTTATCTATGACACCAACACTAGAATTTGTTCTGTATTGTGGTGTCCTTACGATTAGCTTAAGGGGAAGCTGTCTCATTTACTACTAAAACTAATTTTACAACTTTAATATAACAAAAATAAAACTAAAAATAACTTAACATTTATATCAATGAAATCTCTTTATCTTTAATGCTGATGATGATGATAAGGTCACATGTGATTGCATTTTGATTTGCGTGACTGTACTCATATACCTAATTAATGTTTGTTTTTTCAGGATAGAACCTAACTCTATGGAGTCGATATTATGCGAAGCGATCAAGTTGGAGTTTGAAGCCTACACATCCGTTAATCCTTGCAGTGGCTCCTCAAGAGAACTTAATGAGGTAAGTACAGATAGGAATGTATCTTTCTTTGATGGCCTTTTTTTTTTTTTTTATACAGAGGCTAACAAGATGACCTCACTCCACCTGATGGTAAGCGGTAGTGAGATCCAAATATGAGGTCGACAGGCACAATATACCATATTGAGCCTGTCGCACTCACCCTGAAAGCCGTGAAAAAGGAGACCACTGCTGCGGCAACAACGAGACAAGGCGTGGAGTCTCGCATTGGTATTGAGCTGTGCGGGTCGGAGTTGGCCAGTCCGCCGGACGGAAGGGCCCCCGTTTCTACGTGTCTCCCAGGCCGGCGCTGACCCGCTCCGCCCGCACAATACCGCCGCTAAGACTCCACTGGTCCGGCGCTTGCCGCAACAATGGTCCCCCCTGGCTCCGGTTCGTACAGTGCTGATCCCGGAACGCGACCTGACCAAGAGAGGCCAGAGTCACTTGGCGGGTTTTACACAACTGTATGGTGGTAACAGCAACCGGTCGACAAAATGTCTCCCACCTGGAGTGGCCTGTCAAGGTCGACCTCATACGTAGACCTTACGGCCTCTTACCATCAGTTGAAGAGTTTTCCTAAAAGTTATTTCAATCATATTAAAAAAAAGGGAATAGTAGCTATAATTTACGTATAAAAAAAATTATGTTTATTTGTATTCCGAAATAATATGCACTTGTTTTACGGATATCGGAAACGAGAGTTGTATACATAAATATACTTTTAATGCGTATGTAAATAACACACCCAGACACGTAACGAACATCTATGTTTATCACGCAAATATTTTTACCGAGTGGGAATCGAACCCACGACTTGTGACGCATGCGAAACATTTAATTAAACTGTCTTTACGCAAGATTTTAGTCTTCCGCGTTCCATTACACCAAATATTAGTCTTTATGGGTCCACACGCGTTATATTGAGTTCTCTCGCGACTATGATTGGTGTTAACCAGGCGAAACCACGGGCAGTAAGTAGATATGTATTTGCTACTCCTAATAACATTGTGTAGACCCATAAAGACTAATATTTAGTGCAAGTGCTGCGTTATGACCGAGAGGTCCCCGGTTCGAGTCCGGGGTCGGGCTAAATTTGTGTGAGTTTTTCTGTAATGATAACTCGGCCCGGAGTTAGGAAGTTGGCGGTTGAACGCCCGTGCCTCGGAAAGCACGTTAAGCCGGTGGTCCTGCGCCCGATCTCTCATCGGTCATGTCGGATTGCCGTCTCACCGAATTGAATCTCAATTGAGATCGGCCGCCATATACGTTCGTACTCACCGTTGGGGCACGGGCCTACCCTAAACTAGGGCGATCAGGTCTTAGTCAATCGCGCTGGCCAAGTGCGGGTTGGTCGACTTCACAAACACAACCTTATTTTATACTATGTAGTGTGATATGATATACTTCAATGTCAAGACATTTTAAATCCAAAAACGGCACGTGTAGAATACGAATAGGTAATCTGCCAGCCGTGGCCTTGGCACTACAGCCTAGCTAACCTTATCTCAAATGTATAATATTGTCTGCTCACTGTTGTTATGAATGAGAGCCTGTATAAAAAAAATCTTTATTTCTTGAATGAATAAATGTTGAATTTTGGTTACTATCTTGTGACATAACATGAGTGATTTCAAAACGGCTAGTGCAAGCTTTAGCACTTAAAAATGTACATCTTTGTTTGTTCCGTGTCTATATGTATTATTTAGGTATGTTTACTGCGCCTGTCCCGATGTAGGTATGCTTAAATCTGTAAATTCTATAAAACTATGCAACGGATTTGAATGCGGTTTTTTGTAAAGGGATTCAAGAAGAAACATTTCATGTTATTTACATGAAATGTTTCCTCTTAAGGCGTCCGACCGATTTCGGCCATGGCGGCCGATAAAAATTGAGATTAGCCATGTGCGCAGGAGATATTATAGCACTATAATATGGGAACAGAAAACCGAACTTGTGCGCACAAGTATGTGCACAATCACAAGTGCACTCTCTGTTCCCTTACTCTCATAGGTCGGTGAGACGGCAATCTAAAATGACCGATGAGAGGTCGGGCGGACCACCGGCTTAAAGTGCTTTCCAGGGCTGAGTAATTCTTTGTATAAAAACTCGAAACTCGATAATTTTACCAGACTCCAGGCTTGAAACGGGGACCTCTCGGTCTTTACGCAGCACTTGCTACCAATAGGCCAATAGGCCAGATTTCATGTATAAAATACTCAAAGCATAGCTCGGGCAGATCACTAGAATTTGTGTATACCTCAGTGTAAGTAGCTATGTATTTGCTACTCCTAATATCGCGTGTAGACCCATAAAGACTAATATTTATAAATCAAAATCAAATAATTTATTTGATAGACATAGGTTGTACATAACATAAAATACAGATGGTGTATCTGACAGAAGAGTAGCACTATGTCTTGCACTAAGAGGCATACAAAACTTGAAAAAGAAATTATTTATTTATTTACCACTGTTGTTTATGGTATCCGAAACACAAATGCTTATGATCCAAGATCCCAGAGCTGCCAGACGTCACTTATTTTCTAATGGACAAAATATATACGAATGAGGGTGGGGTGTACAATCATCATATGACTAGTTGCTACCTTGACCAGACGGCCATTTTTCAGGTATCAATTAATCAAGGATAATAAAATTAGTCTTTATGGGTCTACACGCGTTATTAGGAGTAGCAAATTACATAGCTACTTACTGCCCGACGTTTCGACTGGGTTACACCAATCGTGGTCGCGAGCGACTAATTTTAGTGTAATGGAACGCGAAAGTCTAAAATCTTACTAATGATAATGTCGTTGTTTTTGGCAGGTGGAGCGAGCGAAACTTAACGAGTTGATAGTGGCAAATAAGGCACTTCACGCCCCCATAGATGATGACATCTCTCTGCTCATCGGAGACACCGCCAGCTCTGCCGGGATTAAGGTATGACCTCAGTAGCGCTACCATGAGTTATAAAGTGAAATATATCCTATGTAAATTCAAGTGTAATGTGCATAAGATGACTACTTTATAATCTAATCGCTGTTTTTTTTTTCAATTTACGAAATGTAGATATATAAACCTTTAAGAAAGTAATTTTGTTAAGTTACTAATTTATTATTATCTTTCCTGCATGGTGTGTTTACTTTAAGAAAATTATACATTCATAATGTAATTTATAGCCTACTAGCTTTCCGCCCGTGACTTCGTCCGCGTAGAGACGTTTAACGGGTAAAACATTACTTCTTTATAGCGTAGTCGGTTAAAAAGTAGCCTATATCCTTTCTAGGCTCTGGACTATATCTGTACCAAATTTCGTTTAAATCGGTTCATTACTCTATGCGTGAAAGCGTTACAGACAGACAGAGTTACTTTCGGATTTATAATATTAGTTAGGATTTTGTAAAAGTATGTAAAGTGTATAATTGTAGTGTAACCAAATAAATAAATAAATAAATAAATATCGCCTATGTAAAAAAATTCTGAAAAAAAGTACAGCGCCCCTAGCGGTAACGCTAAGAACTAAAATCGGTAGTATGGAAAAAACAATTCGATAGGTTTTTAACGTACGTAAGTTTTCGATAGCTAACTCATGGTAGCGCTACTGTACATATATCTATACAACTAATTAAAATTTAAGTGTCTGTTTGTAATATTAAAATAACGACATTTTACTAAATGGGTATGAATCTTTATCGGTTACCAATTTCAACGAGACTTTCACTTAACAATAGTTAATTTTTTTTTTAATTAAAAAAAATTATAAAAAGTTCATTTTACAAGGTATATTATAAGCTATTTTATTAATCAATCATTGCCTAAAATTACTATTCAACGCGGATGAAGTCGCAGACAGCCGCTAGTTTATAAATAAAAATGCCAATAGTTTTATAATAGCTTAAGTGTCTATTCAATACTTTACTTATTTAGGGGTGAGAGCCATCCGCTCCCCCGCAGATCCGGTAATGATGACGAGGCTACTCCAAGCCATCATCGTAAGTCAGTTAGGTAAAAAAATAATTATATATACGTCCCCAGCCACTGCTGGGGCACGGGCCTACCCTAAACTAGGGCTGGCCAAGTGCGGGTTGGTCGACTAACACATCCTTAGAATTTCTTCTTAGGAATGCTGGTTTCCTCACGATGTTTTCCTTCACCGTTAAAGCGTCGAATGATGGTACATATGAATTTCAAATTAGAAAAACACATTGGTACCTGGCGGAATTTGAACTGGCGACCTCTCGCATGACAAGCAACGACCTTAACCACTCGGCCATCGACGTTTGTTTTTTTTAATTGTGTATATTTTAGGTGGGCGACGGACAACACGATCCCAGACTCATAACTATAGTGAATCTGACTGCGGTGGCGATCCGACGCCTCATCAAGATGGCCAAGAAGATCAACGCGTTCAAGAACATGTGTGAGGAAGACCAGGTACGATCACACCATCAGCCCTTATTAGGGTGTCCCTTGTATTCTAAAAATTAAACTGTCATGATTACACTCATTAGAAAACTGAAAATGTCCGGGATATTTACCATGTTGTTTTATTCAATTCACCCCTGATCATGGCGCTTGCAACAGTGTTGTAATATCGGTAGCTCATTAAAACAAAACAACATGTAAGATTTTAGACTTTCGCGTTCCATTACACTAAATATTTTGTCTTTATGGGTCTACACGCGTTATTAGGAGTAGCAAATTACATAGCTACTTACTGCCCGACGTTTCGACTGGGTTACACCATGGTTAATATCCCGGGTCGTTTCAGTTTTCTAATATTTGTTTACCTAACTATAAATAGATTATAGAATAATATCGTATTGTTCGCACTTTGCTATTAAATGGGTATTGTTTGTTTTTCAGGTTGCGTTACTAAAAGGAGGCTGTATAGAAATGCTGATTCTTATAGGCACGATGACATACGACGGCCAAAGAAACCAATGGAAGGTAAATTATTGTATAATTCTATTCTTAAGCCAAAAAATATTTTCAAATTATTTAGAAAACAGAAATCTTCTAAAGTGGTAATCTACACTTGTGTCAAAGTCTATGATCAACCTCAAAATATAATATGTATATATTTTATAATATTGCACAACATCACATACATTGATCTGATCCCGTGGTAAGTAGCTTAAGCACTTGTGTTACGGAAATCAGGATCAACAGTGGATACACAAATTAACTTAAATATATTTAATAATACACCCAGACACGGAACAAACACCGATGTTCGTCACACAAATATTTGTCCCGAGTGGGAATCGAACCCACGACTCTTGGAACCGTAGGTTTTGAACCAGTAAATCGATGGGGGACTTCAATACCTATCGATATAACTCCCGTGTATGTTCAGCAATTTTCAATGGTTCCAAGGTTAAGGAAAATACATGAACTGAACATACATGGGGATAACCCCCATGTATGTTCAGCGATTTTCCTTAACCTATCGATAGGTATTGAAGTCCCCCATCGATTGACTTACGATGATCCACCCCCCCTGTTACAGCCACTATAAAGCAAAGTTGCTTCCCGCGTCAGACACAACAGAATTTGATGCGGTTTTTTAAGCTATTGCATAGCTTTTATCGTGGGCTTTGAGCGCGGCGACCGAACCAAGGAATTCCGTAACGAAAAAACCTCACAATCGTCTAACGTCGTTTCAGTTCGGTAGACTTCGGCACGGTGTTTGTGTGCGTGCGGTTAGACGTGTTGTACGACTCTACGAAACTCGCACGAATCGAGACGAGCTGCTCCGAAATCGGACGTTGCTATGCATTAGCTATACCGCGGCAGTCCCCGAGTGCCACACGTCTTTTTTTAATACATAGAGGGATTAAAGAGGAAGGTTTTAATATATCCGAAGCTAGTTATTAACAAATCGAATCTGTCTCCTCCCCAGCTCCCCCACTGCCAGGAAGAGTTCAGCTGCATCCGCACGGACGTGCTCAAGCTAGCCAAAGGCGACATCTACCGTTCGCACGAGTCGTTCATTCGTTCATTCGACGCGGCGTGGCGGGACGACGAACACGTCGTTCTGATCATGTCCGCCGTGCTGCTGTTCACGCCCGACCGGCCCCGCGTCGTGCACCGAGATGTTGTTAAGCTGGAGCAGGTCGGTTACTCACTCACTCACTCACTCATTCTGTCACACTTAGCTACTCACACGGTCAATTAACCACTCACTCGGTCATTCATTTACGAATTTACCCAGTCACTTACTTACTCACTCGATCAATTACCCACTCACTCTATCACTCGAGAAATTACCCGCTCACCCGATTTATTACCCACTAACCCACTCACTCATCCACTCTGACACCTAGCCATTATTTGATCAATTACCCACCTACCCATTCGCTCGTTCACTCACTCATTCACTCGGTCGCTTACCCATTCACTCGATCAATTACCCGGTTACCCACCCGTTCATCACTCACTCATTCACTCGGTCACTCACTCACCCGATCAATTACCCACTTACCTACTTGCTCATTCACTATTATATTATTATATCTCTCAATTATTCATTCTTCGTTCACAGAACTCCTACTACTACCTATTACGACGATACCTTGAAAGCGTCTACCCGGGTTGCGAAGCGAAATCCACATTCCTGAAGCTAATTCAGAAGATTCTAGAACTTCGGAAGTTGGCCGAAGACGTAACAGGAGTGTACCTAGACGTGAACCCCATAGAACCACTGTTGATGGAGATATTTGACCTCAAACACCATGCTGCATGAGGTCAGAATGTAAATGTAGAGATCATACATACACATACATATAGTCATCATCATCAGCCCATATACTGGGGCACGGGCCTAGCCTAAACTAGGGCGGCATATATATAGTGCTTCAAGGAATATAATGGATATCGACTAACTTCCGTGTTTTAAGACCGAAATTATGAAGTATATGATATAGAGCTGTTATCACCACTCTTATTTTTAAATTTTTACATTGATAATAATTGAGGGGTTGTATCAGCTCTATATGATTTCACATCCATAGCGCACGTCTTGTCTGCTGTCAATCAATAGTGCAACTGACTTGCAGTTCTTAAATATGACATTGACACTTATTAGTTTGTAATAAAGTTGAATTTATGGGATTTTTTCACGACTACATCACTCTTCGAAAATTGTTTTTGTAATGTTCTACGATTGTTTCCGATGATATGCGATGCAGATTATTTGTTAAGTATTATACTTTATGGGTCTACACGCGATATTAGGAGTAGCAAATTCATAGCTACTTACTGCCCGACGTTTCGACTGGGTTACACCAATCGTGGTTGCGAGCGAAGTTATGTATTTGCTACTCTTAATATCGCGTGTAGACCCATAAAAAAAATTAAAAGAAACTATATATTCCACGTAATTGAACGCGAAAACCTATAATCTTGCCCATTATTGATCTTGAAGTACTGTATATCACACATACAAATCCTATCTTGCTTATAGGCAGATTTGACACTCACGGAAATATCTCTTTTATCACAATTTTGTAAGGGATTACGGTATAAGGTATGTAAATGTGAATTTATATTGTTTACTATTTATTTATATTCGTTGACAAACATATCGATATTGTGTTAAAAATAATTGCTAGTTTAAATTATTTTAAACACGTATGTAAATAAGCCATTTAGGTTTGTTGTCCAAAGTTACCTTTAAAGGTACAGTTTGTCAAAATGTTGGATGTTAGTCTCCTCATCACTATAGTATTCATCACAAAAACCTGCAATTTGAATTGATAAAGTAGGATACTGCTAACGCAATATATGCAATAGTTAATGAGGTTTAAAATGGCTCCTTGGAAAAGTAGCAATGAATAGAACTGGCTTAATATGCAGGAAGTAGGTTTCCAATAAACATGAAAGTTACGGTTAAATATTTTTGGGTTTGTCAAATTTGTACCATGTATAAGACCGCCTATGTTGAACATGAAACTATGTCAACATTGATTTTGAACCTTAAGTTGACATGTAAAGATTTTATTTAATGTTGTAATATTTCTTATTTTTGCCCACTGAAAGGTTAAATGTGTGACTTGTAACCGCTATCAGATTGATCTATTGAAAAATATTTGATGTAAGGATCAATAAAGGCGTAAGGATTTTAAAGGGATGTACATTCAGTACCAAACGTGTATGCGATAACAAGCCCTAAGTCGTAACAAATAAAGTCTAATATCACATATGTATGGAGATACATTGATAATTCAATCACAAATGGAGATTTGTGATCCTGACTGTGCCTACTAATATCAGAAAAAATAACAAATAATTAGTAACGTATTGCCTCTGCTAGCGCTAAACCAATATAATATCCAATAGTTTTTATATTGAGAAGCGAATAGTTTTATATATTATATAAATGCACCCGTCCTAAAGATATAACGATAATAATCATAGTTATATAGATTCGGTAAATTCACAACGATATAAAACTCGCCCTCATTAGTGAAAGTTCGTTATAATTTAAAAAATTAAAAAACCCGACTGCTTAAAAAATTAAAAAGAAAAAATAAGCTCTTAGATGTCAGTTTGTCAAGAATTTTTAAATATATTAACTATTATTATTATTCATAACATAACCACTTCATTGCGTCACGAAGTTAGGTAATTGACTGTCTGATATTAATCACACATAATCACATTATATAAATGCAGATTCAATGTAAAAGTAGAGAATTTTGTAACTGAGGCATCTCTTGCCTACTTAGAAGAAACAAACCAGCAATGTGCGAATGAAACGAAAGACATATACGCGAGCATATGTGTGAGCGAGATAGTCTGTTCTTTCACATGTCCACCGTTTAGTTTGAAAACGAATCCTACGCCAACAATTCGGCCAATGAGGGTTAACGCGTTGAGAAATTCACTAAATGACAATACGTAGGCGTAAGGTCCAACTGCAGCATGATTGGTTATTTTTGACGTGACATTGACAGACATGTCCATATTCACCAATCATGCTGCAGTTGGACCTCACGCCTAAGTATTGCCATCTAGTGAATTTCTCACACACGATTTCGTATCGACCAAGTTTATTTTGTACCTAACTGTTTATTCAACTTATGAAATAGTGTGTCAAAACATTTTTATTATAAAATGAACAATTTTATTTGTAGAATCGATCGGGAGAGGAATCACATTTGTTAGGCAATGCATTTTTTTAAATAACTTTCTGTTGAATGAACGAAAATTGTGAGTAACGCAATAATTTGTGACATATCGAAAGAATTCGTATTGATTTGCATGTTTTTTATAACTTTCTAATCAAACGTTTCGTTTGATCAGATTGTTATATGAGGTTTCCTAGTTCTTTCTTGTCAATTTATAAATTAGCCTTAAAATTAATTAGTGAAAAATATTATTATTAACACCATTTCGATTAGTTTAATTTTGTATTTCGAAATTTATGAGGCGTTCGAAATGATAATTATTAATCAAAAAGTTCACAAAAATGTAGGTAGTTATCGGAGAATCGAAAACATCAAAATGTTTGGTCTCTATTGGTTTCATATAATAATATATTAGTTTAATATTGCTGTTAATTTGTTCATATTTTTTTATGGAGTGAAAATGTTATCTACTAGTTTAGGAAAAATGTAAATATAGTTGCCAATACTGTACATTGTTATAGACTGACTGCTTTATTTATAAACGTATGGTCTTTAAATTACAATAGCAAATTGTTATTAATATATTCTCTTGTAATATGTCCGTTAGATGACATTCGAAATATTTGTTTTTTTTTATAAAATGTAATGACGATACTATGTACCGACAGTAAGGTCATTACCGTTCTATTTTAAAAAAATGTAAACCAAAGATTTTTAAAATTTTATGTCAAAATGGACCACTAATGGTGTGTGAATGTTTCAAAGTATAATAGTCTTAAACGGAATTACATAAAGTTCATTAGCACGCAATGATTGTAAAGATAATTTTCTACCTTTTATCTGTCAACGAAATATCCTTTGGTTCAAAAGTGCTCGACTTATTGTATATACAGGAGATATATGCTATGTTTAATTTCAAAGACCAGACTGAAGATACTGGTTGCCATGTAAAAAGGTTTCAAAATGCAAAAAGATATTAGATAAATTCCATAATCTACAGTGGAAATCTCTCGCAAAATACTTTATAATAAGTAAAAAGAAACTAATGACTGCTAAAATAATGAAATAATGAAGAAAATAATGACCAAATTGACATTGTCCGCAGCGCCTCTAGCAGCGAAATTTAGAAGCTGCCTAAGAACGACATTTTGACGGATTACAATATAATTTACGTGACTCAAATAAAATATTTCATAAATAAAATTTTCAGCGAGGTCAATTGCATTGAAATACTGTCAAGTGTCGTTGTAAGTACTGTCAAGTGTGTTACAGGCTCGAATAGGGTATTTGACTATTTTTTTATTTTGATTTAGTTGGATGGACCACTCGAACACAAAGACACTGTTGAAAGTATCACTTTGATATCTCGATAACTCGACGAGATATTACAAATTTAATTGCACATTATTTGGGCGAGCTCAAAAACGCTCCATACAAACGTCCACTGGGGTGTGACGTCACGCGCTAGTTCTTTGTATGCAAAATGCAAGCATAACAATCACAGTCAAATACCCTATTAGAACTTCGCATCACCAAAAGCAGTGTCTCTTTCAATTAGGCTTAAAAATGCGACAGGCGCAATATGGTCTATTGTGCCTGTCGACCTCATATTTGGATCTTACTCCCGCTAACCATCAAGTGGTGAAGTAAGGTCATCTTGTTAGCCTATTATAAAAAAAAACACTAATAAGCCTACCTCATATACATCAAACGACCGATGCGTATGAATCTAATATCTTATTGCTTTTTGAAGCCTAATTATTTTTACTATACCTTATCGCAACTACAATGAAATAAGAAATCACATATTTTTATATTAAATTTTAATGAGTCGTTATATTAAAAATAAGTGCAATAAGTTAATGTATTTTAGTTATACGAAAATATACTATAGTTTGTTATACATTTTAGTCTTTTATTCAAATAAAACATAATTCATAACCATTAAAAAAATCATAAATACCATGATCTAAAAACTAAAAATACTCCTTTGGCATAGACAAAAAACATTGAGTAAATAAAATAGTATAACTGGTGCAACATTGTTAGTTAACTACAATATCAAATTGCAAAACATTATTGCATTAATTTTAGAACTTTTTGATGTGCAATTGAGAAGAACAACCTTAGATACAAATTGGAAAATGTTGCACCAAAAACATAACACATCAACCCTGTACATGACAAAAAAAAATAACATTACAGTCCTCTTTGTTCTAACTACACTTTCTTATCGATACCTAAAGCTAACTTCATCTCCAAGGAGTAGTTCTCGGTCATCCTGTCGAAATCGTCCTTACCATCATCAGGTTTCACATCACCAACTCCATCATCACAATCCTCGAAGAGTTCTTCACACTCTGTATCATTGAGTTTATCATTGCCAGCCTCTCCTTCGTCTAACACGGATTCGAAGTCTTCAATCTTGGAATCATTATTTTCGGTGCCTTCGTCAATATTTGTATCATTATTCTCAGTACCTTTGTCAACCTTCGAATCATTATTCTCAGTATCTTCTTTGTTCAAATCATTAGTCTCAGCAAATTCGTCATTGGCAGCTTCGTTCTCATTACCCTCAGTAATCGAAGCCAGACTAGTGTTGTGGACGACATTGTCATTGCGAGCAGGTTTATCTTCTTCATCATCTTCAATCATTGACTTATCAATCCCAATGCCGGAATCATTACATTCGTTCACCGCTTCCAATCTGTAAATTTTCGTTAATTTAACTTTTTACTTAGATATTAGGTAATAGTGGTGTGTTAGGGACTTTCCGTGTCCGTCTGAACCACTGGACCAAACGAAATATTTGGATGGGACCATGGGCACTATTTAATACCTTTTTGCTACTATTTGATACCAATCATGAAATATTTGGTACCTGTATATTAATATCATTATTAAATAAATTAAATGGCCAGTCATTCTGACGTCAGGTTGACTGACCACTTATGAGTTTTCATAGTTTTAGCGTTATATTTATCACTTTGTCAATGTTGTTATTTAGTACATATTTGCTACTTTAACATATATTTTTAACACAATTTTGGGAAGCTTCTCTAAAAAGTTAACGACAACTCGTTCATAAGCTACGGAGCGCCTACAAAAAAGTTACTAGCAATTATACTGACATAAAAATTTGTAAATTATGTGCAGGCGTTTGAATGCATTGAATGCATTTTATTGATAACTTTTTAGGGAAGCTTCCCAAAATTGTGTTAAAAATATATGTTAAAGTAGCAAATAGGTACTAAATAACTACATTGACAAAGTGATAAATATAACGCTAAAACTATTAAAACTCATAAGTGGTCAGTCAACCTGACGTCAGAATGACTGGCCATTTAATTTATATAATAATGATATTAATATACAGGTACCAAATATTTCATGATTAGTATCAAATAGTAGCAAAAAGGTATTAAATAGTGCACATGGTCTCATCCAAATCTTTCGTTTGGTCCAGTGGTTCAGACGGACACGACTTTCGCTGCAATGTATATCGAGAAGACAATATCAATCCGAACGCATCTAATTTTATGAATGCGCAAGTGTGTTGGTTCTTGAGCTTCTAATACTTTGAGTACTCAATAAATCTTCTTAAAATGTTGCATTAAAACATAGGGTACCCGATCATCATAATCATCCCGATCCAAATATCTTGTATTGGGATAATCCGGTATTTTTCTTAAAGAAGGCACAAGGCACTAGATGACGCTGAGTTTATTTGAAAACGTGCGAAAAAGAAAACTATTTCCGTGTGATTTTAACACGACGAAAGCTAATATAGTACAGTATTATTATCGGTAGTACGAGTATGCCAGACGGCGGGAAGGATCATGGGAAGGTGGTGGGTCATGTTCGATAGAATTTTAAGTACCTGTTAGCACCCTCCTCAGTAAGAGTCCCCTCCAAAGAAGTATCATGGCTTGGAACCAGGGTCTCATCCTCATCTTCACCGCTCGACTCTGCTGGACTCACCTGCGGAACAACTAGTGCCTAGAAGATGATTTTACAACATTATTACACCAGATACATCGCCTTTCAGAAGTATTTTAGTGTGTTTTGAAAGCCTGGTGCAATAGAAAGGTAGCTGCTTCTCACCAATAGGCAGATAGACAAGCTGAAATGATAATGATGAGGACGATATTATAATTTTTGAACCACGCCGGGCTTATTCCTCAAATCCCCTGAGACTTAATTCTACAATTGCCATCGGGTGTCTGGTATTGCGGCGATAGAATGCAGAATAATTATGGACTAAAATTCCACAATCCCCGAGAATGTCCTTGGCGTTGAGGATTTTTGGATTTTTTAATAAGTTCGGTTCAGGCTCTATGCAGGGTGACACTAAAAGCACTGCCTCATCGGACGAGTAGTGAGCAGTTCACAGTTTGCGGCATTTCGCCTGCTGCCTCATTCTGTATGCGCCTGATTCGGGAGGCAAAATGGAAGCAAACTGGGAACCTAGTGGGAACGTGCCCTTAAGTGATGACCGGTATGAGTAGCAGGATACAACACGCTTCTGAGGCGGCATTGTATGTAGCAAAAAAGGGGACTTTTAGAGCACTTTTCTTCAAAAGGCGAACAGTAAGCGGTGACAATAGGAGATATCGCGTGTGAGAAATTCACTAGGTAGATGGCCAATACGTGAGGTCCAACTGCAGCATGATCGGTTACTTTTGACGTGACATAGACAGACTCCCCAATCACGTAGCAGTCCGACGTCATATCTACATCTCGCTATCTACGGGATTCTCATACGCGAACGAAACCCTTCATTTACATTATAAGAGCAGCAAAGACAGGACAAAGCGCTAACGAAATAAACCCCTATTTAATGGATAGCCAACGACCACCAAAGCGGTACACCATTCCTCTACCAACCGGTATGTACTGCATCAACTCGCCCGCTCTCCAGCGCTGCTCAGCCGCGGTCATATGAGCCTCCAGGATGAGTGACACCTCCGGGAGCTGAAACACACGAGTCCAGGATAGGATCACAGGTTCTAGAGGTTATATTCCTGACTAGCTGTGCCAGTGACATCGTCCGCGTGGAAGCGATACTTTAGGCAGCATTTGTGAATACAAAAAAACATTGTTTTGGTTACTACTGTGTTGATAAAGTGTCCTATAATATTTTTCTTTCATTCATTCATGTACACGACGATCTGCATCATCATCATCGTCAGCCCATAGATCAGTACACATATTTAGAATTTCTTCGTATATGTGCAGGTTGCCTCATGATGTTTTCCTTTCTTTATAAAGCGCCGAATAATCGTACATATGCATTTAAATTTGAAAACACAGTGATACGTAGCGGTCTCTTATCGTTAGCCGTCTCACCGAACAATGAGAGTAAGGGAAAAGAGAGTTGACCTGACAGTCGCTTACCAAGTCGAGTCATCTTGAACGTCGTTTTTAAAAAGGTAAACGTCATAGAATATTAATATTACATTGATATGCTACATGGTAACTGAAATTACAGGTTTCAATTACCATGTAGCGTTATACCAATCCCTTACTTTATGTCGGGTTATATAAAAAAATATATAATACCTACAGGTTTTGTTAAATTAAAAGTACCCTTCATATATCCTTTCTACTCGTGGGAACGCAGTGACCTTGTTAAAACAATGCACAAGGCAGAATGGCGGCGACGTGGTCCACAACCCGTCACGTCACGTTTCCCACAGAGGTGAAAAGTGGATCGCTGGAAGTGATCTCTGCCTACCCCTCTGGGAAAAAGGCGTGATTTTATGTATGCATGTATGTATGTGGGTTTTTTATGGAACGGTCATTCCGATTCGCACTTGTCCAGTTTCTTCATCAACAATCGACTAACAGCGTGTTCACACCTAGCGATTTTTGGGCCATTTCAATTGCGTGAACAGGCACTAACCGAGTACTCGTTCTCTAGCTGGTCCGAGATCTGCTCGATGATCGCGTTGGTCTTGTTGTCGACATTGCCCGCGCGGCTCGTGAGCGCGTCCACTTGCTGGTAGAACACCTGCTCCTCATGCTGCAGGGTCCGCTCCAGGATCTCCGATGCTACAGACTGCTCGATCTGGGCGTTCGACGCCATGTTCGAGTAATCGACACCTGCAAAAGATGATAAAATGATCTAAATGTGTATAATTGTATTATCGGTCAGCAATTTTTAGGGGTGAGAGCCATCCACACCCCCGCAAGTCCGATGATAATGACGAGGCTACTCTACAGTTAGGAAAAAAAAGGTCAGCATTTTGTTACCTGTCATCAGAGATTAATTAAGACACCGTCTACTTGGTCACAACCAATTCTAGCATACAAATAAAGTTTAGTTGACTTCCTGGAAAGTGCCATCTAAAGGCATTTGAATTGAATAGGTACTGCAAATGCATTGCGTGGAATGGAATTTTGTTTTCAGAGTCCCATTGCTTTTTTATTATACATGACACATATCAATCTGCATAAAATACTACATTTCACACAAAGGACGCTATATCATTTTAATCATTAATTGAGAAAATTTATTAAATTTCTATCTAAATTTCAGCAGAAGTAACATAAGATCACGCAAATGTCAAGAAAGATACATAAGCAGTAGTACTTACCTTGGGACGGATATCTGTCGTCTTCGTAAGAGTTGATGGTGTTGATGATGGACTGCCTCGCCTCAGCGGGATCGACGTTCAGCATTGTATCGTAAGAAGAAGACATCGAACTAGATTGAGGCACTTCCTCCTCTGAAATTTTATATTTTAACATCGTTAGGATCATCAGTAAAAAAAACATTGAGAACTTGGTTCTGGGTACCTTAAGGTATGCCTCCCTATAATAGTCCTGTAATTTTAGGTTTTATCTGTAAAAAAAATCCTAGTAAGCTGAATTTTTGTAAACACCTTGATTATAATGAAAATGTGAACTTCGATTTATCGAACGATAAATTTAACAAATAAATGCAAGAGACAGTTTTGCACAGAATTTCAAGATCCCAATTTTTTATAATAATATTTGCGAAAAACTGATTTTTCGTGACGTTTTGACCTTTATAACTTTTTTAGCCTAACTATCGATATCAATATCGATTTTTCACATTTGCATTATAACGCCTTAAAGATTGGGTTTTTTTTTTTTTTATTTAACCCGTATCATCCCACTGCTGGGCAAAGGTCTGGGGTTTAAAATGACTAAAATTACTGGACTAATAAATATCAAACCGTGCGACTGATTCGCTGCATACAGGAGTCGGCAAGTGAATCGTCGCGAACTGCATACATTACGCGAAGTAGACACTTCATTAAAATGTATAGGGAGGGAAACTGGAAGCAAACTGTCAGCCGCCCACTTTTCGCTTAATGGGAATGCGCCCTTAGATAGTCAGAAAGCGCTAGACAGTAGTGAAAAGATTGTCTAAAATGTCTTTTGATCTATTGCTAACAGTCTCCAAACATATTGACTATTGCACGACATACGATTCATCTAAATGTATTTAAATCGTACTAACGATAAACACGTGAAGTATTCGCAACATGCTCTTGAATCCTAACGGCATCCCCGTCCACACCATCATCGCCTGGCAAGTCTCCGTCTCTCTTCTTCATTTTTCCATCACCTGTATGCTTACCATCTTTATTCCCACTATCTCTTCCTTTTGGATAATTAGGTTGGTATTTCCCAGTTTTATTACGATTGGATTGATTACCACTATCTTGGACTTTACCGGGTGAAGTACGAGGTCTTTCAGGTTTATTATTGTTTTTGGTATCTTCATCATCATCATCATCGTCGTCTTTCGGTTTACTAGCTGATGTTGACGGTCTACGAAGTTTGCTCTTATCTGTATTAGCTTTAGCTGTTGTAGGCCTCGAAGGCTTATGTTTAACCTCATTGTCTTTGCTTTTAGTTGGAGTACTAGTGGGGAAAGTACTTAGTCTACGTTCTCTCAGCTTGATCAGACTTGGTTTGACATTACTGTCTGTCTGTTTTGTAGGTTTAGGACTTAGTGTGCCAGTCTCCTTAGTTTTGCCTGGAGAAGTTTTAGGTCTAGGCTCTTTTACTTTATCCTGGTCAACTTTGTCTCTCTTAACAGTTGCTGTTGCCGGCCTATTAGCTTTCGACGTGGAAGGTTTCGCTTTGATTTCGAACACATCTTCATCAGAGAAATCCGGACCACTAGATATATTTATAGATTCCGTTTCTCCTGATGATGCTAGAGTAAAAAAATATTGTGCATATATTCATGGAATGTGTAAAAATTGTTAGATAATAAATATAGATACAAATTACAGGGTACAAAAAAAAATTGTGCCTAAGATAATTTATGGTTATTGGACATATATAAGGAAATAATAGACAATATTACAAGAATTATTTAGGGTGTATTTCCTTATATTTATCTATAAGGCTGTCCAAACCATAAGGTTATACAAATATACGGGGCCTTAGAGTATGGTTCAATTTTTTAAGTAGGTTCCAAGATAGATTTATCTAAATACTAGCGGCCGCCCGCGACTTTGTCCGCGTATTAATGGGTTTTAGTGGCAATGTTGTATTAAAACAGCCTACATTCCTTGTAATTTTTTTTCTTTATTAGTGAAAGTTCCGTCAACGTTCTCCCATAGTACGTCCCCCCCACCCAGGTCGAATTTTGAAAAAAAAAAAAAAAAAAAAAAAGTAGCGCTGGTGTTTTTCCAGTGTGCCAGCTACCTCCATACCAAGTTTTATGAAAATCTATAAACACGTAAAAGTTTTCCCATACAAATTTTCACCCCCTCCCCCCACCCCCCAATGAAGCCCATGGGGGTAGAATTAAAAAAAAAAGTAGCCAGCTACCTTCATACCTATAAAAATCCATAAAAAACACTTATAAGTTCTCCCATACTACGTTTCACCCCCCCCCAATAACTACCATGATGGGGTCGAATTTGAAGAAAAAAAAAATAAGTATCGCTTGTGTCTCTCCGGAATGCCAGCTACCTCCATACCAAGTTTTATAAAAATCAGCTCAGTCGTTTGAGCGTGAAAGAGTAACAAACATACATACATCCATACATACATCCATACATACAAACTTTCACCTTTATAATATTAGTAAGGATTACGATTTAATGAATATCTTCCATGTATACTCACGTCCTGAATCCACCTTCTCCTCGCCGATCTCGTAGTGCACCTCAGCGCTCGGCTTTTGAGGTTCGACGTTTTCATACAGCACTGCTCCCGGTACGTATGTAAGTTTCACTTTGTTCTCATCTAAAATGTACATCATAAGAATAACCAGTGACGTAGCTAGGCAAAGTGGGTGCCATTGCTGGCGAAATGCCGCGGGCCCCCGACCCAAAGAGGCAATGCAATGCTCCACCAGCCCAAGATGGTATAGTTACGCCACTGGCTACGATGATGACTTAGATCCATACTCCCAGCCTAAAACCAGGGTCATATTTGCCTAACTGACTACGATGATGGCTTGGAGTAGCCATGTCATTAGGTAGACGAGTTCTAGAATGGAGACCGCGTCTCGGCAAACGTAGTGTAGGTAGCCCTCAGGCCAGGCGGAGTGACGATCTGCGCGGGACGGCTGGTAGGAGCTGGATGCGAGAAGCCGAGGATAGAGATACATACATACATACATAGATATACATACATACATAAAATCACGCCTTTTTCCCAGAGGGGTAGGCAGAGATCACTTCCAGCGATCCACTTTTCACCTCTGTGGGAAACGTGACGTGACGGGTTGTGACCACGTCGCCGCCATTCTTCCTGGTGCATTGTTTTAACAAGGTCATTGCGTTCCCACGAGTAGCAAGGATATATGACGGGGTAAGAAAAAGGGGAGGAAGGATACTATCGCCTCGGATGATTTGGAATGAGTCGATAGTAGCTCGAGGAGCCGGGGTCGCTTACCCGTATACCGTTCACCAACCACCGGACAGATAGTTGTGGCTGGTATCCCCTGACTGGATAGAGATAAGTGGCGACATTTGGAGAGGACTATGTCCAGCAGTGATCTAAAGTGAGCTGATGATAAGGTCTTACCCGGCTTGTTCCCAGCTGTAAGCTGGCTCAGGGCGACCCTGTCGAAGGCGTTGTCGTGCCGGTACGTGGTATACATGGTCTTGGTCTTAACCTCGTGCGCCGGTACCCGCTCTTCCGCCGCGTAGAACGCATCCATCGTCTTCTTGTCGTACAGTTTCTGTGGGAGAACGGACATTACAGGACTGGATCGGTGGAACAGTGGTTAGTAACCCTGGCTCTAAATATTTGTCTTTATGGGTCTACACGCGTTATTAGGAGTAGCAAATTACATAGCTACTTACTGCCCGACGTTTCGACTGGGTTACACCAATCGTGGTCGCGAGCGAACTGCCGAACGAACGATTGGTGTAACCCAATCGAAACGTCGGGCAGTAAGTAGCTATGTAATTTGCTACTCCTAATAACGCGTGAAGACCCATAAAGACAAATATTTAGTGTAATGGAACGCGAAAGTCTAAAATCTTACAGTAACCCTGGCTGTTTCCAAGAGTCGTGGTTCGATTCCCATGACAAATATTTGTGTGATGAACATCGGTGTTTGTTCCATGTCTGAGTGTGATTATGTATTTAAGTGACGCCTAGTACAAGCTCTGCTAAGTTTGGGTTCAGATGACCGAGTGTGGAAATGTCCCAGATATTTATTTATTTATTACAGACTTTAAAATATAAACATTGCAGCGAATGGTGTAACCCAATTGAAGTCATTATTTCGGGGTAAGTTAAAAAAAGAACTTAATTAGTTTGTCTCAATGGCACCATCGATGCAACTTGAAAAACTTAATACTACTAGGAGCGATAACTGGAAACAAGACAATAAACGAGTATCTATATCAATGGAGCTACCTATATCAGAAGGGATTTATGGAACAGCTCACAAGAGACCAAAAATAATTTCACTGTCGCGTTTTTCTATTGTGTTAAACATAATTAATTCAAACATTTATGGAAAAACTTGCGATGTTTTTATTTATTTTTGTGAAGAACTTCTTTAATTTCCTTCCTTTAAGGCTTAAATCATGGGAGGGAGTCATCGTCTGCTCTCTGATCAATCTGAACAACTCCATCAATCGAAAGCTTCAGCCCTTACCATAGGATCAACAGCCGGCTCTCCCCTCTCGATCCTGGCCTGCCGTTCCTCTTCCTCGCGTTCCAGCTCAGCGAAGATCTCCAGGTCTTCAGCGCTCGGCTGCAGGTCTTCGTCGTCATCGTCTCCGCGCATGAAGTTGATCAGGGCCACGCCGTCGCCTTGGCTGTTTTGGACTGGACATAGAGAGGAGAATTAATGGTTTTTTATGCCACTGACTAATTTTTAATTTGCTGTGCTATACCATAGACGTAGTTACTAGATTAGAATAGCAATGGGAGAATTTGCCGCATTAAGCGTAATATTTATATATAATATTATAATTGTGTTTTAGAGCTCATAAGTAAATTTTAAATTGGAAAAATTCACATATGGGTGGGGGCGCCACGTGTGGCTAACGGGTAAAGTGACGAAAAAATTTCACAAATTTGACGTAACACTTGGATAGTTAAGTATCAATTGGTAGTACGTGGGGCGCGTAACCTCGGGACGATCTTGAGGTTACGCGCCCCACGGGTTCGAGTCCCCGTCCAGCTGGGCATGAATGTGATTTTATGCAATTTTAAATTTACATTAGAGATCTGTTTCCTTATGTTGTGTTTTAGTCCTCTTACGTATTTTATTTATTTATTGTTTTTTTAAAGCTTTTAAATCTCAATGTAAATGTAAAATTTGAAAAAAATGGCATTCATGACCCCGAACCCCGAATGAACATTTAGGGTTCAAAATAGTTGTGAGATTTTTTTATTTTACTTTATATCAAATGTGATTTCAAGCTTCAACCAATGTTTCTATTTAAGAATTAACTGGGTGGGTAACATGCCGTACTCGTTCGCTAAGGAATTAAACTCACCGCTTTGTCGCCTCGCTTCAGATGTAGTATCTACATTATCGGTAGTTTCTTTCTCTTCTTTACACTCTTTGTCTTTCTTATCATTTTCAGTCTTCTCACTTTTGCTTTGACTATCGCTATCGAATGGCACTTCTGAAGAAACAGGCGATTCATTGGGAATCTCTTGAATAACAATTGTTCTCATAGTCTTCTTGACTTTTTTCGGTTTTAATTCTTCAGCAGAATCCACTTCGCCCTTTTTGTCTTTTAAAGTTTCATTGAATTTCTGTTTATTCATAATCAGTTTTTTATCATGGTCTATTACCATATCTCCAACTTTTTGAATTCCGGTTATTGGAATAACTTCTTTATGTACTTCTGAACCAATTTTATTTTCTTCATCTATTGCGGTAATGGATTTGACTTCTAAATTGTTATCCATTTTTTGTTTAGTCTCATTGACCGCTACTGTCTCAGGTTTGGTTTTAAATGATATTTCCTCGGGTAAAGGTACCACATTTAAATTTTCTTCTGTATTAAGCTTTACTACTTCCATTTGATTTTGATTGCTCGAAACAACGTCTTTAGATTCTTCTTTAGGTTTAATTTCCTCAACGAGCGGTCTATCATTCTTCGATTCTATTATTTCGATCAAAGGTTTCTTCTTAGCATCATCTTGGACTGTTTCATCTCCAACTATTTCAGTTATTTTTGCTTTGCTCGCTTGCTTTGCTTCTGCAAAGATAAATTTTGAATATTATCGAATTAATTTTTTTTTTTTTTTTATAATAGGCAAACAAGATGACCTCACTCCACCTGATGGTAAGCGTTAGTAAGATCCAAATATGAGGTCGACAGGCACAATACATCATATTGAGCCTGTCGCACTCACCCTGAAGGCCTGCTTAAATGCCGTTTCACGCCCCGCCTGAAGAGCCCGGGATCATAGGAGGGAAGGAAAACATGAGGAAGGGCATTCCATGCCTTAATAAACCTCTTAGTCCGAGCCACCAGCGACTGCATTGTATGTGGATGGCAGCGCTGTCCAGCACGTGTCGTTCGGGAGTGGAAAGGGGAGGGAGGCACTAGCTGAAATAGCTCTTCAGAGCATTCCCCATTATAGAGACGGTAGAGCTTATATATAGAGCCCTTAGACCGGCAATGTCTACGTAGTTGTAGATGCTCCAGGGTTTTGGACACCTCTACATCTCCAACAATATTGATGATAAAATTATACCGGAGCCGTTCTTAGAAGACTGATTTGACACTTTTTATTTTATATTTTGCATTTATCCTTGTTAAGAGGAACATATTTAGCGAATCATAAAGAACAACTTTTAAAAATAAGACGTTATTTCAAAATGTCAAATGCACCTAATTATCTAATTATTTGTCTTTTATTACCTAAAATAATTGAATTATAAAAAGAAAACGTAAAATTTCCACTCTGTATTACGCTTTTACAAGGTTACGCCGTTTGACACGTTTTCATAGTGACGTAGTGGGTAATACTCACCAGGTATTTTTTAAAAATAGGATGAAGGATTTAATAAGTATTGTATTTTAAAAATAAATATATATATAAATAAGGAACTTAAATTCAATCTTTTGGATGTGAATAAATGTTTTTAATAAAAATTTGTTATAATTAGACCTTGCTTGGTTATAAAGTGGAAATAACTGTTACTTATATACTTCGGCAATTTTACCGTTCACTAAACTTCACTTCACTAGTGCAGTCAGTCTGACATGTAGCAAATCGGCCAACTTAGAGCGGCTCTGGTATAAAGAAGCTTTACGCCCTAATCTACTAAGATAGAATCATTTACTGCGGGGAAACAACGACTAAAATTTCACCGTGTGTATATAGTTTTTAATGCCCTAGTTTATTAAGGATTACTAACCTGCCAATATCTGAGAAGCCTTCTTCCTCTCAACGTGTGGTGTTTGATTGAACAATAAATTATCTAGAGCTTTGAAGTCCGACACGAATTTGCTGAAAACAAGTGAACAAGTCAAGCTCACACATACCGTATCAAAGATATGAATCAACGGTAATAGCTGCTTTAAATGTATTATACACCGTGAAATTTTAGTGGTTGTTTTCCCGCAGTAAAATGATTCTATCTTAGTAGTACAAAAGATGTGTGCAGTTCTTTTTTGCTAAAATCAATAAATGCCGGTTTTACGAAAGGTTTAACCTTAACTCGAAATTACGTTCGAACCACTTTATGACTAAGGGTGTAGAGCTTCTTTAGCTTTAAGCATCGATTTCATGCGGCAAGCAGTACCTGATTACGTCACATCTTATAAAAGAACGATATCTTCTCTCGTTTTCGAGATAGAAAATTATAATCTTTAAAATTTCAAAAAAAAAATTGTTTTTTTTCGCGGAATCATTTGTATAATTCGATAGTATTACTAAAGGCAAATCGTTCTGCCACGGGAAAACAACCACTAAAATTTCACGGTGTATACTATTGTTGGGTAAACAACATTGTCAAGCGATTACATACTTTTCCCCCTCGGGTTTAGGCTTCAAATTGCCTCGGTACCCGTACCAGTAGTCATTGAGATGTGTCTCTGTCGGCTCTGGACGTTCATCCTTTACTTCCTGAACTAGGTGAGTGCATCCTCGGCCCAGGGGAGACCACTCGATTTGGGTTGTTGAAGGTTCTGTAAAGCCAGAACAAGTATATTAACTATGCGATATAACCTATTACTGTTGGTAAACATCATTTTACTACAACCTTGATAGAAGCAAGTCAGGCCAAGCAATCCCTCCGACTTTTGGACTAAAGTCACAACATATTATAGGTACTAGATACAAATAAAAAAAGAACGTAAAAGAACCCTGGTATCACCGCTGACTACAAAATAACATATTGTTACGACCACGAGAGACCGTGCAAGCGGAATTAGTCTTATCGTCATATGGATAAGGTCTATATTCGCTTGCACGATACTACGCTACACACTCTGGTAGGTTGTAGCGAGCTCTAGAGTGTTCTAAAGTAATAATAATATTACGACCTTGAGTGACCGTGCAAGCGAAATTAGTCTTATCGTCGCATGGATAAGGTCTATATTCGCTTGCACGATACTACGTCACACACTCTGGTCGGTCGGAGCGAGCTCCAGCGAGTTCTAGAAATTTCGATCCCCGCGAGAAGATTCTCGACGCCACGCGAAGAGCGTCCTCACTGGGTATAAAAGCGGGATGTACGACGCGACGGGACAGTTCCGATTTGGAAAGCGAAGCGAATCAGTCTCCTGCGAACTAGAAGTGATCGAGTGCGTTACCTGCGAATAGTCAGTGAAATTCAGTGTTTTAGTGTAATTTAGTGTTCCGTGTTTAGTGTTGTAATTAAGTGTTTTTAATTGTGTTTTTAAGTGTTTAATTGTGTAATTTATAGTCGACAAATAAATTAATTGTCTTTTGGTGACTTTTGGCGTATCTTGAATTTAACGTACCCCGTTCCCGCAACAATTGGTGTCAGAAGTGGGATTCAAGATGCCTCTTACACCACGAGAAGACAGTGAGGGTCGAGTAACAAGGAGTCAAACCGCGGCCCTGCAAGAGGATGAAGGCACTTCAACGGAGGGATCAATTCAAACATCAATTGGGCCTGTGGAGCTTGCAGACTTATTTAAAATGCTGCAGACACAAGCCAGCCGTCAGGAGGAGCAAGCCCGTCGCCAGGAGGAGCAAGCCCGTGAGCAAGCCCGCCGCCAGGAGGAGCTAGCCCGTCGCCAGGAGGAGCAAGCCAGCCGCCAGGAGGAGCAAGCCCGCGAGCAAGCACGCCGCCAGGAGGAGCTAGCCCGACTTCAGGAAGCACAATTCGCTAAACTGAGGGAAGAACAAGCCCTTCGCCAGGAAAAGCAAGACCTTCGCCAGGAAGAGCTAAGCAAGAGTTTGTTGGGGGCTATTGAGAAGAAGCACGAAGTATTAGAAAAGCAGATTGATGCTCTCAAGGATGATGTGCTAAGCGTCAAGACCCAACACGAAGATCGACTCACCCAACACGAAGACCGACTCATCCAACATGAAGATCGATTCACCCAACATGAAGATCGATTCATCCAACATGAAGACCGATACACCCAACACGAGGATCGACTGAGCCAGGTGGATGCTGAGATGCGACAGCTGCATACCAAAATGGCAAGAGTGGGGACCCGGGGTGCTACGGTAGTGTCGGATTCTCCGAAAATCGAAGTACCCCACTTCGATGGAACGACGTCTTGGGCAGCATTTTGGTACCAGTTCGAGACGGTGGCGAAAGGAAAGGGGTGGAACGAGGAAGAGTCCATGATAGCTCTGACTCTGGCTCTTCGTGGAGATGCCCTGCTCACGTTGGAAAACCTGCCTTCGGATAACAGAACTTTGGGTGCTCTCCAAAGAGCATTAGAGGGCAGGTACAGCGACAAACACCTGGAACACGCATATAGAGCACAACTCCGCGACCGACAGCAGAAGCCTGGTGAGAGTCTGCAGCAATGGGCAGCGGAAATCGAAAGGCTAGTCAGACGTGCCTACGTGTCATGCCCTACAATGGTGGAATCAATGATCCCGCAAGCTTTCTGTGATGGAATTAGAGATGCAGACGTCAGACATACCGTGAAACTGAGCCATCATCAGACCTTACAGGAAGCTCTAGCCCATGCTTTGGAGGTGGAAGCCGTGCGTCAAGACGCTAAAACTCAACGACTTCGAGAGGTTGTGGTGAAGGAAAAACCTTCTTTGGGTCCGATGTGCTATGGCTGCGGCGAGAGGGGCCATATTCGGAGTAGTTGCCCCAAGCGAAGATGGCCACGTAGAACGACAGTAGCGTCCTCTACACAGGTGGATGCAGAAGAGCTGTCGTTAAACTAGAAGGAGCCAGGGCCGTGGGGCGGGCGCTGGCTGGTCAACATCGAGCCCCTACCGTCACTGTTTCACAGATTGGTAATGGGAACAACCTTACAGTGGATGGACAGCTGAACAGCGTAACGTGTCATTTTACTATTGACACCGGTGCTTCAAGAACAATAGTGCGTCCGGAGCTATTGAAAAGGACTATTATGTGGAATCAGAGACCATCCGTTCAGCTTCAGACAGCAACAGGCCAGCCAGTTACCGTCTTCGGTGAGACGATGGCGAAGATAACCATTGGAGAACAGACCTTTGAATACGGTGTACTCGTAGCAGACATCACGGACGATTGCATCCTCGGATTGGACTTTTTAAGAGACCAGAAGTGTGTGGTAGACGTCGCTAAAGGAGTACTTAGTTTCCCCGAACAAGAAGTATTCCTGGAGGGAGCAAGATCATGTGCAGTTTACTGCCTGAAAAATACGACCCTACCGCCGAGATCTGAAACTCTGGTCAAAGTTAGATTTCCTTACACTATGTGTCAAGGGCGAAGCGTCGTCATAGAAAACTGCGGCGACCATCCGAGTTGGATCACAGCAAGAACTCTGGCCATGACCGGAAAAGGAGCGCTAGTGCGAGTCATCAATCTTAGCGGAGATGAAGTGCAGCTACGAAGAAACTGTGTCATCGGACGGTGCGATGCAGGTCAATCCATCAGAAGGCTGAAAAGGGCCCGGGAACCGGAATCTTGTCAACGAGATGACGTCACGCCGCTCCTAGCAAATTGTAAGGACAAGCTATCTGAGCGGGAACTTCACCAAGCCAAAAGGTTGTTACTCGATTTCAACGACATATTTTCGAAGGGTGACCACGATTTGGGAAGGACAGGTCTCGTTAAACACAGAATAGACACGGGAGACGCGCCACCAATAAAGCAGCGGCCTAGACGCCTTCCATTTGCCAAAGAGAAGGAGGTAGCAGACATGGTTGCTGAGATGCAGAAGAACCGCATCATAGAACCTTCAACAAGCCCGTGGTCTTCGCCAGTAGTCCTGGTAAAGAAGAAGGACGGCAGCACCAGGTTTTGTGTGGACTACCGGTTGTTGAATAATGCAACGAAGAAGGACAGCTACCCCCTGCCCCGTATAGACGACACACTGGACATGTTGAGCGGCATGAAGTGGTTCTCAACAGTGGACCTTAAGAGTGGGTACTGGCAAGTTGACATCCATCCAGAAGACAAAGAGAAGACGGCATTTACGACCGGAACTAGGAATGGATTGTGGCAGTTTAACGTCATGCCCTTTGGACTTTGCAACGCTCCGGCGACATTCGAGCGGTTGATGGAAAGAGTACTGGTTGGACTTCTGGGTGATGCATGCCTGGTCTATCTGGATGACATCATTGTCATGGGTCGAAATTTCACAGAGCATGTCAGTAACCTGAGGAAGGTTTTCACCAGAATACGAGAAGCAAACTTGAAACTCAGTCCAAAGAAATGCACGTTTTTCAAGGAAGAAGTCGCCTACTTAGGCCACATTATTTCATCGAAAGGTGTAAGGACTGACCCAGAGAAGATCAAAGCTGTCCAAGAATGGCCTATTCCAGCTAACAAGACCGACGTGAGATCATTTTTGGGTTTATGCGCATACTACCGGCGCTTTGTCAAAAACTTCTCTGATATAGCGAAACCTCTTCATCGGCTCACGGAAGATAAACGAGTATTCGCCTGGGACTTGAATGTGATCAAGCCTTCGTCAGATTAAAGAACACCTCTGCACCAGTCCTATACTTGGCTACCCGAACAGAGAAGGAAGGTTTATCGTGGACACTGATGCCAGCAATACTGGCATAGGCGGAGTTCTATCGCAAGAGCAAGGTGAACGGGAAGTGGTGATCGCCTATTTCAGTAAGTCACTTTCAAAACCTGAAAGGAACTACTGTGTGACTCGTAAGGAACTGTTGGCAGTAGTAAAGACTCTACAGCATTTCAACAAGTACCTCGTTGGAAGACAGTTTACCCTGCGGACAGATCATGCTGCGTTAAAATGGCTCTTGCAGTTTAAGAACCCTGAAGGACAAGTGGCGCGGTGGCTAGAGCAACTACAGGAGTACAACTTCACAACAGAACATCGGAGTGGTAGAACGCATTTGAATGCCGATGCCCTATCAAGGAGACCTTGTCCTGTGGCCTGCAGTCATTGTTCTAAGACGGAGACTAAAGAAGAAGTCCGGATGATTACCACCCAGGGACTTGATAATGAATGGAGCGAAGACGCTATCAAAAAGGCTCAAAAAAGAGGATAGTGACCTGAGGAAAATATTTGAATGGAAAGAAGTAGGTCAAAAACCTTCTTGGAGCCATGTAGCATCATCAAGCCCCATCACGAAAAGTTACTGGGCACAATGGGACAGTTTGGAGATTAAGGATGGAGTACTCTTCAGGAAATGGGAAACACCAAAAGGGGATCAAACGACACTACAGCTGATTGTACCCCGTAAACAAGTTGTTTCGCTACTGAGGTACATACACGATGGGGTATCCGGGGACATTTAGGCGTGAAGAAGACCCTAGAGAAGCTGAGACAGAGGTTCTACTGGATACACTGTCGGGAGGATGTCGAAGACTGGTGCAAGAAATGTACGACTTGCGCATCAGTAAAGGGCCCACAAACCAGAAGTAAGGGCAAACTCAAGCTGTACAACGTCGGCGCTCCATGGGAAAGAATCGCAGTAGATGTAGCTGGCCACTTTCCAGAATCCGATGAGGGAAACAAGTACATCATTGTGGTCCAAGATTACTTCACTAAGTGGCCTGAAGTCTTCGCTACGCCTAATCAAGAAGCAAAGACGGTCGCCAAGAAGTTAGTCCACGAGGTAATTTGCCGATTTGGTGTGCCTCTTGAGATACATTCTGACCAAGGAAGAAACTTTGAGTCAGCACTGTTCCAGGAGGTCTGTCAACTGTTGGGTATGCATAAGACCCGTACTACACCAGCACACCCGCAATCCGATGGCATGGTCGAGAGATTCAACCAAACGTTGGAAAACCACTTGGCCAAAGTTGTGGACGAGCATCAACGAGACTGGGACCAGTACATACCGCTTTTCTTGCTGTCCTACCGATCTGCGATCCACGATAGCACCAGCGCAACCCCAGCAATGGTAAACTTCGGTAGAGAAATGCGGCTTCCGGTAGACGCGTTGACTGGGACACCGCCAGAAGCTCCGAAACCAGTAACCGAATATGCGGCTGACCTACAGAAGCGCCTGGATGAAGTACATGCTCTCGTCAGAGACTGCAGTCTAAAATCCAGCGAAAGAATGAAAACCCGTTACGACCGCAAAGCCAACACCGACGGTTTCGATGAAGGGAGTCCGGTTTGGTTACACAACCCACTCAGGAAGAAGGGCAAATCACCGAAGTTCCAGCCAAGGTGGGAAGGACCATACAAGATCATCACTAGGCTGAACGACTTAACCTATCGGATCAAACAAGGGACAAGAGGCAAGCCGAAAATTGTTCACATTGATCGATTGGCTCGTTACCATGGGTCAAATGATGCTCGGGACGAGCATGACTAAGAGGGGGATAATGTTACGACCACGAGAGACCGTGCAAGCGGAATTAGTCTTATCGTCATATGGATAAGGTCTATATTCGCTTGCACGATACTACGCTACACACTCTGGTAGGTTGTAGCGAGCTCTAGAGTGTTCTAAAGTAATAATAATATTACGACCTTGAGTGACCGTGCAAGCGAAATTAGACTTATCGTCGCATGGATAAGGTCTATATTCGCTTGCACGATACTACGTCACACACTCTGGTCGGTCGGAGCGAGCTCCAGCGAGTTCTAGAAATTTCGATCCCCGCGAGAAGATTCTCGACGCCACGCGAAGAGCGTCCTCACTGGGTATAAAAGCGGGATGTACGACGCGACGGGACAGTTCCGATTTGGAAAGCGAAGCGAATCAGTCTCCTGCGAACTAGAAGTGATCGAGTGCGTTACCTGCGAATAGTCAGTGAAATTCAGTGTTTTAGTGTAATTTAGTGTTCCGTGTTTAGTGTTGTAATTAAGTGTTTTTAATTGTGTTTTTAAGTGTTTAATTGTGTAATTTATAGTCGACAAATAAATTAATTGTCTTTTGGTGACTTTTGGCGTATCTTGAATTTAACGTACCCCGTTCCCGCAACAATATACTTAGAGTAAAATTAGTTCGCGATTTTGTAATAACGACCTTTAGATATCAGCCAAATCTCTGACTAGAATCTCAACAGACATTCAGAGATCTACATTGCGCTGAAGTTCTTACTAAAATGGTAATAATAAGGTGCCTTTTATGTACCTTCATTCTTCTTGGACTCATCCTCCGAATCGCTGCTACTATCCTCACTGGTAGAGTCGTCAGCTTCGGACCCGCTCAGCATATCCTCAGGCATGCCATTCTTCGTCTTCACCTCTGCTGGTCCGTATATCTCCTCATGCTTTGGACGGTCGTCTTGAGGCGTGATATCGCCTGCTTCTTTCGCTTCCTCTTCGTTAGGTTCTGGTGTTTCTTCCTAAAAGTGAACTGACCTTTGACAAAATTTCACGGGATTCACATGCGTAGTATTAAGAAGCCTAATCCATAATCTCCTCAAACAATCAAGAAGTTCCGGTGATGATGACAAGACTACTCCAAGCCATCATCGTAAGTCAGTTAGGAAAATAAAAACTATGAAGAAAATTTCTATTTATGAGGATGTAGTAAATATTCGTTACCTTCGGAGGAAGACCAAGTTTCTCCCTCTCCTCTTTCTCCCTAGCCTCTCTTAGTGCTTTCTTCTCATCTCTCATTTTTATCAGATACCGTACACTCTGCATCACCTTCTCTTGATCAGCGGCTATCCACCTAGAATCATTTGCATTGCTTTATTGCCTTAATCATCATTAAAGGTCTTATTATGATAAGTCTTATATCCCTCAGTATGCTGAGGGATTGCGATTTTAAGCGAATAGGGTATTTTCAAACTGGGCGATTTCAATGCGAAACGGACACGCGGGACCGAGCATTCGATGCCACAACGATCAGTCAACATTGACACAAGTACTTCCAGAACCAAAACACCCCTTTTAAGGAGTCGTTATTCCTGTTGTGTGAATGTTAATGGAACTCCTATTATTTTAGGAATTTGGACTCCTAAAAGGGTAAGTTGGTGCCTGTCGATCTCAAATGTGGACCTACAGGCCGCTTATCATCAGGTGAAGTGAGGTCATCAAGAAAGTCTTTTTACAAAAAAAAAGTTCGATGACTCACCGCCTCCTCTCAGCAATCTCCTCCTGCACTCCTCCCCGCTGCCAGGCCTCGGCGCAGGCGCGGTCCCGCGGGAACACCGGCCGATTGTCCAGGTTCAACAGCTCCTTCAGACGGAGCGTCAGCGTTTTCCGGTACGCTGGGATGCTGCGCACCACTGGATTGCCCGTTAGGACTAGAACTAGGGACGAAGAGTTATCTAGACACGCGGTAGCGTGTCAAGCCAAGTTCAAGAAACAGAACTGGTGAGCCGCACCGTGTGTAATATTACACGAACCATTTGGAACCACTTTTGAACCCCTCATAAATCAAAAACTATTTCACATAAACGTATCAAATTTGGCTCATATATTGTGACTTGCGAGATAAATATGTGTTCTAAATTTCATAAGCTTATCTCAAACAGTTATTTAGATATAAATGTCCAAAAATCCTCATTTTTATCATTGACTGACTGACAGATCAAAATTCTAACCCAGTTCCAAATGACCTAGAAAGTTAAAATTTGGAATGCAGATAGGTAATTACATGAATACAAAGGAAAAAATAAAAAACTATATTTTTTTTAATAATTAGGTTAGGTTCTATTATGAACGCTTAACACAAATACCTAATTAGTGCCTAATCACGCCTATATACCGGGGAAGGCAGAGCACTAAGTATGTATTTAGGTATACTTACTTATTTACAATTAAGAGTAGGAACTTATAGTCGGTTTTCATATTTATTACTTAGGGTAGGTACCTACTTTATTAACAGGGATTAATTATTATTTTCATATTTAGCGCCCATCGATAGTATAAAATTATTACCTACTCATAAATAATGATTCTACAAAAAGTAATGATATCCAATCAAAAACATAACTGTGAAATGAGAGCCAAGTTCAATATTATGATAATTGCCTTGGTTGTTGACTTTAACGACAAAAGAAGTGAGATCTAAATGGGTGCCAAGTTCAATGGTCAACCCAGAAAATTATTTATAAGTAACACCATAACATACCTATCATATCTTCTTATAACATAAGATAATGTATGGTGGTAGCTTATGAAGGTCTGTCTTGGCTAGTTTTCATATATGAATTATAGCCGTCGCAAGTTCTAAGCCTACAAGTATTTGTCGGTTTTTATTTTATAATTCCGAAAATTTGGATTGTTGGTAGAAACTAGCGAGCGAACATAATAATACGTTGGTAGGTTTATAGAAACTAGCCAAGACAGACCTTCATAGGCCACCATACATTAGCTTATGTTATAAGAAAATATGATAGGTATGTTATGGTGTTACTTATAAATAAATTTCAGGGTTGACCATTGAACTTGGCACCCATTTAGATCTCACTTCTTTTGTCGTTAAAGTCAACAACCAAGGCAATTATCATAATATTGAACTTGGCTCTCATTTCACAGTTATGTTTTTGATTGGATTTATTAAACTGTATCATCCAACTGCTAGATAATATTCTAAAAATCTTACCTTTTAACGTTTCCATATCAGCCAGAACATCGACTATAAGAGGATCTTCGATTCTATTGTAGGAAATATCGAGAACTCCAAGGTTTTTGCACAACTTAAGATGATCCAAGTCGTCTGCAAGATAAATTATTAAATTACTTTGACTTGGACAACTTTTGGTCAATATTATTGCAGCAGGCACCATCGTCACCGTAATGATAGAAATCGTATCTGTTCAGTTATATAGAATAGAAAGTTTACACATACCGACAGAACTAAGCATATTGTGAGCCATACTCAAAGTATGCAGATCAGGCACAACATTCAAATTCTCGATCTTCGTAATGAAGTTATGGTCCAAATTCAACGTGTCCAGCAGTGGACACCCGTTGAGGTTCTCAATCTTTCTCACAACATTGTAGTGAAGGTAGAGGCACTTCAGTTGGGAGAGAGTGTCAAGACCTTCGATTCTTTGAATGCCATTATTTTCTAGGAATATGCATTTCAATCCCGTGTATTCTTCTAGGTTTTCTATTTTGGAAAAGCCCTGGAAACATGACACTGTTAGCGTATTTCAAATATGTATCGTATAATAGTAGATCAGTTTAAAAGTTTTGATGATAGTTCACAGCGATTTTTAAATAATTTTACTGCGAATGGTACATGGCTACTGCAGTACGAGTTATGTTTACTAATATGCGTCTAAAAAAATGACAATATAACGTTGTCCATTTTACACCTGGTATTGCTCCGATTGCCAAGTATATTTGCGTGTACTGCGCTTAGCTTTTCATAGTATACAAGGCAGATTTTATTGATATTACCTTAAAATGCAAATACAGAATATCATTCAGGTATGGTGTACAGTAGAGTTTGTGTTGTCTGCAATGATTCTTAATGAATTCCTTCGTCATCCTGGGACCCTGCAACAGAAATAGGATACTACTTATTTTGTGCGATTTGAAGTGTCGTGTCGTTAATTAATTGATGTGTATTGTGTATTATTCCTATCTTCCTAGTGTTTATTGACCTTTTACTGAAAACTAAACATTATGTCACTTAGAAAAACTCTATACATGTCTAGTGGAAAAATTACCGGTTGATCCTAATAAATATAAAATATATGAAAACACGGAGGAATACTACTAAAAATACTAATCGAAACTATCGCGTGTATGTTGGTATACCTTGTTCATTTCTTCCAAATCCTTTTCGAGTTGTATCTGGTAGTCTCTCTGTCTTTTTCGCTCCTTCTCCGCTGCTTCCTCTTTCTTTTTCTGATCTTCTATCCTTTTCAGTTCTAAGGGCGTAAGTTTCTCCGCTTTTTCTGGTACTGTAATAACAAAATTTATATTATGACCTTAGTACACCATCAAAAAATTATTGCTCACGCTATTTGCTACACATAATATTCTGATAAATGTTACGCCTGAGTCTCTGGCTAGTTAAATGTTGTGTTGTGTTCGTTTGATTTACACGAGTGGTAAGATAGAAAACCTCATTTAATCACGTTACTTAAATACATTTACCTTTATTATCTCCATCTGAAGGCGGCACATCGCTTGTGGTTGGTCCCTTATCACCATCAGTGACCCTCACGTGATCGCCCTGGGCTCTATCATCAACTTCCACGATTGAAACCTTGCTAGTATTTTCTAGAACAGCTTTCTTCCTACTCTCCTCTCTTCTCAACATGTTGTTCGCCAACCTCAAAACATCTTTATTATCCTTCATTTTATCTTTGATGTCGTAAAGCAAATCATTTATACGTTTATTCCTTTCCAACTCTTGTTTTTTAAGCTCTGCCATTCGCTTATTCTCCTCATCCTTGTAATTAAACTCAACGTCCCACAATTCTTTCCTCTCTTTTTTTACGTCACTTTTACTTTCATCTTTAGGAGTATCTTGTTGTTTACTATTTGTATCAGAAGGCTTTGCATCAACATAAACTTTTTTTAATTCTTCAAAAGATTCCTTAGTTGGATGCAAAATGCCCTTAGACTTTTTCAATATATCATCCACTTCTTTAATAAAGCTTTTACACTCCTTATTTCTAATCTCATATCTTTCTTTACTCTTGTTGATTCTGTCTTCGTGGCATATCAATTCTGCGTTAAGTTTCTTTATCGCACTATTTATATCATCAATATGAGAATCTGTTACATTACTAATAGGCTTGTCGTCAACTTCTTCATTATCTTCAGTAATTTGAGTTTCATCAACATTTTTTATATTCTCCGTTTCTTTTATGGTGGGCTCAATAGCTCGCCCTCTCATTCTTGCGTCGGATTCTTCTTTCATCTTTTGATAGGCAACATTAGACTTCCTTGAATTTTCTAAAGCTTCATTAACATCATTGAGTAGTTCATTCATGCTATTCAATTTGTTTGTAATATCTTCTCTTATCAACGTGCTCAGATTCTCAGCACCTTCAACAATATTCCGGGCTAGATTTTTCATTTCATGAAATTCCATTTCTTTATTATCAGAGTTTTCATTGCGACTAGTTTCAAATATATCTTCAAGAGCATTATGTAATGTCTGTTCCATTTCAGCATCAAACTTTTGTGGTTTCTGCACTGCAATTCGATCTTCAGATACAAGTTCAACGCTATTTTCTTTTTGAGTTTCTTGAGTTTCTGCTACTGCTGTCGTATCAATTTCAGCTTTCATGGACACGTCAGCTTTATTCAACACTGAATTTATATCCCGCAGAGCTTTTTCTGTTTCTTTGAGTTTAGCCTCCATACTTTTGGGAAACACTTCATGGACATTAATTACCTCTTTATCTTGCTTCTTCTTTTCTTCGAACTTTGGTTTCCCGCTCAAATCTGGGGTGACCGGATTGTCTTTCAGAGAAATATTCATAGCTTTATTGATCTCATAGTTTTCTTTGATTTCGTCAAAAGATGACTTTCTTTTTTCCCCTTTTATAAATTGCACAGAAGATTCCTTTAAAACTGTGGCACTTTGAATTTCAGCTTTGATTAATTCTTCTTTGGACTCATCAGGATTCCCGGATTCTTCGTAATTGTCAGCCATTTTTAGTAACAAATCTTTAGTTTCTTGGTAACGAGTTTCATAGGACTTATCCGTGTATTGACTAACAACTTTCTCTATTGCCTCAAACTCTTCATCATCGCTATTGCCTTTCTCACTTTCAGTTTCTTCAGCCACTGGCTTTGCAGGTGGCTGATTCCTAAAGTCAGATACTGAATTCATTAAGGCCTGCATGTTTTTATAGTTTATCTTCCCAACTTTCTCAGTATCGCCTCCCGCTGAATCTATTTCATTTCTCATGTCAGCATAAGAAGCAATATTGATCTGATCCAATGGTATAGCAATTTTCTTTGTCTCTTCGGTGCCAGTCACAATCTGGATCTGCCTAGCCTTCTCGGCTAAAATAGGATTACCTTTTAATTTCTCCTTTATTTCTTGGACAGATAATGGTTGGTTGCAGTCTTCAATCGTTGTAAATGGTTGTCCGGTCATGACTTCATACTCCGACTTCACTTCCCCTGGACAGGAGGCGGCTATGTAAGGACGATTCTGGTGGTCTTTCAAAGGCTTCAACTCATTCTCTATAACTTTTTCTATGACATCTGCTGGAAACTTTGCGTCTTGAAAGAATATTTTAAGCTCCTCACGCTTTTTATCGATATACGCGGTGTCCACTGGATCATCAGGCACATCCATTATTTATTTCTTCGTAAAGATAAATATTTATTACGCAGTTGACACAAAACTAGATGTTTTGTCAGATAATTGCCATAGTTACAGAATTTATTGGATCGTTTTGTTTGATCGAAGTTTGTATTTGGAATTTCAAAAATGGCGCTCATAGTTTCGTTTTACGTTCTTTTGAGAAATATAATAATAAGGGGTAATCAATTGACTAAATGTGTTACGTTTTTTCTTATTTAAATAAAATTGTGAAACTTTGCAGTTTTAATCTAATAATATTAAAGTTGAAAATAATAAAATAATTCAGTCGTTGATACTGCTCAGAGTCAGAGCAGCTGCAAAAAAAAAATAAAAACTTTGTTTTAACATCGACCCAGCCGTCAGCTGTCAAAATTTTACAACAATCGCACAAAATGTCAAAAAATGGTAACAAAACAAATTGAATTGGTGAGTATTTTTAAACAATTTCATAGTTTTTATACAACTACACGCACATAATGACTGTTGTTAAACTACCCTGCGTGTTATAGAACGTGAAAAAGATGACGGACGAACGTAATTTTCGTTCGTCATACTACGAAAAGGTGGGATGCCGGGGTGTGGAAGAAAAGAAATCATTGGAGATCCTCATGAAGGAGAAACCTTGGGACAAAGTGAAGCTGAAGCAGTTCTGCCTGAGGTTCACTGTGCCCGCTGCTTACAGGAACTTGGTGTGGAAAGTTTTGCTTGGTGAGTGATTGATTTTCAGCTGTATGTGTTGTGAATACAATCAAATAATAAATAAATAATAAGGTGTTCCTACAGTCACTGACACTGATATGATGGGCGATCCCAATTAAGATCAGCCATGTGCGCTGGACATATTATAGTGCAAAAGTGCGCTGCTAGTAGCGCAAATACAAGTGTTCTTCTCTGTTCCCTTACTCTCATAGTTTGGTAAGACGGTTATCTGACATGATCAGGGAGATCGGGCGCAGGACCACCGGCTTAACGTGCTTTCCGAGACACGGGCGTACAACTGCCGACTTCCTAACTCCGGGCTGCTTTCTTTACAGAAAAACTCACACAAATTTTGCCCAAGTCTGGGGTCAAACTGGAGATTTAATAGAATGACATCCTTGTTGCACACTGATAAGCAAAACTTCAATTATTAATTAAATCTATTTCCTTTAGAGGATAGATACTATAGGATTTTTGGATAGTAGTTTTTATGTGGTTGTATCTAACTTGTTTATTCCTAGCTGGGAAACAGACAACAGAAGAAAGTATGAACATTTCATTTGGATATAACGATTTTCTAAATAAATAATTCATCTGTATTCTCTCTTTTCAGATATCCTACCAGTTTACCCAGACTCCCACCAGTTTGTGATGGAGCAGCGGACGGACCAATACAATGACTTACTCTATGCCATCGAGATGCTTGAGCTGGTGGACATGAAAGCCCCGCGGAATAAGATTCTGATGGAAATGTGGCTACTGGACAATGAAGAGAGGAAACCTCCTGTGTTTAGGGAAACTAATTTTAATGTAGGTATCTTATGATGTATTCAATGCTTTTAAGAAAATCTTTTCCTATTTAAAATACCATCAAAATCCACTAACCACTACTTTTAAAGATTTAAGCTTACATACATTATGTATAGACAGACCCCGCAAGTGACTTAGCTTTATACTATGTAAGTGATACATAAGGAAAACAAATAATAATTGTGGGTGCTAACTTATATAAAATGTTATATGTAATTTGTCCATTTGTTCTCACAAACTACATAAAGAAGTCCAATTCTTTTTTTTGCAGTCTGGAGACACATTCATGCCTATCGTGAACACATTGATAGAGCTGTATGATGATGAAGTGGACATCTACTGGTTGGCTAAGAGCCTCACAGAGGTTGTGAAATCCATGCAGAAGGATCTTCCTAAACTGAAAGAGGCGTTCCAGAGTATGCTTGAAAAGGAGGATGGAGAGCTTTACAAGTAAGGAATTCTTGTTAAGTCAGAGCAGAGTTAAAGAGAGTCATGTTTTTTAAACAAAGTTTTGTGGATGTAGTGACAGTCAGGCAGGAGCTACTACTTTGATATTCCGTTTTGTTCAAAGTATTTATAAGCCATCTGAGCTACCTTTCGCATTTAACAAACCCCCTTAGTTCAAACCCTTCCACATACCACTGTGTTTTTTCAAATGTGAAATTCATATGTAAGATTACTCAACACTTAAACAGTGAAGAAAAACATCATGGCGAAACCCGCACACCTACAAAGATATTCTTAGGTTGTGTAGTCAACCAACCTGCACTTGACCAGCATGGTTGACTAAGGCCTAATTGCCCTAATTTAGGGTAGGCCCATGCCCCAGCCATGGGGACATAATATAATGTTTGATAATGATGATGATAGTAACATTATATAAGACACAATCACAATACATAGAACAATTTTGGGTTTATTTTAATTTCAGCCTGGTATAGATTTATAGAGAGTTCTCATAATAATCATCTTTCATTTCTGTTCTTGTTTTAGCCACCTTGTAGAAGTTAATGCATTGGAAATTTTACCACTGACTAAGTGGTTCAACTGCTGTTTTGCTGGGATCCTGGAAGATACCTCTCTTACAAAGTAATAAAAAATTTGCCAGTAATTGGTTACAATTTGAAAATAATTTAAAATATGTAATATATATTAGATTTTTGTTATTAGGATATTTAAGATATTTTAAATTTTTGCAGGATTTGGGATAAAATCTGCAGCGGTGCGCCTAAAATATTAGCGTTTGCCGCTGTGATGCTAGTTGTGACTCTAAGGAGAAATATATTAAGAGCTAAGACGCCTGAAGAAGTTCTCAAATGCGTATCAGAGGTAAGAGCGTATTCTTATTAGATTTTTCATAATGGCTATAAATGCTGTCCTCCATGTCTATATACAATTATTTAAAAAAAACGCAATGTTGCCTAGTAATAAAAAAATATATGTATGGTAGATTTTTCATTTTCATTGTTATTTTTTCAGATTCCTGAACAATTTGAAGAAGTTATTGCTAATAAAGCAATCGAACTTTGGCAGTATTACGGTGCCCAACCACAAAATGATCAGCTCGCAAAGAAATGATGTATGACCTTCTAATGAGTTTTATCTCATTAGAAGTAAAAAAAAGCAAGGGAAATTTTAAAAACTATAAAATAGCATTCAATTAGGATGCCCATTTTTAAAAATAATTTAATTTAAGTGAAGTTGAGTATAAGGAAACTATTGAAATTGTGCTTTCTATAGCTAAGCTATGACATAGATGGTGTAGGCAGACTAAAGTTACTGCAATTAGGAATTAGTTATTCACTGAAATAGTCAAGCAACTAGTGATATTATGTATCAACGATTGTATTATAAATAAATTAAATATTACACGCTACGTTTACGCTGTTTCACTTACGCATTACCTACGCGAAATTACATAGAAAACATTATATTAACTATATCACCCGTCTTAGTAGAAACCGACGCTACATTCTTATGTAGTTAAGTTCGATATGAGTTATTCTTTTGTACGTTATAATTAAAAATAATAAATCACATTTTTATTATTCTCCATCATAACATGATTTTATTTTTCTCCATCATAATTAGTATTTAATAAAATAAACATATGGCAACACTAGCCTTGTCGCCATTTTGCAAGAATGTCAGCCAAATCATCAGCTCGCATTTTAAGTTAATTTTTATGTTATTTTTACGTGCAATTGCAGTGATTTTCGTTTTATATCATCAGTTTTACGGTTAATTGCCAAAATGGATCGCTTCATCAGTATGTGGAAGGTGCGGGAGCTGGCCGATAAAGTGTAAGTTCACTGTACTTTTTATGTAAATTACAACCATCTGTGATGATAAAATACTAATTTTGTTCCACGTTAAAGTACTCGTTGAAATGAAATGAATGTTAATGTTTCTGCGTCACTTGTTTTAAATGAGATTTAGTATGGACATTCTTGTGAACGTTTTTTATCTTTGTAGAAGGATGACTTTCTCAGTTTGTCTGAACGTTATCATCTCACTAGCCAAGCTAGTATGCACTAATGAAGGTAATACAGATAACCGGTTTCGAAAAAAAAATCCTTTTAGGCGGCAAATCTGCATCAACAAATAGACATGATTTTGGGTTATGTATCCTTGAAACTTATAAGTTAAGTTGAATGGATCTTTAAGATTTGATTTGTAAATATGAATCAAAGTTTATGTAAGTTTGTATTCCAATAAGTAAACTGAGTAAGTAGGTATATAAGTATTTGTCCTATAACTTCTTATTGATAATAGGTACTTGTAAACACAGTCAACAATATATGTGTTTATTGTAAATTCCAGCAATAATGTGTAGGTACATCTAATCTAGTAATTTGAAGTCCTTGTAATGATTACCCACTCTGTAATTGTAATGCATTATAAGAGTTCTTGTAGATAATATGTAAAAAATGTAGCCACAAACCGTTTATATAATTTTATAGGACATTCAACAAGTCATACAAAAATCTTATTACTGATCCTATTAGATAATAATTCTAAGTATAATATTTGATCTTTGGACCTGTTATAGTCAAAACTGTGTATGTGAAACAAAACAGTACCAAATAGTTATAGTAATCTATTCATGTAATTTCAAAGTTTATATAAACATAAAAAATCAGGAAATTAACCCTTAATCGGAAAATAATTCCCACCAGATTTTGAACCTTATCCAGTTGTAATACCCGCGAAAACCAATGAAAAAATTCTATATGCTGTATTTGATTAAGGGTTAAAGCCATCATTCACTATTAGCAAATTTTAATATGATAACATTATTGAACTATTTTTATTTGCGCGAGCACTACACATTTGAAATAAAACTAATTTTACAGATTAAATTCGCATGTATTGATATCCTAAACATTATTTAGAGATCCGATGTTTCGAGCTCTTTACAGCGCTCATGGTCACGGGTAAGACGAGGAAGTCTTGCCCATAACCGACCAAATGATGTTTAGAATATCAATACAAGCGAGTTCAATCCGTAAAATTAGTTTTATTTCAAACATTATTGAATTTCTTATTGGTCAATAAGTAAGGTCCACAAAAATTGAAAAGGTCCAGTATTTGATTCCTGGATCAGCCAAAAATTCAGTTAGTATTTCTGTAAAGCAATTATTCAGCCCTGAGTCAGGAATTTGGTGGTGATTCACCCATGCTGGTATTCTTGCTAAATGTAATTGGACACTAAATGAATAGTGCACAAATTACCTTTTTCATCACACATAATCTGGTTGGGAATGGGACTATTCCTTTTTATAATAACAAACCTGTCCCTGGGGAATTCCCAACCTTCCTGATCTGATAATGTAACTTGGCTTCGGCTTGTCAATCTCCCTTCCTCATACTAGAGCATTCATCTTTCCTTAAACAAATTTGCATCCCTTTGTTTGCCGGTCGTACCGGTGCCATAATGCCATTGCTGGATGAAGTGAGTTGTATTGATCATATTGTATCACCACTACTAAGTCATGCTATTTTCCATGTCATGTTCCATTCTGGCCAAGAAAAAGCATGTTGAATAAGTAAATTAAAGTAAGAAAACTGAAAATGACCCAGTAATTTTACCATGTTGTTTTGTTTTAATGAGCTCCCGATATTACGGCACTGTTGCAAGCGCCATGATCACGGGGTACTGAACATGGTAAATATCCCGGTCATTTTCAGTTTTCTAATGTGTGTAACCATGACAGTTTAAAATTGTAAAGTAAATAACTTGTAATTTTCACATCGACTCTATTATCTTACTATAGATAATTTAGATTACTGTAAGTCACACCTTCGGAGCGCCTATCAGTCAAGTAAATATTATTGATGTCACCAAGGCTGCCTCTTATCTTAATTCAATATTACATTTGATTTTGCCGTCGACTGGAAAAGTAAAAGTATTGAATATTAAGTGGACTACAAACTAAAATTTTGTATTTAAATGCAGGCCTCAATGAAGATTAGCAAAAGATAACTCTAGCTAGTTCCTATTATTAACTAAAACCTGTTACTGTAATGAAAGAGGGTAGGGGTGAGAGCCATCCGCTCCCCTGCAAGTCCGGTGATGATGACAAGGGTAACTTACTACAGTCATTATTGCAGTTAGGGTTAAGAAAATGGAAGAGGTACTTGCACAGTTAGCTAGCTCAGGACACACACAGTAAAGTTTGCAGGGGTGACTTATCTAGCAAATGGATGCAGTCCCTTTTATGGGGGTTGCCAAGCCACAAACCGATAGCAATATTATTTTATCTAGGTACCTCCCTTCTATTATTACAAATTCATATGGTTGCTTATTTTGTCAAACCTATTACAGTGAGATAATAGCCTACCTGTAAACAGGTTACCAGTGATGACTGATTGAAAAATTGATGTTTTCATTGAGCAACAATTTAGCTTGTTCATATCTAATCAGAACAACCACCTTGGCGTGTGCAGTAAACACATTAACACTAATTAAACTTGCATGCAGCTATTTGATTAGGTTTACTTGTTCTAGGTTTGCTTAGCCACCTGGTTCAAGTTATCTTTGTGTGAGTTGTCCTATAAATTCAGATTTGATGATTCATAACACGAAATTATCCCTGTTTATTTTAAGAGCTGAATATTAGTGAACACAATGTAAGCATTGTTTTTCATTTTTTTTTTTTTTTTTTTTTTTTATAATAGGCAAACAAGATGACCACACTCCGCCTGATGGTAAGCGGTAGTGAGATCCAAATATGAGGTCGACAGGCACAATAGATCATATTGCGCCTGTCGCACTCACCCTGAAGGCCTGCTTAAATGCCGTTTCACGCCCCGCCTGAAGAGCCCGGGATCATAGGAGGGAGGGAAAACATGAGCTGGAAGGGCATTCCATGCCTTAATGGCACGGGGCAGAAATGAAGAGCTGAACCTCTTAGTCCGAGCCACCAGCGACTGCATTGTATGTGGATGGCAGCGCTGTCCTGCACGTGTCGTTCGGGAGTGGAAAGGGGAGGGAGGGATTAGCTGAAATAGCTCTTCAGAGCATTCCCCATTAACCCTAGAAAGATAATCTACGTCAAAATGACTCCGTGCGTTTCGAAAAAATGCTGTCACTCTCTAATTTCCACGAATTTGGCGCCATGCTTCACGGACATTTCCTCGGCCTGGCCGAGCTATCGAATGGTGGTCGCGGCACCGAAGTAAGTTGTCCCGTTTTCGAAATACAACAGTTGCTGGAGTCAAAATGACGTATGATTATCTTTTACGTGACTTTTAGGAATTGGGTATGTGCTTCAATTAGGGTCATTTTGGTAACTTTTCTTAGTTTTAGCGATAGTTTTACCTTTAAATATTATTTATAAGTATTGTAGAATATCTGATCGCATTTAAAAATTAGAATTTACATAGACGAAAGCATCTTGGTGGGTCTTTTAGAGAGTGATGAGGATATTTCACCTGACAATACTGTCAGCAATCTCGAGGAACATTTGAGCGAAAACCATGTGCAGAGTGACATTGAGGAGGCATTCGTTAACTAGAAGAGGACCAATAGGCAATAGTATCCAGTCTACCACCTGAAGAAAATGCTGAACAAGTACCTTCATCAACAGCTTCTCGTCGTGATCAGATGTGCTCCCTTTTGTCGTGCAGTAGGAGGACCAACAGATGGCCCATGTGCCTTTTTTATGGAATACTGAATGTTTCATTCGTAAATACACATATAATATCAAGGCAAAATGTTCTCACTAAAGACAAGAAGCCTCTGACCGCCGCCAATCATGAATACTTGAGCACGGCTCACACTTCACACTATATGGTCATGATCTTGGAAGCGCTCACTGTGAAGAGGTATTTTCGAGATGAGATAAAGAATATGGTACCCAAAGCTGGTCCTGGACCAACCGGAGACGACATAGAAGAGCCCAATTCAAAGACACGTACTACTTACTGTGTTTATAGCCCCTCTAAAAAGCGTAAGGCTAGCGAATGTTGTAAAAGGTATAAAAAAATCAATTTGTCGTAAACATAACATTGACATGTGCCTGAGCTGCATCTTATAGATCTCAGTAGATTGAGAAATTATAAATCTATAGGGTCACTTGTTCCAAAGTAACAATATTACTAGAAATGATTAATTTGTCGAAAAATATCATTTTATTTTCATAAGAGAAGTACCTATTTTTCGTTACCTTTAAATTGGTACCCATTATGGTTTGGTGCTTTTTAAAATAATTATTGAGGAAAACTAATACATAACTATGTTGTATTTCTATTAAAACTAATATGAGAAATACATACACACAATACTTTATCAAATTAAGTAAATAATCTTTGAAATAATAGCGATTTAAAACTAAGGAGTCATTTTGACGTATGATTATCTTTTCCGTACACCTAAATAAGATTATCTTTCTAGGGTTAAAGAGACGGTAGAGAACACTAAGACCGGCAATGTCTCTACGTAGTTGTAGAGGCTCCAGAGTTTCGGACACCTCTACATCACCGACAATACGGATAGCACGTCGCTGCAACCTATCGAGAGCGTCGAGCAAGTATTTTGCGGAGCCATCCCAGAGGTGACAGCAATATTCCACACATGGGCGAACTTGTGCCTTATAAAGAAGGCAGAGCTGCACCGGTGTGAAAAATCGCCGCACTCTGTTCAGGATCCCCAGTTTGCGGGAGGCTGTTCTAATGACGCTCTCGATGTAATCCCGCTGGTTCAGGTCGCGGCGAACATCTATGCCAAGGATGCTAAGGCTATCCTGTATTGGTAAGGGGTGCTCTGAAGAGTAGGATGGGAAAGGAAAGGAGACACTTTACTAGAAAAAACACACACCTGTGTCTTCTTGGCATTGAACTCGACAAGATTGCATGAGCCCCATTCGGAAATGCGGTCCAAGACCCCGTCAAGCTCGGCGACAAGAAGGTTCCTCTTTTCCTCGGTTTCGGTCTGCTTTACCCCAGGTCTTCCAAAATAACGTGCGTGGACAGTGCTGTCATCTGCATAGCAATGAATGTTGCCTAGTGACAACATGTCATTGATATGCAGCAGAAACAATGTCGGCGACAGAACGGAACCTTGAGGTACACCGGAATTTATTGGGTGGAAACAGGAAGTGCGTCCGTCACAAAGGACACGAATCCTGCGCCCCTCCAAAAATCCCGCAATCCATTCGCATAAGCGAGGTGGCAGACCGTATGCCGGGAGCTTGGAGAGAAGCGAACGATGCCATACACGGTCAAACGCTTTAGCGATATCAAGGCTAACTGCCATAGATTCGCCGTGCTTCTCCATAGCCTCCCCCAGAGGTGCGAAACGTACGCTAGAAGATCACCCGTGGACCGTTTTGGTCTAAAACCGTATTGACGGTCATGCAGCAGCGAGTGATCCTCTAGGTAGCGGATGAGCTGGGCGTTAATAATCCGCTCAAACACCTTACCCAGTACTGAGGTTATAGCTATGGGCCGGTAGTTGGCAGGATCAGACCTGTCCCCTTTTTTGGGGACAGGCTGAACATTCGCCTCCTTCCAAGCCCGGGGCACGATGCCCGAGGTATATGAGAGGCGGTACAGGCGTGTGAGTACTGGAGACAACTCCGCTGCGCAAATTTGAAGTACTAACGCTGGAATACCGTCTGGGCCACTAGCTTTCCTTACATCGAGTGACTGCAACTCAGCACGTACATCACATTGCCTGATTCGGATCTCAGGCATATGAGCACCGCAATCTGGAATTTTAGGCGGCTGTGCTCCACCGTCATCAATGCAGGAATTGGCCACAAAGATTGGCAAGCAGATCTGCCTTCTCCTGCGGCTGATGAGCTAGTGAACCGTTAGGATATTTCAGCGGGGGCAACGAAGGCAGACAGAAGTTGGATTGCACATGTTTAGCCAGGCGCCAAAAGGAGCGGCTACCCGTGGGATGCCTAATAAGGTCCTGGCCAACACGTGCAACTCGCTGGGCATCTGCTCTAATGTAGGCCCTTTTGGTGGCCTTGGTGGCTTTGTTATAGGCTGCTTTGATTGAAGTAATATTAGGATCCCGGAGTGCATGAGCCCTGGCCCAGTTGCGGTACGCCGTCCGTTTCAGTTCAACGGCTGCGGCGCACTCACGACTGAACCAGAGATCATCTTTGCGACCGCTGGTGACATCAGTAAATGGAATGTAATACTCCATTCCAATACTGATCTCACCCGCAATAGCCGCTGCACACTCCGTGGGATCACTTCCTCCAAAGCAGCACTGCCCCCAAGGGATGGATGCGAAGTATTCACGCAAACCATCCCAATCTGCCGACGAGTAGCGCCACAGTCTCCGCGTCACCTCCACGGGTTGTGGGGAGCGGTGCATGGCACTGTTGCACCCACCAGGCAGTGGTCGGAGGACCCCAGTGGGGCACAAACCGACACTAGGTACCCCGATGGGTGGCTCGTCAGCAGAAGGTCCAACAGGGAGGGCGCTTGACCGACAATATCAGGCATCCGGGTGGGCTGGAGTACCAGTTGTGTCAGGTCATGCGTGAGAGCAAATGCGTGGGCGGCCCGGCCAGCATGGTCTGTTTTAAGGGAGCCCAACCAGGTGTCATGGTGGGCATTAAAGTCCCCTAAAAACACCAGCTCGCTATTGGGGAACCGCGCCTGAGCGATGTCTGCCGCCTGACTCAGATGGTCAAAGAGTCGAGTTGTCTCGGTGTCACCTTTATGGGACCGGTATATGCACACGTAGACTCTGCTCACAGAGCCTAAATCCACGTGCACACCAAGGATGGAGAGGGATGGGTCTTCGAGGCAGTGAAGACGGACACAGCAGACGTCCGCCCTGACGAAAAGGCACACACCCGCCTTGGGCTGGAAGGACTCTTCCAGCTCATAGCCCGGATATCGAAGGTATGCCGTATCGGCAGGGCAGCCAATCTGAGTCTCCGTCAGAAACAACATCGCAGGCCTCGCCGTCTCGAGGTGTTGGTGGACGGCGTTGAGGTTTGCATGGAGTCCACGGATGTTAGTGAACTCCACCTCAAACAGCGAGGGGTGGGGAGTTGGGATGCCGCTGTAGGACGATGTTGCGTTGGTTTTACTGCCATCGATTTTAGAGGGAAAGGGGGACGTGAAAGAGAAGACCATTGCTGCGGCAACAACGAGACAAAGCGTGGAGTCTCGCATTGGTATTGAGCTGTGCAGGTCGGAGTTGGCCAGTCCGCCGGACGGAAGGGCCCCGTACCCCCCGGAGGCGGACACGCCGGGTCCCACTCCGGGCACCACCCGGCACGACGAGCCGCTCCGGGATTATGCGCGACCTGGTGGGGCAGCCTTCGGGGGTGGTTAGTCTCCGTCGGGCCCCTGTACTATGCCGCGGGCGGCCAGCGGCACCACCGTTTCTACGGGTCTCCCTGGCCGGCGGGCTGACCCGCTCCGCCCGCACAATACCGCCGCTAAGGCTCCACTGGTCCGGCGCTTGCCGCAGCAATGGTCCCCCCTGGCTCCGGTTCGTACAGTGCTGATCCCGGAACGCGACCTGACCGAGAGAGGTCAGAGTCACTTGGCGGGTTTTACGCAACTGTATGGTGGTAACAGCAACCGGTCGACAAAATGTCTCCCACCTGAGAAAATATTAAATATTTAGCAATATTGCCATTTTGTATCACAGCGACACACATGAATGTCGTCTGGGCATTTGTGATAGACTTAGATTTAATTTAATTTTGTTTGTAGTTTCGGTTTTCTTTTTATTTATTTTAGTTCTAATTTTGTGTGTAGTTTCTGTATTGTGTTATTTTACTATTGATTTTCTTTTAATTTCCGATATTGCATGTATGTGTGTCTCTTGGTACTAATAAACAATTATCTTATCTTATCTTATCTACGTCTTAAAGTACAGTCATATGCACTGATGGTTTCACTCAACTTCAAACCTTATCATAAGGCAGTAAGAACCCATGGTGTACATATTTCAGTTCAGGCGTACAATCGTGTCATCAACATTTGATATGAAAACAGGCGAAAGATGTCCGCTGGACATAGCCCTCCCTAAATGAACTTTACAGCGATTCATCCAGAGCTGATTGCATCCAGTGTTCTGACCAGATCGTCGAATCGTCTTGTAGAGGGTCTTTCAGCTGATACGATACACTAGATGTGCCAGCGACTTCGTCCGCGTTTTGCCCTTCTTTTTTGATACATTTCCTGCTGTTTCTACGCTACTATTGGTCACAGCGTGTTGTTATATAGCATTAAGCCTTCCTCGATAAATGTTCTAATCACCACAATAATAATTTCTTAATTCAAACCAGTAATTCCTGAGATAAGCGTTCAAATAAACAAACAAACTCTTCAGGTTTATAACATTAGTAGATGAATGTGCGCAACAGGTGAAAAGTCCTGTGACTCACAGGCGCTATGTGGTAGCAAATAACATATCTGGGAATCAACAGCAAATGACGCGTCAAATAAAACCGGGATTACAGGGAACAAGCAGATTTCTACTTTAGCTACTCCACAAATATGACCATTAGTCGACCAACCCGCACTTAGCCAGTGTGGTTGACTTGATCGCCCTAGTTTATGGCAGACCCGGGCCCCAGCACTGGGGACGTATATGGGCCGATGATGAATGGTCCAATTTGTATATCACAAGTGACAAGTCTCCCTCAGAATACAGGCCATTACCGCCTTTTGTAGGTCGCGAACACCAACCCGTGCATTTATTTAACGAGGTAGAATACATCTCATTGGCATACATAGGCGGTCATGAATGGAGACTACTTTGTTAACGGTTGCGTAATAGCTTCGTTGATACGGCGAATGAAAAAGAATGGTACTTGCACGGCCGTCAAGGTCGATGAAGTTTTGCAATTTCGGTTTTTGTAAAAGGCACGATTACGGGTCAACTAGCTCGCGGTAGTGTTGTGTCAGCGATTACGTGATTTCTTGTAATGTTACGGGTTTAACAGTAACTAGGCTAATTCGCTAATGAAGTATCATTGTATACCAAAGCCGCTCTAAGTTGGCCGATTTGACACTTTTTATTTTATATTTTGCATTTATCCTTGTTAAGAGGAACATATTTAGCAAATCATAAAGAACGACTTTTAAAAATAAGACATTATTTCAAAATGTCAAATGCACCTAATTATCTAATTATTTGTCTTTTATTACTTAAAATAATTGAATTATAAAAAGAAAACGTAAAATTTCCACTCTGTATTACGCTTTTACGAGGTTACGCCGTTTGACACGTTTTCATAGTGACGTAATGGGTAATACTCACCAGCTATTTTTTTTAAATAGGATGAAGGATTTAATAAGTATTGTATTTTAAAAATAAATATATTTTTAAATAAGAAACTTCAATTCAAACTTCTGTATGTGAATAAATGTTTCTAATAAAAAGGACAATGGGCAAAAATATATGGAGCTTGGTCTATTTTTGAAATTTAGTGGCAGTCTCCGGAATCAGTATATATTGCGAGGCACTATTAAACAACACTATTTAAAAAAAAATCTTGAGCATATACCGGTTAGTTTAGAAGATATCGAATATTGTTGTCTTTGTATATTTCGATGATTCAATGCAAAAATTGTTTTATTTTTATAATATTCCTATTGTTAAGTGTATATTATAACTATTAAAAAGTCTAATATTTTTAAAGGTTTACAAGAAAATAAAAAACCGACCATATTAATTTTAAGATTTTATTATGATAAATACAATCACATACAAAAGCAATATAAAAACGTCCAAAGAAGTTTTGTCGACCGGTTGCTGTTACCACCATACAGTTGCGTGAAACCCGCCAAATGACTCTGGCCTCTCTCGGTCAGGTCGCGTTCCGGGATCAGCACTGTACGAACCGGAGCCAGGGGGGACCATTGCTGCGGCAAGCGCCGGACCAGTGGAGTCTTAGCGGCGGTATTGTGCGGGCGGAGCGGGTCAGTCCGCCGGCCAGGGAGACCCGTAGAAACGGGGGCCCTTCCGTCCAGCGGACTGACCAACCCGCACACCTCAAACCAATGCGAGACTCCACGCCTTGTCTCGTTGTTGCCGCAGCAATAGTCTCCTCTTTAAGCGGGCTTTCAGAGTGAGTGCGACAGGCTATTGTGCCTGTCGACCTCATATTTGGATCTCACTACCGCTTATCATCTGGTGGAGTGAGGTTATCTTGTTAGTTTAATATTTAAAAAAAATGCTTTTTTTATAAAAAAAAAGTTACTCGTCTATAATAATAGTGTCTAATAACGCAGCAGGTAATCGAATTTCATCTTGGTATCGTGCCGTGGCTGGGTGATTCCGTCAGACGAGTTTATACTATAAAAAAAAATGACACTTTTCGTAGGCGCAGGTTTATTGTAATTCTGAATTATCCTATTTAAATAAAAAACCGCTGTTTGCTTTTAATTTTATTTTTATTTATTTATAAAAAATATAAAATAAAAGCAAACAGCTTTTATGTAATAAGTTTTTATTTATGACACGTACTATAATATGCAATTGAAATTTGAGACTGCCACCCGATTTTTATTTTAGCCCAAAATGCCCATTGTCCTTTGTTGTAATTAGACCTTGCTTGGTTATAAAGTATAAATAACTGTTACTTATATACTTCGGCAATTTTACCGTTGACCCTCACTAGTGCAGTCAGTCTGACATGTGCCAAATCGGCCAACTTAGAGCGGCTCTGGTATAGTTAGTTAAAATCTATTAAGGTGTCATTCGTTACTATGTAAAACGCCTATGTAAAATGTAGGACAATTGGGTATTTGGAGTGAATCAAATCTATATTAATGACTAGCTGTGCCGGCGACTTCGTCCGCGTTTTTCACGTTTTTTTCACATTTTACATTGCTTCTTTGATTCTATTGGTCGCAGCATGATGTTATAGGTATAGCCTTCCTCAATAAATGAATGGCCTATCAAACCAAAAATCAATTCGAACCAGTATTTCCTGAGATTAGCGCCTTCAAACAAACAAACTTTTCAGCTTTATTATATCAGTATAGATTGCGCGGACTTTAACAAATGACTTCTCTCAGATGTTTTTAAGGATGCCCAATTTGTAACAAATTAGTTTTGGACCAGTCCAGTTCAGTTAATCAAACAATGAAAATCTTTTCTTTTTTTAAATCCTTACTAATACTATAAATGCAAAAGTAACTCTGTCTGTCTGTCTGTTACGCTTTCACGCATAGAGTACTGGACCGATTTAAATGAAATTTGGTACAGATATAGTTCAGAGCCTAGAAAAGGTTATAGGCTACTTTTTAACCGACTGCGCTATAAAGAAGTAATGTTTTACCCGTTAAACGTCTCTACGCGGACGAAGTCGCGGGCGGAAAGCTAGTTTACTATAAAAGTAGATTTGTAGATATGGTTTCTTGCGGTAGACAAATAATATTAATGAACATTGTCTACAGTGACGTCAACAGTAATGAGCTGGTAATGCGTCATTATGACGCAAATTAATTTAACTCATTGCGCCGGCGCATTTCACTGTGCTTGATGTATATGGGCGAATCCTGGTTCTATGCCTTTTGGCTGGGATAGATAAAAGTACTTTTTTTCCCCTAACTGACATGATACATGATGGCTTGGAGTAGCCTCGTCATCATTACCGGACTTGCGGGGGAGCGGATGGCTCTCACCCCTAGATTAAAGAACTAGATAAGATACGTCCTTTAGTAGGGATGACAACATTAACCAGTTCCTCTCGGGACGCCCATGGCGACTTCTAAGCGCTGGAGGGGCAGGGAAACCTTAGACTAGAAGGATTAATTTTGATCTTCTTCTGCTTCTTATCGTATGGTTGATGAACAACCTGGTGTCAGAGTTTTTAAGCCGCCCGTAGGCCTCTGACATGGCTTCACACACCGTTGAAAAATCTCTCAGGTGTGCTGGTTTCCTCATGATGTTTTCCTTTACCGTTAAAGCGCCGAATGTTGGTACATATGAATTTTGAAAAAACATATTGGTACCTTGCGGGGATAGAAGTGGCGACCTCTCGCATGGCAAGCAACGACCTTAACCACTCGGCCATCGACGCTTTTAATTTTGATACATTTTGTATTCATGTTGGTTGAGTGGTTAAAGTGGACTAATGATTCCACATCCGGCAACGCTTTTTTTTAAATGCCAATGTATACTTTGTTTGTGTATTAAAAAAAATCTATCTATCATCTTACAAATTTTTCTTTTTAAATTTTTGCTATACGCGCCCGCGCCCAAGAAAATGTTCTACAGAAATTTTCTTTATACCTTGGCCTCTATAGATTTTTTGCTTACACTCTGTAGCTCATATATATATGTATCTTTCAAGCAGTAACTATCACCCAATAGTACGATGATTGATTATTCACCCTACTCTTTGTCAACAGCACAAACGTAGTGATGAACTACACAGAAGTGGAGGGCAAAGTCCGCGAGGCCACCTCGGACGAGGCGTGGGGCCCCACCGGACAGCAGATGCAGGAGTTGGCTCTGGCCACCTTCACGTACGAGCACTTCCCGGAAGTGATGTCTATGCTCTGGCGAAGGATGTTGCACGACAACCGCGCGCATTGGCGACGTACCTACAAGGTGAGATGAGTACTTAACTGGGATGATTGGCTTAACAGTGGTTAGTGACCCTGGCTGTGGATTTCCACGGGACATTTGTCCCGTATATCCCTTGCCAGCTTCTTGATAGCTGTACTAAATCGCCATACTACAACCGCACCTACAAGGTTACATGCACGACAACCGCACCTATAAGGTAAGATGAATACTTAACTGGAATGATTGGCTCGGTGGAACAGTGGTTAGTGTCCCTGGCTGTGGAAATGTCCCGTATATCCCTTGCCAGCTCCTTGATAGCTGGACTAAATCGCCATACTATAGCCCCACCGGGCAGCAGATGCAGGAGTTGGCTCTAGCCACCTTCACATGCGAACACTTCCCGGAAGTGATGTCTATGCTCTGGCGAAGGATGTTGCACGACAACCGCGCTCATTGGCGACGCACCTACAAGGTGAGATGATATTAATATATATTATTTGGTTCACCGCTGTCTATCTAAGGATAGGTCTTGCCAGCTCCTTGATAGCTGGACTCCTTCGGCGAAAGCCGTCTTTAGGTACCCATTGTGTTACAATTTTCGACCATCTATCTCCCTTCAGCTGCATTGCAATAGGATGATACACAGGTTAATAAAAATAAATGTGTATGTGTCTGGGTGTGTTGTATTTGTAAGATTTTAGACTTTCGCGTTCCATTACACTAAATATTAGACTGTATGGTCGCGCGACCACGATTGGTGTAACCCAGTCGAAACGTCGGGCAGTAAGTAGCTATGTAATATGCTACTCCTAATAACGCGTGTAGACCCATAAAGTCTAATATTTAGTGTTGTATTTGTGTCTCCACTGTTAATTCTGATATGCGTAACACTTACCACGGGAGCAGATCAATGTAAATGATGTTGTGCAATATTGATTATTTATTTTCATCATACGTCCCCACTGCTGGGACATATTTTGGACAATGCTCATATTATCTTCCGTACTTCCCAGTGCCTGCTGCTGCTAAGCTACCTCGTCCGCAACGGTTCAGAGCGTGTGGTGACATCGGCGCGCGAGCACATCTACGACCTGCGCTCGCTCGAGAACTACACCTTCGTGGACGACGTGGGCAAGGACCAGGTAGTACACGCTGCTGCCGATAGATGGCGCTGACACGTACTTTTGATACTTATAGCAAAACTACTTGCACCACTGGTGCTATCAACCTGCGCTAGAGAACTACACCTTCGTGGACGACGTGGGCAAGGACCAGGTAGTACACGCTGCTGCCGACAGATGGCGCTGACACGTAGTTTTGATACTTGAAGCAAAACTACTCGCACCACTGGTGCTATCAACCTGCGCTAGAGAACTACACCTTCGTGGACGACGTGGGCAAGGACCAGGTAGTACACGCTGCTGCCGATAGATGGCGCTGACACGTACTTTTGATACTTATAGCAGGACTAGTGCGCAAAACTACATCCCGCAGCCAAAATTATAGCATTGTCACATAGTATATTGACAGTATTTATTTAAGTACTATATAATATATCAAACTGCCACTATATTGACAAGGTAAAACCATACTAATATTATAAAGCTGAACAGTTTGTTTGTTTGAACGAGCTTATCTTAGGAACTACTGGTTCGAATTGAAAAATTACTTTTGTGCTAGATAGACCATTTATCGGATAGAAAAGAAGATAGGGAAGGCTTTAGGCAGTATAACAGCACATAGGAGCAAAGAAACAATGGAAAATGTGAAGTCGCTGGCGCAGTTAGTATAGTATATTTATCGCCAAATAATGTGTTCCAGGGTATAAACGTGCGACACAAGGTCCGCGAGCTCATCGACTTCATCCAAGACGACGAGAAGCTCCGTGAAGAACGCAAGAAGGCAAAAAAGAACAAGGACAAATATATAGGTGAGTTCAATTATGACCAGTGAAAATTTAGAAGTAATTCTCCTTTATGGTGCGGAGATTCGAACCCATGTTTCAATTAGCGCTTGTTAGTTAGGTTTAAATACATTTATTTATTTACTCATAAGAACACAATACAGTTCACTTAAAAATAAGGTAATTATAAAAATTTTTTGTTAACATTCCAATTCAACCGTCTGAGACAGCATTATCATCGTGTTGGTTTTCCAAATTGGTAAATAATTCAATGCATGCATCCGAGTTGCATGTCATCATCATTATCATCAGCCCACACACGTCCCTACTACTGGGACAGGGGCCTACGCTAAATTTGGGCGATTAGGCCTTATTCGACCATGCTGGCCAAGTGCGGGTTGGTCGACTACACAACCTAAGAATTTCTTCGTGGGTGTGCAGGTTTCCTCACGATGTTTTCCTTCACCGTTAAAGCGTCGAATAATCGTACATAATGAATTCCAAATTTGAAAAACACAGTGGTACGGGCGGGGTTTGAATCGGCGACCTCTCGCATGGCAAGCAACGACCTTAACCACTCTGTCATCGATGCTTTTATAAAACTTACCAAATATACACCGTGAAATTTTAGTGGTTGTTTTCCCGCAGTAAAATGATTCTATCTTAGTAGTACAAAAGATGTGTGCAGTTCTTTTTTGGTAAAATCAATAAATGCCGGTTTTACGAAAGGTTTAACCGTAATTCGAAAGCACGTTCGAACCACTTTATGACTTAGGGTGTAGAGCTTCTTTAGCTTTAAGCATCGATTTCATACGGCAAGCAGTACCTGAATAAGTCACATCATCAAAAACAACGATAGCTTCTCTCGTTTTCGAGTTGGAAAATTATTATTCTGAAAAATCGAAAAAAAAAAAATTTTTTTTCGAGGAATAATTTGCATGATTCGATAGTATTACTAAAGGCAAATCGTTCTGCCACGGGAAAACCACCACTTAAATTTCACGGTGTAGAGGATGCTCGCGACTTCGTCTGCGTAAAATCTGATGTTAATGTATTTTGATAAAGTAATTGACTGTGTTATGCAGGCATGTCGTCGGAGGCGGCAGTGATGGGGTCCCGGGGCGGCGGCGCGGGCGGCTGGGGCGAGTACAGCGACCGCCAGGGAGCACCCGTTGACTGGGGTAAGCTACTACCCCTATAATGACTAATGACTGGCTCGGTGGAACAGTGGTTAGTGACCCTGGCTGGCTGGTGGTTCCAAGAGTCGTGGGTTCGATTCCCACTCGGGACAAATATTTGTGTGATGAACATCGGTGTTTGTTCCGTGTCTGGGTGTGATAATGTATTTAAGTATGTATTTAATAATATATTTGTATGTATATCAGTCTCTGACGCCCATAGTACAAGCTCTGCTTAGTTTGGGGTCAGATGACCGTGTGTGGAAATGTCCCAGATATTTAGATATAAAACCCTTTTACCCTCTGCCTTAAACATGAGTTTAAAAGTGACGGACTCGATATCGCCTATGTAAAAAATGTCTATGAAAAAATGTATTTTATTATGAACTAGCTTTCCGCCCGAGACTTCGTCCGCGTAGAGACGCTTAACGGGTAAAACATTACTTGCTTATAGCGCAGTCGGTTTAAAAGTAGCCTATAACCTTTCCTAGGCTCTGGACTATATTTGTACCAAATTTCAATTATATCGGTCCAGTACGCTATGCGTGAAAGCGTAACAGACAGACAGACAGAGTTACTTTCGGATTTATAATATTAAATAATAAGGATTAGAAAACTGAAAATGTCCAGGATATTTACCATGTTGTTTTGTTTTAATGAGCTCTCGATATTTCGGGACAGTTGCAAGCGCCATGATCACAGATGAACTGATATCGAGAGCTCATTAAAACAAAACAAAATGGTAAATAATATCCCGGACTTGTTCAGTTTCCAAAGGTGTGTAACCATGACAGTTCAAAATTAAATATCCGGATACTTTGGCTGTAATGAAAATAGCAAATTAATTGTGTTTCAGAGCCTAAAGAAAGGAGAGAGAGGGAAGACGACGATGATTATGAGAGAGAAGACTCGGACGGCGACTATGGACACCGGAAACCCAACAAGTTAGTACTTATATTTGTACTAATACATTAACCTTATAATCAAAAGGTACCACATTTCGAATATTTATTTATTTCCTTGACCTTATAATTGTTAACCTTATAACAGAATAATTTTCTTATTATTCCTGTTGTAAGTTTAAAGTCGGTTGGTGGCTATTGGTAGTAATCGCTGTGTAAGGACCGAGAAATTCGAGTCCGGGCTTAGGCATTTGTGTGAGTTTTTCTGTAATGAAATTACTCAGCCCGGAGTCAGTCATAGCCATTAGCCATGTGTGGAAATGTCCCAGATGTATAAAAATATTTTTTTTTTATTACTTTGCCAATACTGTCTCACTGCTAGACTAGTGCCTGTTATGGGCATCAATCTTTTTCGGCCTTCCTCTTTGTCAACATCCATCTGGCCGTTGCCTTTTGATATTGAGTGACTAGTTTTGCCCATTTAATTATTATGGACTTGGATATCTTTTCATTTTCTCATTTATCTTACTTGAAAATATGTAAATCCAAGTTATAATGTTATTTGTGTAGTGTAATTTTTATCTCCTTTTGATTGCTCCTTTTGTAATGTATTCAGAGTAATATGGACTTTAACATAAGTTTATTTTTACAAACTGTTTGAACTATATAATGCCATTGCCGTGTTTAGCTATGATCGGGGCGCAAATTTAACTGTTTTCTTACCTAAAATAATTTTTGTATAAGCCTGGATTTGTGTTCTGTTGCTGTACCAAATAAATAAATAAATTATCATTTTCAACTTCGAGATTATGACTCTACAAATAATCCATGGCAATTATTCTCCAGGGAGAACGTGTACCGCGACGCGGAGGTGATAGCAAGCAGTCCCCCGCGCCGCGCCCGCTCCCCCGACACCAGCGCCAGCATCGCCCGCGCCTCCAAGCAGCTCAGCATCACCCTCAAGAGCCCCAAGCACAAGCCAGCCACGCCCGTCAAGAGGATACACCTGGGTGAGTGAGACTACCTACACTGCGTAGCAAATAAACTGGGCCCACCAACCATTTTTCATACAAACATGTCCAGAGGGCCTACCATGAATTGGCTATCGAAAACTTACTTACGTTAAATACCTCGAGTTGTTTTTTTCATACGGCTGATTTTAGTTTTTCGCGTAACCACCAGAGGCGCTGTACAAGTTTTTCATAGACATATTTACGTAGGCGATATCGAGCGCGTAAGTTTTAAACTCATGGTAGCCCCACAGTTCTGAGGCATATAAATGTAGGCATACAAATGTTAACTGCCTCGTTGGTCTATTGGTAGCAAGCGCTGCGTAAGGAACGAGAGGTCCCAGGTTCGAGTCCGGGGTCAGTCAAAATTTGTGTGAGATTTTCTGTAATGAAATTACTCAGCCCGGAGTTAGGAAGTTGGCGGTTGAACGCCCGTGTCTCGGAAAGCACGTTAAGCCGGTGGTCCTGCGCCCGATCTCTCATCGGTCATGTCGGATTGCCGACTCACCGAATTATGAGAGTAAAGGAAAAAAAAGTGCACTTGTGTTTGCGCGAACACTTGTGCACTATAATATGTCCTGCGCACTTGGCTGATCTCAATTGAGATCGGCCGCCATGGCCGAAATCGGTCGGATGCCTTATAAATGTAAAAGTTTTCATCATCATCATCATCAGCCCATATAAGTCCCCAGTGCGTGGGCACGGGCCTACCCTAAACTAGGACGATAAGGCCGTAGTCGACCACGCTGGCCCAGTGCGGGTTGGTCGACTACACAACCTTAGAATTTCTTCGTAGGTATGCAGGTTTCCTCATGATGTTTCCTTTCATTGTAAATGCGTCGAATAATCATACATATAAATTAAAGAAAGTAAAAGTTTTAGAGCTATGGTAATAATTAATATGTAAATAGATGTCAGAAATTCCTGCCTGAAAGCCTTCATGTCCGAGACATCGCTGATAAACTGCAAGAGTGCCGCCTACGTTGGTACGGTCATGTTTTACGGAAACCGGCAAACTACGTAGGGAACAAGTGTCTAGCCATGTCGCTACCGCCGGGTCCCGGCAGAAGGGGAAGGCCCAAGAAGGCCTGGCTTGACGTCGTAGTGGATGACATGCGTGCCAACAAACTCTCCATAAAGGATGCCGAAGACCGTGCGAAGTGGAGAGCTAGGAGTAGGAAAGCGGACCCCGGGCTCCGCAAGGATGCAACCGGGAAAACGCCAAGATGATGATGATGATGATGTCAGAAATTATCAATTTTTAAAAAAATATGTTAATTATTATTACTCTAGAAGTATGCCAATTTTCCATAAAATTCAACTGCCTCGTCGTTTCCGTTTTTCTTAATATTAAAAACAACTAATGTAAGCTTTAGTATGTATGTCTTGACCGCTGGGATAGACGAGTTCTGGAGTGGATACCGCGTCTCGACAAACGTAGTGTAGGACGCCCGCAGGCCAGGCGGAGTGACGATCTGCGCAGGACGGCTGGTAGGAGCCGGATGTGAGTGGCCGAGGATAGAGGATAGCTTTTCTTTTCTTCCACATGTCATTAAGGCATGGAACGCCCTTCCAACTCATGATTTCCCTCCCTCCTATGATCCCAGGCTCCTCAGGCAGAACCTGAAACGGTATTTGGGTCATTCTACTTTTTAGTGCAGGTTTTTATGACTTTAATAAACCGTTAAATTTTGATATTTATCGTACATTTAAATCTATACTTATATCTGAATCAATAATGATCTGCAATAGGATGTGTGTTTTACTGTTGTTATCTTTTTATTTCGACGTTTTGTAATCTTCGATTTCAAAATTATACAACTTTGTTACGTCCCTAAAGGTAGTACTGTATTTTTTGGGAAATACCACTGTGTTAACGGTAAAAAGTATGAATAACTAGCTGTGCCAGCGACTTCGTTCGCGTTTCCCCCGTTTTTTACACATTTTCCATTGTATCTTTGCTCCTATTGGTCGCAGCGTGATGTTATATAGCCTAAAGCCTTCCTCGATAAATGGTTTATACAACGCAAAAAGATTTTTTCAAATCGAACCAGTAGTTCCTGAGATTAGCGCGTTCAAACAAACAAACAAACTCTTCAGCTTTATAATATTAGTATAGATTAAAAATACATATAAGTGGTGAGCATTTGGGAGGCCTTTGTCCAGCAGTGGACATGAGTGGGCTGATGATGATGATGTATTGACTTGTATTTTTCTTTCTCCAGGTGCAGCGGCCAACTACGGTCGAACGGCGCCTACGCCCGCGCCTACGCCGGCGGCCGACACCTCCGCGGAGCTGCTAGACGACTTGTTCAAGACCTGCGCCGCTCCACCCCCCGATACACCCCAAGTTACACCCCAAGTAACACCCCATCCTGCGTTGGCTTTGGAAGACGACTTCGATCCTAGGTAAGTTGTGTACTAAACTAGGGGAACCTTTATGTAGCTGCTTGACGACCCCAAGTTGACTTTGGAGGACGACTTCGATCCCAGGTATGTTGTGTGATCCTAGTGTATTGTTTTACAGGATAGATATAAGCCAACCAAAACTATATTATTCAGGTATATTATTATATGAAAACCTTTCTCTTAAATCCCTCTATCTAATTAAATAAATGTGTGTATTTTTGAAGATTTAAGCATACATAGGGACAGATAGAAAACGACTTTGCTTTATACTATTGCACTAATAGGAGCAAAGAAACAAAATAAATGTGTAAAAAATGCAGACGAAGTCGCTGGCACAGCTAGTAACACAATAAACTAACGATGGTCACCCCAATGACAACCGTTATATGGGTGTTGCCAAAGAGAAATGCCAAAAAGAGATGAAGAGATGACCTGCATACCCATGATAGGAACTAGTCAGCCTTGGCCGCAGATAGACAGCTAAACAAAAAAAAATTAACGCTACAAATTCCTATCTCGTAATTTATCATCATCAACTTAATATTCCAGAGCGGAAGAGCCCCGGACCCAGTCAAAAGACAACTCGGACTTCGGCGAGTTCGCGGGCGCGTTCGGCGCAGCCCCCGAAGCCTCTAGCGGCGGCTTCGCGGACTTCAGCAGCGCCTTCACCGAAGCACCCGCGTCTGCGATGGCGACTCCGCCCCTTGCGGCTGTGGCTACGCCCATTGTACCGCTGGCCACGCCCCTCGTGCAAGCCACGACCCTTTTGCAGAGTAACCCTGGTGAGTGAGCTAATTCGTGGCAGTAAAAAACTAGATTTTCACACGCCTTTACAGCTAAAGCCTCGCCTATTGTACGGCTGGCCACGCCCCTTGTGCAAGCCACGACCCTTTTGCAGAGTAACCCTGGTGAGTTGACTGAGTGAGCTGGTTCGTGGCAGTAGAAAACTAGGTTGTTATACCAGAGACGCTCTAAGTTGACCGATTTGACACATGTCAGACTGACTGCACTAGTGAGGGACGACGGTAAAATTGCCGAAGTATATAAGTAACAGTTATTTCCACTTTATAAGCGACAAGGTCTAATTATAACAAATTTTTATTAAAAACATTAATTCACATCCAAAAGATTGAATTTAAGTTCCTTATTTATAAATATATTTATTTTTAAAATACAATACTTATTAAATCCTTCATCCTATTTAAAAAAAATACCTGGTGAGTATTACCCACTACGTCACTATGAAAACGTGTCAAACGGCGTAACCTTGTAAAAGCGTAATATAGAGTGGAAATTTTACGTTTTCTTTTTAGAATTCAATTATTTTAGGTAATAAAAGACAAATAATTAGATAATTAGGTGCATTTGACATTTTGAAATAACGTCTTATTTTTAAAAGTTGTTCTTTATGATTCGCTAAATATGTTCCTCTGAACAAGGATAAATGTAAAATATAAAATAAAAAGTGTCAAATCAGTCTTCTAAGAGCGGCTCCGGTATACCCGCCTCTACAGCGAAAGCCCCGCCCCTAGCGGCTCTAGCCCCGCCCATTGTACCGCTGGCCACGCCCCTTTTGCAGAGTAACACTGGTGGGTGAGCTGGTTAAATGTACTATGTTGCAGATCTGGTTTCATTTTCTGGTGTTGTTGATTGATTCATTTTCACCGAAGTCTTGAACATTCGAGGTAGATTTCGAGATCTTGATGAGCTCTGCTCTCATGGCGGAGTTAGTTAGTAGAGACGAAGTTAGTTAATATTATTTCTACTTTCATTAAATATATGTTTTACTCTACATTTGATACTGCCATATCGTATTAAAACCCATTCAATTATAATTTTTTTAAATCTAATGACTCAATAATTTTTAATTGACTTCAAAAAAGACCGATTGCAACAATCATCCTCCCCCCTCCCCCCTTATAAGGCTGCCAAAAACCATGTTTCGACTTCGAAATGTTCACCTGATAGAACACATTTTCCAATAATCACTTCACTGTCTATACAATAAACGCTTCCGTTCCGCAGCGCCCCCGGCATCGAACCTTGACCTCTTGAGCGAGCTGTCGGAGCCCAGCGGCTTCGGGGCGCTCGACCATCTGTCCTCACAACTGGGAGCAACCACTTTACAACCTGCGCCCACACTTACAGGTAACATTTCAATCAATACATAGTATAAAACAAAGTCGCTTTCGCTGTATGTCCGTATGTATGCTTAGATCTTTAAAACTACGCAACGGATTTTGATGCGGTTTTTTTTAATAGATAGAGTGATTCTTAAGGATGGTTTGTATGTAAAATTTACCCGAAGCGAAGCGAGGGCGGGTCACTAGTTTGTTTATAAATAAAACTAATTTTACAGATTGAACTCGCGTGTATTGTTATTCTAAACAGGACAGTCTTGGCCGTAAAATTAGTTTTATTTCAAACTAGTGGTCCCGGCGAATTTCATGCCGCCAATACTGATTCTTTTTCTATATTTCTCATTGAAACCATCCCTGGACTACGACGAACATTTTAAAACCAAAATTACCTAAATCGGTCCGGGCGTTCTCGAGTTTTAGTCAGACTAACGAACAGCAATTCATTTTTATTTATAAGATGTGTAGTGTTCGCGCAAATAATATGAAAATTGGTTACACATACCAAAAAAATTGTTTTCGCACTATCCCTCATATTAATTGCTTTGTGATCTGATCGATGTAATTAAGTATACTCGTATAAGTTTGACTAAATAAATACATGTGACTGTTTCTATTTAAACCAATTACCTCTATAATTTATATAAGTACTTACATATTTATAGAATTAAGTGAGAGTAGCTGCATGCTTCAATATCTAGTGTATCAATCAGTTTTGGGCACATTCAGGTATTTTTCCGTTCCAGGAGTCACGGTCCAAGACGCCTCCAGAGCTGTCATAGACACAATACAAGCAATAGACACGATCAGGACGGAAGCGGAAGTCATGCGGATTAAGGTGACCATAGACAATCTAAAGGAGGTACTCCCAGGACCAATCACAGCTCAGAAACTGTCGCGGACCGACGGCTATGCTTTTGATAGCGAATCTCTGGATATATATTCTCAAATGATTAGTGTTATCATCAAAGTGGTTTTGCCGCACTGGCCGATACTAAAGAATGATATAGTACCGTTATTCTTAGTCGAAGATAGCTTCTTTGCAAGCCACGAAATACTAACAGTACTATGTGGGTTTCTCAAACACGAATCAGACATGGTCGTATTGAAAGCTTTGACTTTCATCTTACTAAAGTACGTGAGATCCGACGCGGTCCTTACAGCCATACTAGACTGTAGCTACAAAGAGCCAGAGGAAAATAGTAAGAATTATAAGCACAAAATGGAATGGGAGAATTACGTACAAATGCTGGCAACACTGCCCGAAAGGGTTGCCAATAGACTGCAAACGGAAACTCCCAAAGAGTTCTCCCATGAGAATTACTCGTACAAATTAGTGTTTCACGTGGTTCGTAGCATAGATTATATGACTGAGAGCTGTTACCACCAACAAGCTACTTACGATATAGCTTACTTAGCTCATTTCTTATCTAAAGCCATAATAAACTACAATAGTTCTGACGCCATATCCAAATTTATGGACATACTGATCGCATGGAACTGCAAAGATGAGGACATGACGAAATTCATCCTTAGAAAACTCACTCAGATTCTGTTCAACCGTCTAAATCGCCAGGCCATAGACAACATAGCGGTTATACTGCTCAAAAAGTGTCCCATAGACTATAGAAGCGCAGGCGAACAGCCAATTAGACACATCCTTGGTGATAATATAGATATGAGTAAAGATTGGAACGACATCTTGACCTTTCGCATTCCATTATTCTTCAAGCCCCACGATTATAAAGACACAACAATAGTCGAAAATCTCATTTACTATTTGTCCACTTCTAAGCAGAATCAAGTTGAGTCATTTTCGAATTTAGTCCACAAATTGGCATCAGTTTGGTCGGATATTAAAATGATTAACGTATCCAACATTCCACAACATATGTATATATCACTGCTATTGATATTAGCTATAAAATATCGAGTACAAATGTCTCTAAGAGACAAAGTCGGTTGGGACTTGATTGAAATCAAAAGCATCCTCTTTAAAGGCCTATCTAGGCATTTGAGAGTCCTAATGCCAGAATTTAGGTTCATAGGCATGACTTCTATGGAGATAGTCTTCAAAACGTTAGCCGATATCGATGAAAGCGAAAGAGAGGCGGCCAACTCTCTGTCCTTTGATATTGGCGGAAACGAAATGTGCCAGGAAAATCATGCGATCTTAAAAAGCATAGTCACAAAATGCTTCTTGGATCCCCAAAGGCAAATACCTAAGAATTTCAAGTTGAAGTCAATTGATTTGAAAGGTTTGCTCGACTTGATTGCGACTAAAGTGATGGATGATGAATATAAACCTACACAGAACACAATAGTCACTTGTGCTGTGAAGACTTCTCAGCAAACTAAAGAGATAGTCAAGTCTATTATAGCTGTTAAATTGGACGCCTTATGTGTCCCGAAAGAGACCCAAGAAGATGATGGAGAGACATTAGATTCAGACGACGATTTGCAACCCTACGACATGAGCAACGATATGCCCATAGCGATCCGTAAAAGGCCCAATTATCTTAGAGATTTGCTGGAAACTTTAGTCGAGGCTAAAGACTTGGAAACGTTTGAGGCTAGTATGGAGGTGGCGGAGGAATTAGTAACGAAACAACTTAAAGCCGAAGACAGGAAGCTAGCAGAAGATCTATTGAACCTATTCGTTCATTTGGAAGAGAAATACCACGTGGATAACTTCGACAGTCTCAAGTTTAATACAGTTGTGGCGATCGTTTGTAGCCAGCCAAAAATCTGTGCGGAGTATCTATGCAAAGAAATCCATACGGATGTGGGAAGATACTCGATTGCAACCAAAATCTTTATGTTGGACGCTCTTTCTGAAGCGGCGAATAGAATAGCCGATGTTCGGTCTGGTAATGACGAAGCGAAAAAACCAGAGATTATAAGTAAAGAAGATGAAAGTGACAGTATACCAGCTGAGGAGATTATCAGACGTCGATTGATCAATAAGACTCGATACTTCCACTCGATACGACCCCATCCGTTCTCGAAAGCGAAACGCAACGAATTCGCAGCGGTGTCCGATTATTTCTTCTACCCTCTAGTCTCTGGTTTCGGGCATAAACAATTGTCTCTGAGCTACCACAATATGAAGCAAGACGTCGATAGTATATTGCTACTGAAATACTTGAACGTTGTCGGCAATATTATATTGGCGTCGAAGAATTGTCCAAAAAGTTCGTCTTATTGCTGGGAGATTCTGCAAATTTTGATTTACATGAGGCATACTGTTGACCCGAAAATAGAAATGGCCGTGATCTCTCTCTTAGCATCTGTGGTCCTGGTGTTGCCACCATCGATTCTGCAGACAGAGTTCTTCAATGTGATGCTAGATTTTAGAGCATGGTTGACAGATTGTCTGAGCAATATCGATTTGACGATGAGATTTGGAGGGCCTAAGACAGAGTCCGCTATGTTCGCTGGACAGGTTTTGTATCTTATCGAGAAGGCTTTGTCAGAGTCTGAATAGATTTCTGATTGAAATAAGAGAAAGAGATCTTATGTACAAATGAGATGGAAATACCTACATAAATAGTACCAACGCGCAATTTAATGGAGCACAGTTTAGCTACTTACTACGGATTTTAAATACATAGTCTCTCATTGTCATATATTCATGGTAATACATATATGTAATCATCATAGACTAAGCGAAATTTGAATATTACTCCTTTATGATGTTTTAAACTTTTTTAAAGTCAACTTTTTGTCATACTCTAGGAAACCAGTTTATAAATGAGTATGTTAATCCTTTTTATCGTTCCAATTAATGTCCTATCAAAGGATGTTGGTAGCTTACGTGTTTAAAAGTGCATGAAGTCAAAAGTGACCAGTGATCATGATTTGCTGTGTGAACTTAGTGTTTAAGATTATCTGAGCTTAGTGTTTAGGATTTGAAATAATTATCCAAATGCGAAACGCAAAGGGTGATGTGTGCATTAGAATATATAAGATGTAGTCATTATTATGTTCAAAATTATTGATGTCTAAGCAAAAGTGATAATTGGATTGTAATGAAATTACCCCACCGTTTTTCTATTAATAAAGTTTCTTAACCATCTTATTATGTGATCGAATTTTGACAGGATAATCAAACTTTATTGTTATAGAATAGAATTTAATTTAAAACATGCCTAACTTTTTGAACGCTTTGTTTGTAAATTATCACTGTATACAATTTTCGAAAAACAATCTAACTGTAATGAGTTTGAATAGCTTGTCAATGTTCGTATTTTTTGTTATTTGGTCACATTATCCCGTTCCTTAGCAATTTTACAAGTTATTATTATTATATTCAAAATGAAACTGGTAAGTATATCTAGCAAACAGTCACATGTATTTAAATATTTTCTTTATTATAGGTACAATCAGCATCAAATAGTTACTAACTTTACAAACATTTCGGACCATCAATTACTTAAAATAGACTGATATTTATAAAATTTGATGCTAAATATTAGTCTTTATGGGTCTACACGCGATATTATGATAAGTAAATACATAGCTACTTACTGCCCGACGTTTCGACTGGATTACACCAATCATGGTCGCAAACGAACTACTAATATTTAGTGAAATGGAACGCGAAAGTTTAAAATCTTGATGCTGATTGTCACTATACAAAATTAGGATTTTAAAGATTTCCCTTCTATGCAAATCTTCTTTATTTATTGACTGGCTCGGTGGAACAGTGGTTAGTGACCCTGGCTGGCGGTTCCAAGAGTCGTGGGTTCGATTCCCACTCGGGACAAATATTTGTGTGATGAACATCGGTGTTTGTTCCGTGTCTGGGTGTGATTATGTATTTAAGTATGTATTTATAAATATATATGTATGTATATCAGTCTCTGACGCCCATAGTACAAGCTCTGCTTAGTTTGGGGTCAGATGACCGTGTGTGGAAAATGTCCCAGATATTTATTTATTTAAAAGCTTAACACTAGATTGTACCTACATCTCTACACATGCAGGGCTCCAACCGACCCCGGCCGGGCTCCTCACGCCGCTCGCGCCGGCGCCGCAGGCCTCCAACAACGCGAATACTAAACCCAACAACGCCAAACTAGGAGCCACCTGGGCCGACACCACCGGCGCCATCAACATCGACGTAGACAACCTACTAGCGCCGAGATCGCCCAAATCCGGCCCCGCGCCGACCATAAACCAGCTCAAATCCAGCCCGAGCACACCCTCGAAAACCCCCCAGAACCCCATGGGGAACCCCATACAGAACCCGATGGGTTTCCCGTACATGCAGAGCAATTTGAACAACAACTTCGCGGCGCCATCTGTGAACAACAACAGGCAACAGTTCAACGCGTTCCTGCAATGATACCGGTCGCTGGCAGATGTGTGCCAGAACGGTTGAACGGTGGGTTTTTTGAGTTTTTCTTTTTTTTTTTGGAGTGGCGTTCTTTGGTTGCGAATGTGGTGTTTATATCCACAGTGGTAGGGTGGTTTTTGATTCACATTAAGATGTTTTACTTTTGTTTAGTTTGAAATTTTCTAGATTATTTTATTGTATTGATATTACTATCACTCTTTTTTTGTTCTTTCAGAGGCACTTTAAAATCAGCTAGGTCTGAGGGTCGCATTAAATTGATTATTAAATGTTTATAAATTGTCTAACTTAAAACATTCAAATATTGTTTTCTGCTTGTCAAGATTATGATTTCTGACTTACTTAAACTAAATATGAACTTCAAAATTGTATTTAATTTTAATTGAGAACTGAAAGCCACCCTACAGAGTATAACCACACTTGTTATCGACTGTACTCGACATCACTAGTAAAATCGATTGCAATCAAACGTAATTGTAAATGTATATAATTAAAATAAACAATAAGATATAGTTCTTTTATATTGATAGAGGTATAGAAGTGTTTAGAGAAAGGATATATATCGTCGCTCCAAAATTAATATTGTTTTGACAAAGTGTAGTTGTGCAATGAGTGGGTTTCCAATTTGTTTGTGGGTAAATGTTTTATACGATTTTGATATTAAAGGCCACTACAGGAATACAGGTATGAAAGCGCAAATTAATGTGTAAAAAGACAATGTAAATGCATGTTTATTTTGTCACTAAAACACTAGAAACTTAGTATGAAACTTTTACATAGTATTTTTCAGTTCAATACAGACTTAGCGAACTGATCAAGTATCTTTATATAGGCTTAGAGAAAGAAATCACTTCATACATTACATGACATATACATAAAATCACGCCTTTTTCCCAGAGGGGTAGGCACAGATCACTTCCAGCGATCCACTTTTCACCTCTGTGGGAAACGTGACGTGACGGGTTGTGGACCACGTCGCCGCCATTCTGTCTTGTGTCTTGTTTAAACAAGGTCAATGCGTTCCCACGAGTAGCAAGGATATATGACGGGGGAAGGAAAAGGGGAGGAAGGATACTATCGCCTCGGATGATTTGGACTGAGTCGATAGTAGCTCGAGGAGCCGGGGTCGCTTACCCGTATACCGTTCACCAACCACCGGACAGATAGTTGTGACTGGTATCCCCTGACTTACATTACATGATATAGAATAAAATCTTATTGAAATACTAAATGTCGAGATTATATTTGTGCTTCCATACTGAATATACTTGTATCGCCTTTGAATAGGAAACCCGCTAATGTATAGTATATAGTGGTGCATATCAAGGTAATTGTTACATGATATTAATGTATTTTGACGCGCTGCGGTTGCCATGGCCAACGGTTCACGTTTGACGCTCAAAATTGTACGTTCAATATTGGAGCTTAAAGTGACGGGGTCAAACGCGGTTTTAGATTGACACTACAGTAGCCATTGGACGAGCAGCTCAATTTGAACCTTAATTGCTTGACTTAAGGTTCCAAGCAAATAAAATGTTCAATATGCTTTTAAACGATTTAAAGATTACAAACGAACAATATCGCACAGACCTCCGTTTAAATAGTGTCGCAACTCAAAAAACCAAATTGTGGAGAAAAATGCATTTGAAATTTACACTTTCATATTGGGTAATTCACAAATTGTATGTCTGTTCGTAATGGTATTGGGTAAACAAGTCAAGGGATACCAGTCACAACTATCTGTCCGGTGGTTGGTGAACGGTATACGGGTAAGCGACCCCGGCTCCTCGAGCTACTATCGACTCAGTCCAAATCATCCGAGGCGATAGTATCCATCCTCCCCTTTTCCTTTGCCCGTCATATATCCTTGCTACTCGTGGGAACGCAATGACCTGGTTAAAACAATGCACAAGGCAGAATGGCGGCGACGTGGTCCACAACCCATCACGTCACGTTTCCCACAAAGGTGAAAAGTGGATCGCTGGAAGTGATCTCTGCCTACCCCTCTGGGAAAAAGGCGTGATTTTATGTATGTATGCATATTGGGTAATGTAATGATGGAATAAAAGGGATTTTAAAACATTTTTGATTTGTGACAGTATTTAACGGAGGTGCAATATTGTCCGTTTGCTATCTTTAAATCCTTCAAAAGCATATTGAACATTTCATTTGCTTGGAACCTTAAGTCAAGCAATTAAGGTTCAAATTGAGCTGTTCATCCAATGGCTACAGTTTTATTTTGTTGACTTTTTCCGGCAAGATTTGGACTTTGCTAAACGCGTTTGCACCCGCTATGAATGTCTCAGATTAAAAGATAAAATTTAGCATGTTGTAATGACTCGACAATATCTCATAATGACCCCCAATTTTGAGATTTTACAGCTTGGTAGAAAGCTACCGTAAATATCTTGCTGCTGCATTCATGTCATTTTAATTTGAGTATATTATATTGATTTTATTGAACATTTTCAAACGTCATATTTTTCTTTTACGTTTAGGCGCACAGAACATTCCTGTTTTTATATGATGTTTACAAATTTATATTATACACGGATCTGCCATTGTGATTTCAATTCCAAATTTATATGCCAGTTAAATTCCTGTTGCCATTTTTTATTCGATACTTTTACATGTTTCATAGAACATTATTACATAATGCAAACGAATGCATGATGAGATAAATATGAAAAAAATTAAATATTTTTTCTCCCGTAACATTTTATTTATCGTTACTATGAACTGGACGACATAAATAATATCCAAAAGATATAATTAAACGTTTACGGATGTATATATAATATACCTATGTGTTTAATTGAAATAACTGTAATTCATTCAAAGAGTAGGTAATGAAGTCACAGGAATACAAAAATGTTGGTAAGACAATATTTTATCAATATTTATTGATTTATCATACTGCTCCGAATAGATAGAAATAAATTACCTTTTGTTTTGTTGTAAAATTTGACAACCGTATACTGCAATACTTCAATCACAGAACTATGAAAATACCAAATGTGGCTAGGCACACTTGTACTGCTTAAATATAATACTACAACATCGCCATCATATACGTCCCCACTGCTGGGGCACGTGCCTACCTCAACTAGGGCGGTTAGGCCTTAGTCAAGAATAATACACAAATTATTGCAATTAGATTCAGACATCACAATCCTGAATAGATATCCCTAAATAAAGAGTAAATATTAAATATCAAATAGTTCGATTTCATCTTCATCAGCCCATATACATTCCCAATGCTGGGGCACGGGCCTACCCTAAACTAGGGCGATAAGGCCTTATATGAAATCGTTCGATTTACTAAAACTAAAGCAAATTGAACAACAGTAGTTAGCCTAAATCTAATAGCGTTGTGGATCCACACTTTTTCTAATGTGTAAAGTCGGATATAATAATATATACTTAACCAATACATAAGAAACATCAAACTAGGGATTGTGGAAATGTTCGGAGCAGGCCCCTAGATAGAACTTTAGTTGTTGAATATTTCATGTTGATAACGATAGAATATTTTTTATACCCGCTTCAAGTTATTATAATCCTCGTGAGATGTTTGAAGTTATTCGCTTTTTTATCGATGTGGGTATTACTGTATAAGTTATACATTACAATTGACATTAATAATGCCATTAAAATTAATAACTATAATAATGCCAATAAAGTTAATGACTAAATTGGTTGATGGCTGTTTTGAGTGTCTACAAATGTTGTGAATGAACTTACACAAACATAAATGTATTAGTCATCGGAAAGACTAATAAAATTAAACGTTTCGCGAATAATTCTAAATATCTCAATAAACAGCTAAGATGCAACCGAAAGGGAAGACTCACTAAAGTTGCAAAACTATATGACTGGCTCGGTGGAACAGTGGTTAGTGACCCTGGCTGGCGGTTCCAAGAGTCGTGGCTTCGATTCCCACTTGGGACAAATATTTGTGTGATGAACATCGGTGTTTGTTTCGTGTGCTTGGTGCGTTTGCTGGGTGTGATTATGTATTTAAGTATGTATTTAAAAATATATATGTATGTATATCAGTCTCTGACGCCCATAGTACAAGCTCTGCTTAGTTTGGGGTCAGATGAACGTGTGTGGAAATGTCCCATATATTTATTTATTTATAGATATTATGGTGCCTCCATAGTAATTTGCGTTTCAAATCTGTGCCGTGCAATTTTTTGACACTACTGACATATGAAACAAATCACGCGAAAAAGCACGCAAATGGAAGAGATAGCTATATCATAAGTACCCCAATTAGGGCAGATTCGTGTCTCACTTATCGCGCGGTTATAACATATATTGTTGCCTGTTGTTTATTCAAATATCATTGAAATTTTGACAAAATGAGGTGTCATTTTGGATATAGCATTATTAATCAAGCTATTGTCTTCTCTATCGGTTGATCTAAGCGATCTAAGTAAGTAGAACTCTCAAGATTAGAAAGGCGCCTTCATATGAGTTGCATGCTTACATCACTTCCTATTGAAATGCAAGGAAGTATTCTGTATAACTGATGCACATAATCGACTGAACTAGTTCACAAAACTTTCAATTAGTAAAACGGTTTTGTATATTACAAACTCGAACAGTGGGGCTACCATGAGTTTAAAACTTACGCGCTCGATATCGCCTACGTAAATATGTCTATGAAAAACTTGTACAGCGCCGCCTGGTGGTTACGCGAAGAACTACAATCGGCCATATGAAAAAAACAACTCGATAGGTTTTTAACGTACGTAAGTTTACGATAGCCAACTCATGGTAGGCCCTCTGTATTGCATATGTATGCAATAATATCAATATTAAAATACGCCCTTTACTAGGGGTTTTCTTATTTGTTTGGACCATTGACCATGCCTGCCTCGGTGGAACAGTGGTTAGTGACCCAGGCTCACTACCTACAGTTCCAAGAGTCGTGGTTCGATTCCCACTCGGGACAAATATTTGTGCGACGAACATCGGTGTTTGTTCCGTGTCTGGGTGTGTTATTAAATATACTGAAGTATATTTGTGCATCCACTGTTGATTCTGGTATCCGTAACACAAGTGCTTAAGCTACTTACCACGGCATCAGATCATTGTATGTGATGTAGTGTAATATTTGACTCAAAGTATGACGGTTACATATTCAAACATGAAAATACAATATTTCCTTCATTTTTGATAGAAATATTCAAGCATTCGTTTGGAAGCGCCTTACCGGAGCATTGTTAAAATAAGTGTTATAAATAGTAGATCATACAATAATGGCGGTTTGTATAAATAGGTATGTTTAAAGCGAGGGACGGGAACGAATTTTGTATACTGGTAGATGAATGTACTTAAAGTATGTCTAATGTGGTGTGGATTTCCGTAGGTTTGATGCCTGAATCCTAGGACTTCTATAAAACGATTTATAATTAGCTACCCGAATAATTTAATGCCTTTATCTATAAAACTGTTTTAATTATAGGCATTACAGAAGCTAACTAACTTAATGGGATACCTATAAATGGCTATATTGAAAGAAATATGCTAAAAAATAAATCGATGTGAGTAGCGTAGTATTACTAGGATTCAGAATCAATTAAACACGATATTCTTGTTATTTTTTCTATGAATCGAACAATAAGTAAACCTGTAACCCTTTTGTAGTGTTTAAACGACAATTTATTGGTATATTTAAACTTCAAATGATAAATTGTAGACAATATGAATTATTGCAATGTTATTCCTTAGATTCAGTATTTAATTTTTGAAGTATTATTTTTGTTGTTTAAAATATTTTTATGATGATATTTGGAAGCGTAACATATATAATTTGTACTAAATTAAAGTTATATTATGTCCGTTTTACATGTGAATTCTAACTACTTACGATTTTCTCATAATGAGGTAAAATTAATTATTATTCGTCTGGTTTCCTTGTTCATTGCATCGCACACTAAATTCTGTCCGATTTGTATCATTAATGCATTTAAACCATTCCTGGGTAATTTACTATATAGAGTTGTGTATACGGCAGCTAGGCGTTATGTTTTCCATTTGGTATATGTTTTGACTATAACTTTATATGTTAGTTACTAGATTTCAATACTGTAGCGGTACCATGAGTTTTCTATCGAAAACTTACGTACGTTAAAAACCTATCGAATATACTACCGATTTTAGTTCTTAGCGTAATCGCTAGGAGCGCTGTACAAATTTTTCATAGAAATATTTACATAGACGATATCGAGTCTGTCCAAACTCATGGTAGCGCTACTGATCAAAATTTGCAGTTTTTCATTGTGATTCAGTTGTAACGTAGTTACGATATTTCTTGCTCAATCTATGTAGAGATTAATTTTACATCTTAGTTAGACCTACCTATATAATGTACTAATTTAGTTGCACATGATTCAAATTTCTTTAACGAGTTCGTACTAAATGGAAAACTGACTTGATGTGTTACTTTATTTTTATTGTAAATATAATTTAGGCGGTGGGGCGTGGTGCGTTCGGAAAATATCAAAAAGAATGTTTGGGGACCAAAGTTCAGAGTACTAAAGTATTTTTTTCTGGCTTGTAGGGGTTTTTGAGTGGAGCTTGCATCGTGGGGCGATCAGAATAGTTCAATTGCCTTCTATAACTATTGTCTTGGTTTAGTATACTGGTAATTCCTTCTTGTCTAATACTTAGTATGTATGACCATTTCTGCCTACCGCAAGCTTCAAAACGCATTATGTTCCACCATTTTAGAGTGCTTTATATTAAATTGGTGCCTGATTTTATTACGTTTGACTTGTAATATACATTTTAGTTTTCGATACACAAACATTAGTTATTATTATGATAATTATTTTAAAGTAAATTGTGTTCATACAGTTGGCTGAGGAGATTTTATCAATATTGAAATTATTATGTAACGTCAAAATTGATGATGAAATAATATCTTAGCAAGCTGTATTAATGTATAAATATGTTCACTTTATTTCATGTTATTATGGAGATAGTTATCTAACAATTCAATTTGGTCTCGATTTACCTAAATCGCAGAATTAACTTAAGTTTAGGTAAATAAATAAATTACATTATTTTAGTTCTCGTATTTTGCGGTTTAAAGGAGTTTTAAGAAAGTTATTCACCATTATGTTTTGCTAAAAGAATAACTCCTGTTTTAGTTCGAAATCTACCTGAACTACAGCTGCCTTGTTGATCTTAAAGGCAAGTAAACTAATATTTCATATTAGTACTAGAGATTCAAGATCAAAGATCTCTCCAAGACCGCTTGGTATCAGAACTTCTCCATTTTAACGAATTGAATGATTTAATCGTGTAAATATAATTATCGTTTACGTATAGTTTCCTAATGGTTCTTCCATTTGTTTCGATTCGGAGATTTGAAAGCAATAAATAATTTAAATTTATTTCTAGTTGATCATGAAGATGTTTTATTTAGTTTTGTCATTCAAATGTATATTAAAGAGTTAGTGTGGTCGGTATATTCGCACAAGTTACGTGCTTACGAGCGCATACAGCGATTATATATGTATTACCTACTTATATATTTACGTGTATTAAGTAGGTACTTGGCAGAATATAATCTATTTCTGCGAAAATACTAGCAATACCTGTTTGCTGTCTATGTATATGAGAATTTCAGGCGAAGCGTGCTACGGCATTTACTCAGGCCTTCAGGGCGAGTCCGTCAGGCTCAATATGGTCTACTGTGCCTGTCGACCTCATATGTGGATCTCACTACCGCTTACCATCAGGTGAAGTGAGGTTATCTTGTAAGCCCATTATAAAAAAAAGTAACATTTGATTGAACAGTTGCTTAATCTTAGAAAGGGTGACGTTTGAAAGCTTGTTTACCCTCAATAGGACACAGCATATAGAAATTTAAATTTCTTATTGCCGGTATTACAACTACACATCTCATTCTCAACTCAACATTCCTATTGTCCTATTAAGGGCTAATTGATTTATATTAATGTCTCATTGCTGTATGCGCTCCCACACGTATTTAGATTGTATTTAATTTAATAATGAGTTGATCAATTGTATCGTTTCCGCATATATTGGGGCCTCAGGGCGTTGTTAGCTAATGTCGGCTAGTTGTAAGCTCTCGAGACAAGGTATCGCATCAAGAATGATGATTGTTTACGTCAAGGACATGATGAATAAACTTAATTAAAGTGATTGCTTTTGTTTTATTTTATTGTCTACCGAATACCTTTAAGAGATTCACTAGTCCTTTTAGGAGTGATCCTAGATGTAGGTTTCATACTAATAACGTATTGTTGTGGAGATGTTATGTCGGCGCCATCTGTCATCAGTTCTTCATTGGATGTCGCCACAAATACGAATATTTCAGTCTAATACACAATGTAGGTACAGACTATCAATAGGTACATAGTATAAAACAAAGTCGCTTTCGCTGTATGTCCGTATGTATGCTTAGATCTTTATCTTTTTTTTGTATCATAATACTTGCTGACAAATGCAATATTATTACCATTATAAAAAAAGGTTAAAAATATGAAGGTTTGAAATAAAATACTGGTCTGATTTAAAGCATTAAAATTTATTCGTGAAAAATTGAGCGCATAAAAAACTAGACCTACCAAGCTCTTAAATAAACTAGCGGCTAAACTAAAACACTAAACTAACCGTCGTCGAATACATACTGCTAACATGAAACAACACAATAATACTGTAAATCATTCATAAGAAAATAGTTCAACATTTGTTCGACATTTTATTAGCGATTCCATAACGACAATATTCGATACTCAGTCTTCACAATCACTGTATTGGAATTCTAAACGAATGAGGAGCAAATATCGCTAGATGGCGCCACTGGTTAAGATAAAAAAAAATACTCCGTTAAGATTTCAAGTAAATCAGGCAAATCATAAAAAGACGAGATAATATAAAATAATGCCAGATAACTAAAAAGGTTATGAGTCATATGTGACTCACAGCACTATTACATAAAATGTTTTATGGCAACTTTTGCATAATGGCTCCTTCTAGCTTCCAATACCAGCCCTCATTGGAATGAAAAATAAGAACTGAAAAAATGACGAATCTACTACATACTTATGAATTTATTATTTCTTATTAAAAAAAATATACATTAAAATATTTAAACTAATTTTGCTCATATAAAACCGATACAATCATGTAAACAAATCTATTGTGAATTCAAATAATAAATTAGGAATGATAAAATAAATAATTATTATCATGTAAAATTGGATGGAATCAGTTAAAATAATAATCAAATTAGGAAACCATTAACAATCACATAGAAAAATAATACCTTGCCCTTTATTCATAAATTAGACCGTTTTGTTCATTACAATATTAATCAAGTCATATCAATCAGAAAGTATGTACATAAATTTATGTAATTTTCACATCAAAACTGTTTAACAGAGAACAGTCAAAAGTTGTAAACAACAAAAATATCAATTTGATGGTTTACCTACTGGATAAGTTGCAATTGAAATACTGATGCAATATTTCTAAACCAAATCAACATAAAAAATGGCAGTGAAGGCAATAAAAAAAATACGCTCAAAAAAAAAATTACTGATAGATAATTTTTGATCGCTTGTTCGAAGTGTTCTTACTCACACTTTAAACAATTTGAGTGAGAGACAACAAGTGCATGTGATACATTTACTAAGTTTGACTTCAGTATAACATCAGACAATATATGAATGATATTCCAGATATTACACAGTGTGAAAATCTAGTGGTTGTTTCCCCGTTGCAAAACGATTTAACCTTAGTTGTACAACTCGATTCGTGCTAGTTATTTCGTGAAAAATATTATCATTTTTTTTTTTAATTTTTCAACTCGAAAGCGTGATAAGCGATAGTTCTTTTAGATGTGACAATCAATTACTGTTTGTCGCATGAATTTGCTTAACGCCCTAAGTAATAAAGCGGTTCGAGCGTGCTTTCGAGTTTCGTTTATCCCTTTCGTAAAACTAGTATTTATTGATTTGAACAAAAATCCTGTACAAATCTATTTTACTACTCTTCTTCTTCTTTCTTTTCTTCTAGTTTTTAGTTAGTAGATATATTTTTAATTTTGCAAACCTAAGGGTCCCTCCCGATCGCCGGGCTAACACTGAAAATCAGCGTCGTGGTTCCGTCGGGCCGCGGTACAATGCTGAGTGAAAGCCTTTTTGGCACATTCTGCTCCAGTTTTAAGTCATTTTATATTTCTATTTTTGTGACTGTGAGAATGTGTTGAATAAATATCTTTCTTTCTTTTTTTTATATTTATAATAATTTTCCGAATTTCCGAATAATTTTCCGGCGGGTAAACAACCACTAAAATTTCAAATGGAATGGAAATATCTGTCTGTCTAGAAAAGCACTGGAAGTGATTTGCTATAACGTATTTTGAATACATCAATACGCGAAGCAAAAATAGAGATTCAAATAAAATTATATGCTTTGAAATATATTCAACATGACCATTTATTTTCCTAACTAACATACAACGGTCAAGACATATTTAAAATCTGTATTATGCCACCTAGTTTTTATAAATAAATGATGGCTTGGAGTAGCCTCGTCATCATCACCGGGCTTGCGAGGGAGCGGATGGCTCTCACCCCTAAGAATGACCAATTAAACCATGCACTTTATACATATAACATACAGAAAGTCAAACTGGGTAAACTCGCGAACAGTGCGTATTTGTGCATAATTACCACGGAATGTACGTACCATAGTAACGCCACTGGTTCATTATTAATCTACCTATCTAATGACAAGCGCACAGTCTGTATGTATATAGGCCATATTTCTTTTTAGACTTATTGTTATAAGTTGTGACAACTCATCAGATAGAATTAAATCGAGAAAATATTTTGCTAACTTTTACTAACTTGACTAATATATAGTCGACATTACAAAACATACATTTATTGAGAAATGCAACAGCAATGATGTACAATCGAACAAACTTAATCTCGTCCCATTTTGAGCATATTTAGTTGAGAAGTTTCAATATTCTTAGGTCATTCTTACAAGTATGAACAAATTATTATAAAGCGAATTTCCACATACTCGTGTTTAGATCGATTAGACTTAGCTTATAGGATTAAATTGGCTCAATTGTACATAGTCAAACAAAATATATAAGACATTTCATATAGTAGATATACTATGCTTATAAGACCGTACGCTTCTACTATGCTACCTCCTACTATGAGCATTCTCTATATCTGAACTACAACTTAAGACCATATGTTTAAGGCACTTCATAGAAAATTAAAATCAAACGTTAAAATTGTTCATTACAATATCTCTTCAGACAAGAAACATAAATCAGACCGAATCAATATAAAATAGAAAATAAATTATCGTTGTACCAAATTAATTAAATTACATTATTCTTAAATTATCACGATTCAAAATTATTAATTAAAATTCTTAAATTAATCATTGTAAAATTAAAACTTATACGAAAATAATATCTACCTAGATAATATTAGAAATGATAAAAGTGTATCGTTCTATAGAGATCTAAATGTTAGAGATTCCTCAATTTATAGTGAGAGAAATTGAAAAAGACAATTTGTGTTAATTAAAAAGCGTATGCACAGAAATCATTGATTAACGTCAACATTAACGCCATGCCACATTAAGCATGTCAACATTGATATATGAGTAATAAATACTGCTTTACGTTTATTCACAATCCAATTTGTATCACACATTCAATACAACCACGAAGAAAAATTAATTTAATTTCCAAACAAAATTTAGTACAACCATTAATATAATGAACTTACTAAACAATTCATTCACGAACAATATTATGTATTGTTCGTTAGAGTTTACATATTTCACAATCATTTATTATCATGTGGTTAGCGTTTGACGATTTCATAATAATCATAACATGTTACATAGTCATGGAAACAAAATGCCAATAATAAACAGTACATTTCCTGAATAATCTTAGGCAATGTTTAAGAGAGAGAGAATAAAAGAGATCTGCTCTCTTATAAAAACTCTCTCAAACGAGTAAAGTGTATTATTTAATAATAATAATGAGCTATAATAGTGAAGGCAACTTCGTGTACTTAACGACAAGTATGTGACAGTAAGGGGATACGAGATGTGTTGGAAACCATTTATAATTTCTATATTCAGTCATAGCAGCTCATGACGCAAAATGCGTCACGATGACATGACTAAATAACGCGTATTGTTCATAGGCAAAAACCGGGTGAATCATCGAAAATATGGATGGCAATTTTATTAAATTTTTCTAAGGAAATGTATCTTTTTGGCTCTATGGTAGTAAAATCAATTCATACGACAGGGCTATCAGTTTCTATGATCTTTTCATATTAATTTCACCTGGATGCCATGGCAGGAAGTGATCTCTGCCTACCCCTCTGGGAAAAAGGCGCGATTTTATGTATGTATAATGTATGTATGCCATGGCATTGTACGTTATAGTACGAATATATTCACTGAAGAATAAAACTGTTATATGTATGTACGAATACATATAACAGTGACATTCAAATTAATACGATTCCCTCTGGTATTAATAAGATGCAATATAACAGTGAAAGTGATTAGAGTGCAGAGTGTGGGTTGCAATAACATGGCGTGAAGATTTAATTTCATATTACCATATTACTTGTCCAATTGAGCCGATACTTTGAGCCAGTTCTTTAGACCTAGGCATATGCAGGAAACCGGACTGGTGCCTACCCTAGAATTTTCTCATACCCACCCCAGAATACTCTAGAACTCAGCCTAGTAATCTAGTTTCTGTAGTTCCCTCTCCGTACTGCTCTAGTACCTACCCCTGAATTTCATATTTTACCCACCCCAGAATTATCTAGTAACCACCTTCGATTTATTTCGTACCCACCCCAGAATCCTCTAATGCCTACCCCAGGTTAATCTTATGCCCACCCACGAATTCTCTAGTATCCACCCTAGAATTGTTTAGTACCCTAGTATTAGGTCTAGTAGGCTCTATTAAGCACTAGAGCAGGGGTGGTCAATAGAGACTCCTGAATACTCCGAATGGAGTTTGTCACTGGTCCACTGATACATAAAGACACTGACGAAGACTGTACAGTCAGCTAAGAAAGTGGTCTACCACTTTTGACAAGTTTCTGCTAGATGTAACGATCGCTAAGGTTGACTTTTCACTGACACAATCTTATTGCCAGGGAAAATTGACCTTGTTGTTTCATGACGTTCAAACGAATATCATCCGTAGGGTGGTAGACCACATTTTTGGCTGATTGTAACTTATATTCCTCCCGTACACACCCCGGCCCATATAAACTTGTAACCTACCCCTGTAAATATTAGTCTTTATGGGTCTACACGCGATATTAGGAATAGCAAACACATAACTGCACCAATCATGATTAGTGTAACCCAGTCGAAACGTAGGGCAGTAAGTAGTTATGTAATTGCTACTCCTAATATCGCGTGTAGACCCATAAAGACTAATATTTAGTGTAATGGAACGCGAAAGTCTAAAATCTTATACCCCACTGTACTTTCCTTCCCCGCTCCGGCTAGACGAGTGTGTCGTTGTCGTTGAGGGAGTACATGACGCTGTCGTCGTACGTCGCCGCGACGTTGTAGTTCTTAGTCGCTAGGAATTGTGTAGTTTGGTTTCTCGCCACCGGGTCTGTGCTGCAGACTTCGATTATCTGTTGATAGAAAATAAATCATTATAAATAACAAGGCTTCAGCTTCCTCGCAATCGATGCGTGGCACACGCTGAGGGACGAACCTCGTTGATCACTTTTTTTTTGTCTGTGTGCGATAATTCTTTGTTTTTTCTTCTTGTCACATCACATGTGTGTTTATGACAAGTTTTTTATATTTGATACGCAAGTATTATTGTAACTTGTCGTGCCATTAAGGAAAGTAGCATTCTAAGCGGTTTGGAATATCACGGCTCAATATAGATCCACGTCCCTCGCTCTCCGTAACTAATTCTACTACTATAATGGGTTTTCCTCAACTTATTGTACTATTTAAATATTCTTGTATTCGGCTCCCCTAGCTAAATGCAACGTTTCAACCCTACACATTTCTCTCCTTTCCTTTTTCTCTCACTCCCTCCCTTTCTCTCTTACTCCATAACTTTTCTCTTTCTCGGCTATTTCTCCTTCTCACCATCTCCTCCTGCCTTCTAACTTTTCTGGATCCGACCCCCTCCCTCTCCCCGTAATCTCTCGGGTAAGAACCCATCACTCTCCCACACGTCCCTCTACCCGTCAGTGTTGCTTAGGGGTAACTTAGGGGTTTTCTCCCTAGATTTAGGGGGTAAATAAGTGAGATGGGATTTTTAGGGGTATAAAAATGTTAGGGGCATTTTTAGGGGTAGGCTCCGTTTTAGCAATTGTTGTCTAAAACACAGACCACCAAAAAAATTAAAAAATTTTTGGTCAAACAGGTTAATATATTGGACCGTTTTAAAAGCAAAATTGAAAAGTTCACCGTAATAGGGGGAGTTTGACACAAATTTAGGGTTAGATATTTTTGTGAGTTGGCAATACTGCTCCTCCTACCTGCAGCTTCAAGTCCCCCCTGTGGAACGGCAGCGTGGTGAGCGCGTCGGGTGCGTGCACCCCTCCCAGGAGCACGTAGTTTATCTCACTCCCTACCTTTCTCTCTTACATCCAACTTTGTCTGTATTTCACCTCCCTCAGCTAGGAGACTAGTAAAAGAAACGGTAGGAGGACCTACCTGGAGCCTCAAGTCCCCCCTGTGGAAGGGCAGCGTGGTGAGCGCGTCGTGTGTATGCACCCCTCACAGCAGTGCGGTTTGGAGGGTCAATATAGATCCACATACCTAACTACCTAACTGCATGACTACATAATGAAAGAAATGAGAAGGAACTACTCACTCCCTCCCTTTCTCCCTCATTCCCTTCCTTTCTCTCTTACTGCCATGCCATCTTATCCTGCCATCCAACTTAGTCTGTAATTCGCCTGCCTCCTCCGCCTACCTGGAGCTTCAAGTCCTCCCTGTGGAACGGCAGCATGGTGAGCGCATCACATGAGTGCATGCACCCTTCCCAGCAGCACGTAGTCTCTCTCTCTCCCTCCCTTTCTCTCTTACAGCCATGCCATCTGCTGCATTTCCTGCCAAACTTCCTTAATATTTCGCCTGCCTCCTCCTCCTACCTGCAGCCTCAAGTCCCCCCTGTGGAAGGGCAGCGTGGTGAGCGCGTCGTGCGCGTGCGCCCCGCCCAGCAGCACGTAGTGCGCGCGGCGCGCCCCGGCCGCCGCCAGCACGGTGTACAGCGGGAGGCACAGCACGCGCGAGCGGAACGCCGCCGGCGGCTCCGGGGCCTGCGACGGCTCCTGGTACGTCACCTGGGGTGGGCAACGGAGGTAACATTGAGAAATAGAAATTTGGAGATACTCATAAAATGCTCCGACTCGGTGCGTCACCTGGGGTGGGCGATGGAGGAGTAACGTTGGTTGGTATTTTATTTATTTTTAAGGCACATCAACAATGTAAACACAAACATTCTTAAATTAAACATGCATTATAAATATTCTAGTGCTTACATCTATTATAGATATGCACAACATGGTTGGGTCATTCTACTTTTTAGTGCAGGTTTTTATGACTTTAATAAACCGTTAAATTTTGATATTTATCGTACATTCAAATCTATACTTATATCTGAATCAAATAATGATCTGCAATAGGATGTGTGTTTTACTGTTGTTATCTTTTTATTTCGACGTTTTGTAGTCTTCGATTTCAAAATTATACAACTTTGTTACGTCCCTAAAGGTAGTATTTTTTGTACTGTGGGGCTACCATGAGTTTAAAACTTACGCGCTCGATATCGACTACGTAAATATGTCTATGAAAAACATGTACAGCGCCGGCTGGTGGTTACGCGAAGAACTACAATCGGCCGTATGAAAAAAACAACTCGATAGGTTTTTAACGTACGTAAGTTTACGATAGCCAACTCATGGTAGGCCCTCTGTATTTTTGGGAAATACCACTGTGTTACCGGTAAAAAGTATGAATAATATATTTCTAAACAAAACTGCATAGTACGGTCCGCACACTGTTGCTGTCTATTTTACATTGATGTGTAATTTTTTTTTTTATTTATAAATTTACCTTAATAATTTAATATTTTCTACGGGGGACAAAAATACCTGCACTAAAAAGTGGAATGACCCGGTTCCAGTTAACATTTTAGTTAGGTATTCTAAAAATTTAAAGCAGTTCAAAACAAAGTAGGTACACTAATTTTCTTTTCATATTCTTCTTCTCTATCGCTTCGCTCTTGGCAGAGCGGTCGTGGTCACGTCGAGGCGCCCATTATATTAGTATTAGAGGCGGACACAGCTTTCTTCACGATCTTCGCCATCTTTGTCTGTTTGCAGACTGTCCGACACGCGGTTTCCTACGGCGGATTTCACTTGATCAGTCCAGCGCATAGGTGATCTGCCGCGTAACCTGGTTCCCTCAACTTTTCCTTGTACGACTAGCCGTTCTATGGAGTTTTCATATTAATAAACAGTAAAACGTTATTTATGCAAAATTTTTTTCTTAAAAAATATATTTGGAGCTTGGAGATTGATTAATTCATAAAAAAAAATAAAACGCTTGCTCGGGCTTAGTAAGTAATCTGGGGTGGGCAACGGAGCAATAAAGTTAGAAACATAAAATATGTTGTATATTTATTAGTATTCGCTAGCTCCTTTAACTACCCGCCTTCTCAAAACCATATCATGGTACTATTATAAATTGTGCTGACAATAAAATTCCCATAGTCAAAGGATAATTACCGTAACATCGCTTTATCAACGCTGAATTGCCCAAAACTTAATTTAATATATCGCTTCTTTGCTTCAACAGTGTGTTGTCTTGATAATTACAATTTTCATAACTTGTCACGTTATCGCAGCAAAGAGACGATATGGTAGTTTTTTTGCCATTGCCATGTGAAGGATTAAAGTCTCTTTCACGTGGACGAAGTCGCTGACACAGCTAGCATAAAATTATTTGTACTCACTTCCCTCGGATGAGGCGCAGCGCTAAGGCAGGCGTGCAGCGCGCGCGCGGAGTGAGCCAAGGCGAGGTAGTCCCTCGCGGCGGCGCGCGCCACGAGCCCGTCCCAGCCGCGCGCCTGCAGGTACAGCGTGGTGGGCGAGCGGGGCCCGCGAGGCAGGAACTCTACGAACGTGCCGTTCGACTGCGACAGACCGACAGACGGTTCAATTAGCACTTTTTTTTGCACTTGTTAGTAACCAATCCAATCCAACGGAGCCAACCAACCAACATATTAAAAAACATCTCACCCATTATTTCAACATTTTCTCACTTTGTATCTGCGACCTACCCCGATCAAAAAACAAAACATGGGTATTTTCTAGGTGTGCAATAGACACTCAACCTAGTCTCGTCCACACCTACTCTTTCACCCAGTCCCAACTGCTCTATAATGGTCTAATGTCATCATGTGGGTAGGTCATAGTCTGGTCCCACCTAGTCTGTACTCTTGTCACTCATCATGTGGGTAGGTTATAGAGTCTAGTCCCACCTAGTCTGTACACTGTTACTTATCATGTGGGTAGGTTAGTGTCAAGTCCCATCTAGTCTGTACCCCGTCGCTCACCTAGCCACTCATAGTGTGGATAGGTTATAGTCTAATCCCACCTTGTTTGTACCCCGTCACTCACAGTATGGGTAGGTAATAGAGTCCACTCACAATGTCCCCGCATATGTGCAAACACACTTAAAACTACTTGCCAACATCTATTATCATTAACCTGAATACAGGAGACGAGCACACACACACACTCGTCGACACCTGTTCCATACATACTAACCCAATCAATACACTCTCCTAACCATTTTCAATGATTTTTCACACACTTTTTCTAATTCTGGCACCCTCTAAAGAATCTATACCTATAGAATCTTTCTCTCACTTTGCCTCGGCGATCTACCCCAATAAAGAATCCTAACCATTATCTGTTTTCAAGGTTATTTAGGTGTTTTTTTAATAGCAACATATTACAGGACATCCTACCCAGTCCATTGCCATTTTATCACTTTACCTCGGCGACCTACCCCCATCAAGAATCTAAGAATTTGTGTTGTCTAGATTAGTAGGTGTTCTTTAGACACTCTCCACCTTGTCTAGAGTCACCTAGCCACTTATAGCGTGGATAGGTTGTTGAGTCTAGTCCACCTAGTCTGTACCCCGTCGCTCACCTAGCCTATTTCTCCACGACCTACCCCCATAAAGAATCTAAGAATTTGTGTTGTCTTGGTTAGTAGGTGTTCTTTAGACACTACCTAGTTTAATGTCGCCTAGAGTGGGTATATCATGTGGCTAGGCTATAGAGTCACTCACAATGTCCCCGCATATGTCGATGACGCGGCGCGCGCGCTCGGTGGCGGGCGGCGCGGCGGGCGGCGGGCGCGGGCGGCGCGGCTGCAGGTGCAGTTGGCGCACGTACGTCACCAGCGCCGCGGACTCCTGCGAGATGCGAGCCAGCTCGTAGTCGCGGGACATGTTCAGACGGAACTGTTGGGCGCCTAGGGCTGGGGAGGATAACAATAATAGTTAATACATTATGCATTCAATCCGAAGCAGGATATGGTTGATGATCATAAAAAAAAGGTTCATGCCTGACTGGGAACCAACTAAATTGAGAGCACTAAGTAGCACTAAAACAATAAATACAAATATAAGTTCCCAATTTTAGGATACTTTCTTAAAATCATCATTATCATTATTATCAGTCCACTGCTGGACATAGCGCTCCCCACATCTTCGCAAATCCCAACAATTCTTGGCTAGAAAGTCCTGATCATTTGCACTTTTCATACAAAATTCCAGTACATCGCAAAAAATATTTTTTCGTAATCTTACGTTCTAGAATATAAATTCGTTTTACAAATACATTACCCTTAATAGGCCAACGGGAAAATAGATCCCACCAGATTTCGATCCTTATGCAGTTGTAATTCCAGCGAAAACCAATGAAAAAATTATATATGCTGTGGCCTGTTAAGGGTTAAAATATTTTTTCGTAATTTTACGTTTTAGAATATAAATTCGTTTTACAAATACATTACCCTTAATAGGCCAACAGGAACATAGATCCCACCAGATTTCGAACCTCATGCAGTTGTAATTCCAGCGAAAACCAATGAAAAAATTATATATGCTGTGGCCTGTTAAGGGTTAAACGTGCCAATATATAATGTCCCATTGCGAAATTGAGACACAGTAATATTCCCTATTGTCTAAGTTTATTTTTTATTGTTTAAATTAGACATAGTTCCTAATAAACCAATTTTTTCTTTTTTTAAAGAAATGTAATTTAACTTTAAGATTACAACTAATAATAATAAGGCGTCCGACCGATTTCAGCCATGGCGGCCGATCTCGATTGAGATCAGCCAAGTGCGCAGGACATATTATAGTGCACAAGTGTACGCGCAAACACAAGTGCACTCTCTATTCCCTTACTCTCATAATTCGGTGAGACGGCAATCCGACATGACCGATGAGAGATCGGGCGCAGGACCACCGGCTTAACGTGCTTTCCGAGGCACGGGCGTTCAACCGCCAACTTCCTAACTCCGGGCTGAGTAATTTCATTACAGAAAAACTCACACAAATTTTGCCCGACCCCGGACTCGAACCGGGGACCTCTCGGTCCTAACGCAGCACTTGCTACCAACAGACCAACGAGGCAGAAGATTACAACTAACTAAAAATCGACTCACCAACAGTGTCCATATAAATGAGCAACATCGTCATCACAGTCACAAACGTTAACACAAACAGCACAGCAGGCAGAAGCCTCCTGTACAGGTCGTTCGGAGGAGTCTTCGTGAACGAGGGCAGAGGCCGAGCCGCCACCTCCGGCACCGTGACCGGCATGGGGAGGCTGGTCTTGTCGGGCATATCTTTGGGCTTGTCCGCCGGCGTGTCTGGCTGCTCCTCGGGTAGAGGGTTTTCTTGAATTTTCTGGAATGTTTGACATATTTATTTACTCGATACTGCCTTGTTAGCAAGTGCTGCGTTAGAACCGAGAGGTCCCCGGTTCGAATCCGGGGTCAGGCAAAATTTGTGTGAGTTTTTCTGTAATGAAATTACTCAGCCCAGAGTTAGAAAGTTGGCGGTTGAACGCCCGTGCCTCAGAAAGCATGTTAAGCTGGTGGTCCTGCGCCCGATCTCTCATCAGTCGTGTTGGATTCACCAAATTATGAGAGTAAGGTAATATAGACCGTCTCACCGAATTATGAGAGTAAGGGAATATAGAGAGTGCACTTGTGTTTGCGCGCACACTTGTGCACTATAATATGTCCTGCGCACGTGGCTGATCTCAATTGAGAATGGCCGCCATGGCTGAAATTGGTCGGACGCCTTTATTTTTATTACTGGATATTTTTTCTACCAAGACTTGACAAAACATTATATTTTACGATGCCATCATTTACATGACATAACATTGTCATGATTGTTCCGATCGACAGGATTTTGCATCAACAGTTTTATAGTTGAAGGCGATTATTGTTTTCCTGGGATGATTTACAAGTTTGCTTTATGTTGTCAACATTACATGTCATGAAAAAAGTTTAAGATTCTGCTTAGCACCTACAGGGACGGACTATGTTATGTGATTGGTTCACTTCAACACATTGGGATCTTTTGTGATAATATGATAATGTTGCTTAAGTACAATCAATATATTTTGTAGTAGTACATTTAGTTTGCAATAAAATCTATGACTTAGACTTAGATGTTAGGACTGCCTGTGATTTTCCAGACTTTCCGCTTAAAATCGACAATAATTGTTTGTTAGATACAACCTTCTGTATGAATTAGGGCAAGAATATAGCAACAAAGGGCTCCATTAGCAGACTTTTGATGAAGAATTAAAGTTTATTTGATAGTCCTTCTCTTTCTTCTCACAATACACATATTCAGTAAAATCTCAAATTAAAATAATATTACAAATTAACACAGAAATAAAGAAAGTATTTTTAGTAATAGTTTACTGTAATACCCTCATACCTACCATAGGGGAGTCTGTTTCTTATCCGAAAATCGTTTGTCCGAAAATCAAAATCCCTAACACGTTTGCTATAATCATCAAAATCCATAATGTTCGAATGTACGAAATTTCATAATCCCTAATTGTCTTTAATTCTAATCATTTTTTGTCATAATATCGATTTCTATAATAATCAAATCTCCTAAAATTACTTGCTATAAAGTTAAATGCCCGAAGTGTTACATAGTATAATGTTCGTTACTACGAATGGAGCTTTATCATAATATTATTAGTCCGAATTATGAATGATTATTTATAATTTTGTTTTATTCAAAAAATGGTTTCGTCAAATCATCATTTTATAAATGACTGACTTTTTGACCAAATGATCAACAGTTAAATTTTCATTTTACAAATAATTATTTTGCAAAATGAATATTTAACAACTGAGTTATCATACCAAACTACTATTGGTCTAAAAAGTTTGATAAAATGTTTTATTTGGCAAATGTTTCTTTTATTAATCGATCTGATAATAATAGATATGGTACGGGTCAAATTAAAACACAATATTTGGAAAATCATTATTTTGATAAATTTGGTTAGGTAAGGTTAGAATTTTGGTTAGGTTAGGTTAGAACTGGTGACCATAAAACGCGCGAGCCGAGCGAGCGAAGCGAGCGTGCCGCGGCAGCGGCCGGCGAAGCGCCAGAAAATATTTACTACTGTTTAATTTCTATGTAACAGTGGATACACAAATAAAAATAAATATATTTATATATACCGATGTTCGTCACACATAATAAGTCAGTTTTTGTAAGATGGTACTGTTGTTAAATGTCTCGTTTTCCAAATGAATATTTAGGATTTGTAACAAATTATAGAATAGCATTGTGCATTTCACATATTATGGATTGTAATATTTATAGCAAAACATTTTAGGACCTTTAGTACTTTCGGACTTATGACGTTTATGGATAAGCCTTTTATGTATTAACCTCAACGTTCCAATAAAGTTGGCGCGGGTTGGAAGATATTTACCATTTTCCGTTAGGGGCAGTAGAACCAACGTAGGTCACCACGCCACCCTGAATAGACTACAGCGGGAATATAATGTGCTTTGCAAATCATACAAGATTGACATCTTTGCAGATAAGCCCCAGATTTTCAAACGCCGGATACTGCAATCGTTTTGCCATGACCCTACATAGGTGATGTAAACACCACAATACAAATTAGTAAATTAATTAAGTAAATTTAAAAAGTCCTATCTTATACAAATATAAATTGTTGTTATTGTTATTATCATCTTAAATATATTATATAACTGAATTGTAGTCCACATTGCATGCCGTGGCAACCTCTAATTAAGATTAGCACTTAGCTCTAAGTTTATGTTGTTTTTATTGACTTTTATTAATCTGTACCAGTGTTTTTCTTGTTGGTTGTCCTAATAATAAATAAATAAATAAATAAATGTCTTTTAAACTTTATAGATTGTGATATTTATGGCAAAAGATTTTAGGGTAAACAATATTTAGGGATTTCGATTTTAGGGCAAGTGATATTATGATAAATGTAGTTAGGGATAATGATCATTCGGGCAAATGATGATTCGGACATAAAACATTATGAGATGTAAAATTATGGATAAAAATTTTATGAGATGAAATAGAGAACCCTACCATAGGTACCCAAACCAATATTATCTATTGTCTAAAAGTCACATAACCTAAATTTCACAATGAATCACCCAAAATCAACAGAAAAAGTCGCGACCGATGAAGAAACCGGATTATGATTGTTTTTGCTGGTATTTTTTAAATAATAACACTTGTAATTTACACAGAATCGCCAAAATTGTTGAGATGAAAAAGTGACAGGTGTTGACATTTTTTCACACAGCTTTTTTCTACGTTTAAGGGCGTCTATAAGGTTTCAGGTTAGCTGGCTGCGTTTATATTATTCTAAAACGTGAAATTTTAATTTGGGATTTCCACATTTACTTACTTTCTCAGCCATTATCACTGCTGTAATCTTGCGATATGAAAAACAAACACTACACTAAAAACACTCTTTGTTATAAACGAGCACGTCCTCAAATCATAACACAGACATAATGAAAGAATAAAACAATAATAACTGTACGCTTAAATTATTGATAGAAACATGAAATGTTATGAAACAAAAATAAAAATACGAGATTGCATGCTCTGACTGTGAGTCAGTCCACTGGCTGTCTATGTGTGTGTGTGTGTGTGTTTGTATAATGTTAAAATGTTTGACGCGACCACTCCACCATTAAAATTTCTACCATTTTCTACTAAGCCCGCAACTTCATGAAATCATATTTATTAGCAATTTATAAATAATATTTTTTTATGTCTACTGTGATGAAGTTCGATATTTGAATTGAATGTTACGTAACTAACTTTCAAAAGTCTATACGACTATGAACATGTTGCAAATAATTATTGTAATGTATAGTCGTGACGACAGTATGAAATAATCAAAGATTTATTAACTTCAGGGGAAAATACACATTAAAGGATTTAAAAAAGAGATCTAGTTTTATTTAAAATATTTTGATTAATAAGATTTCCAATAATTTTTTTTTTTTTTACTTAACCCGTATCATCCCACTGCTGGGCAAAGGTCTCCTCCAAACCTGTCCACCGCTCTCTATCCAATAAAATAAAAGAGTAAAAAACTGCGGTCAGCCATTTTTACTGAAACGCCAATCACAGCGCATGACGTCACACTTACTTACGCTAACTTCATCTTTGTTCAGTCACTGACAGTCAGTGTGTTTTGTTTACATCGTAGTGATTATATTCTCTTTGGTTTACATGCGCGTTACGATTGATATTTGTTTTTTGTGATTGTGATTTATCGTCTTTACAACACGCATCTATCTATAACAAACAATGGAACCAGGCAACCACTTATAACCTTTAGTATTCATTTATATCACAAAAAATACGCAACGTTTGTTTACTTTACAACCAACAGATTTGACGTTTACGTAAGTGTTACGTCACACACGACGCCATGACACTGCGAGCTGTTTTCGCGCATTATTTAAAAATGATTTTAAAAATGGCCTTATACTTACAAAAACTTATGTTTATTACCGAAATATAAACAGTAGTTTTGTTGTAAACAGTAGATGTGTATCCGCATTACGGAATAGGATTTCTAAATCTTTCGTCATGCCTATTGTATTGTATTCAAAGTTAGAGTCTATACGACTCTTAAAAGTTAGTTTTCTAACTGAAATAATAGCGTTAAAGTCGTAAAAGGAAGAAGGATTGAACACCAAGTAAAACATCATGAAACATCTTTATCTTTGAGGAAAGGTATTTATTGTCAAAATTACACAAAATTAACAGCAATTTATTGTTAAATTGTTAATAGGTATTGTTTTTACAAAATCGAGTCAACTTACACGTAAATATGTACATGCAGTTAGGTATTTATAAAAAGCGTTATTTTACATATTCTATTTGTTTCTTTATTTAATACTATGAATGGAAAATTTGTGCACTCAAAGCATGTAAATATTGAAAACCTATGTCATAATTACAAAATTCATTTTTATTAATCAAACGTTGTATCATTACTCAACATATCGGAACTTTAATACCTAGCGTTAAGTAACAAAATAAAATCAAAACGTAAAATGTATAGGCTCTTCAATATTATTTTTGTATCATGCTAAAAAAATCATTGCATTTTTTGTATATTGATGATGACTGTAAAACAGAGTGATAAAATTAAAACTTTTCTTTTAAATTATCATAACAATTAAGTCAGTCTGGATAAATTCTGCAAGAGGCTTGTTCTCGGATTGCCTTTAGTTAACATTATTTTTCCGGTTTCACTTGAAACTTTTTATTGCTTAACAACAAACTAAACAAAACAGTGAACAACATTATCTACATTTTACATTTTTGTTAACTAAGGTAATTGAAACTATTTGTACATTTGGTTCAATTTGATAAAACCAGGTCATAATGCGAATTAAGTGATACGTTTGTATCAGATAGAATAATAATAAAACTTACCTACTCCGCTACATACAGCTTGTAAATAAAGTCTATGCGAAAATGGAATAATTTACGGAAAAACGAAAAATTAACTATTTAAAGCTATTTCATTAGGCGTTATGATATAATGTGAAAATATTTATTGAGGCAAAATGTTGTTGTAAATACTTTTATTGACTATGGTTGCAACGCAAGCTTGTTGGAAAAAATACATTTTGTATTATGTATATTAAAACGCACTGAAAACGTAACACCTTTGGAATATGTACTTGATTAGTAATGAGAATGAGATTGAAGTATTATTTGCTTACAAATGATTTGTTGAAAGGCAAATTTTTTTTAAACTTTTAAGTTGATATCAAACGTACGAGCTTAAGTTCTTTCGAGTAATTGCACAGTATAAAGATGTATACTACACTGTATACGCTTATCAATAATTTTACAATATTTAACTACTAATAAAATTTTATAAACAAACATAAATTTGTGCATCAACATCTACAACTACAAAGTGTAAAATGATTTCAAATTACTCTATTATGTAACTATCATTACAATTTAATAGATAAAATTTTCCAGAAACAAAGTGTTTCTAATACATGTAGATGTAACTTGATACGTATTAAACATTTTCAATTTTAAAATTTCCAAATATATATTGTCAAGACATTCGATGCCAATTTATTATTTATTATTATCGATTGATGTAAACACAAGGCAAAATTTTAAACAATAAATTATTAACATCCATATTATTTACTGTAAAGGAACTTATTTTCATAAATATACATATTCTATGTCAAAAAGTTGCTATAATTAATTTATACTACAGGAGTAATTTATCCTACAGTTGTTCGTGCGAGTTTAAATGCCATTTTTGTAGAAATATCAATAACCTTTATGTATGTTTGCTGTATTGTCATTTCTATCTTTGTCGTCTTTGGGTATGTATGGCAATGCTAAACAATTTATTCGGCATTAAACAATTTTGCAATATTTCTTGATCTATTAGATATTCTATAACTGATATGGAATTGCAGGGTTACATACGCTTCTGCTTCTGATTTGATATGCAACATTTTATTTTGGTACTAATATTTAACATGATACGTACATGATATTAACTTTGACGCGAAGTTTTTTCTAGATCGACAAGGTTATATTAAAACTCGGACTTCAATTCATAAAAGGCATTGATTACATCATATAGTGTACCTATAGCCAATAGTGAATACTTAGCAAATTTAACTTAAAATAAACAATAAACATCAGAATACTCAACTGCTCCTTTGCTTATTTAACAATCCATAACGATTTTGGGGAAATAATGTAAAATATACTACATACTTATTACAAGTTTGTAAAATAATGTTTGTCACTCTTCAAACCATGTTGGTTATTAATAACGATCCAAAATAAGTGGTTTATTACTGATTTTACCGATACTACTAGTCATTGGTTTTGTTATGTCTATGAAAATAAAAGTAAAAACTTTTAATGTAGGTAATTGATTAACTGGTGATCCTAAAGACGCTATATCCATTATAATTGAATATATAGGTACACATTATATTGTATTGGCAATAGCCGGTACTTAATATCGATATAATAAAGTAAAAAATTAAGTTGAAGTATGATAGTGTAAATGTATAAGTTTAAATTTATATCAATAGACAAGTTATTGTCAATCGTTTACGCACACTCACATAATATTAAGCCTAAAATGACTCTTATTTAAACAGTCCAAACTTGTTTTTATTGTCCATTCACAAAGCATGCGAATATATAAATTTTAAACAGTTAAATCTATAAATAAGAAAGTAGATTATTGTCTACCACAATATTATCTTAGTAAATGAATAAATTCTCGCCACCGCTTAAATTACCCTCAACAAATAGAACAATTAAAATACAAACATTACAATACTAATTACGATATTATTATATTTTATTACAGTGTATTCAATTATTTGTTTCACAAAATTATACCATAATTTTCCATTTATTGTCAATCACATGGTATAAAAATGTATACTTAGAAATCAACATCTAAAAAATACACTTCAATATAATTACTTTGACGATTATTGTCAATATTTCCAAAGTGGCTAAATTTTTATTTTTATTAAATTTTAAAAGTTCATCAAGCCAAACGTCACGGAATCAATTCCATAAATATATTTTTATATTATACCCCCTTACTATGAAAATATAGCATTTTGCCAAGAACAACAGCTACGATTAGTTTGGGTAGGCTCATATGTAATTGATATATAATTAGGTCGATATTTCTCCCCACTACACACACATAATATTGTAAATTTGAAATCTTTTTAATAATAATACGACTTCTAAAATTCATTGCCTAACAATAATAATTATTAGATTCAGAGATATTTCATTATCAAAAATTATTAAGCTCTTGTATAATTTTAACGAAAATTCCGTTATTGTCGTCCACTAAACATTTCCATTATTTTTATTAAAAATATCTAAACTAAAAATGTATAGTAATATAAAAATGTGTCTATACGTTAATATTATAATTTCATTGTCTATCTAAGTCTAAGGCAATATTTTGTCAAGAAAGGGGGTAATTGTATAAAAGTTAATAGCCATATTACAATAACATTAACTACAGACTCAAGTATCCCAAAGCCTAAATTGTAAAGTTATGCACAAAATGCACTTTATAATGACTGATATGAAATTGATAATATGTTCATAGATTGACATAATTTACCCAATTTCTTAGACCTGTACAGAAAATCGCGAGCTCCTAGCTAAATATACATTCCATTTATTATCACAATCAATACTCACATAAGGATGGCGTGTTTTTATTCAAGTTCAATGGAAATACATGTCTTGTTATGACAAAAAGTCTGAGAACAATGATAGAGATTATTACCAAAATTTTCATGCAATTTGCAACACATAAATTGTATTGTTTTTGATTTTTTCGTTTCCCTTGCTTACATGAAGCAATTAAAGTGTGCGTTTTTTTAAAGATACAGTAGAGCGTCGATTATCCGAACTAATTGGGGGACGTGGGTGTTCGGAAAACCGGTATTTTCGGATAATCGAACTACCTATAATATGTGTATTGATTCAGTCATACATAATTTACGTACAGGTAAATTAAAACCATAATATCATTTATCGACTAGCGGTTACTTGGAAGTGACATACGAGTACAATAACAATTGAACGAGTCGCGACAAGTGCGCGAAAACTGAAGCGCGGGAGGCGCGCAAGGCGAACGCGGGGTGCGGGGGAGCGTTACTACTGTTCGGATAAGCGGTCGTTCGGTTGAACGACGTTCGGATAATCGACGCTCCACTGTATTGTATTCTTTTACAATTATTTAAGAGCGCTTTTTTATCTATCAAAAACACTGCTCTCTGACTTTTTAAACAATTTAATAATGTACCCGTTATGGAGTTTAATTTAGATCGTTTCATAGAACCATAAGGAGAGAGAGAGATTTGTCAATTAAATACATTATACAACATCTCCCATAAAAAGTGAAAGCAAAACATTCCGTAATGTACCCGATATTCTGTTTATTTCATCGTTTCATAGGACCATAAGGAGAAGAAGTTTGTCCATTAAAGAAATATTATACAACATCTATCATATCCTCAAAAATCACCTCCTATAATCAAAAAGTGAAAGGAAAACACGTCATCCCATGAGTCCAAGAGTAAGTAACTCGCACTAGAGGCTAGGAGCTCGCGTTGTAATATTTGCCTTATCTCGTCACCATGTTTATGATGCTGAGGAAACTGACAGCCACAGTTAGGAGGGCGAGGGGAGTGATTGATTCTGCTGAGTTGGTCCGGGCTCGCTGGTCGCTGGGGAAAGGTACCGGGGTTCCCGGGTCCACGACGTGTATCTTCCATCCGAGGTTGTTGTGAGTGTAGCACTGAAATATGAAGATGTTTTAACTGGCTGGAATGTATAGGGATACTTAATTATATAAAAGTAGATTATTATCAGTACCAATTCAAAAGATGAGCAAATAGAGCCATCATCGAATCGAAACATTTATAATATAAAATTGTTAGGTATTTTTAAAAAGTTCCTGTAAAATACACATAGATGTTGAACTGTCTAATGTCTAACTCTTTATACATATCATCACAAGCATTTTTTGATCGTTTGCAAGAAGCAAGAATGAATATTAAGAAGATCTTCATCAAGAGCTACCGTTAAAAGGCTTGGTCTCAAAAGGGGCGCCCTAAGGCTAATCAGTTAAGAAATTAATCTGATCTAAACCTCGCCAAGTACCACTGTGTTTTCAAATTTGAAATTAATATGTACGATTATTCGGCGCTTTGACGACGAAGGAAAATATGATGAAAGAACATGCACCTATGAAAAAATTCTAAGGTTGTGTTGACCACACTTAGCCAGCGTAGTTGACTAAGGATGTATCACCCTAGTTTAGTGTAGGCCCGTGCCCCAGCATGAATAAATAAATATCTGGGACATTTCCAAACACGGTCATCTGACCCCGAACAAAGCAGAGCTTGTACTATGGGCGTCAGAGACTGATATACATACATATATATTTATAAACATACTCAAATACAAAAGCACACCCAGACATAGAACGAACACCGATGTTAATCACACTAATATTTGTTCCGAGTGGGAATCAAACCCACGACTCTTGGATCCGCCAGCCAGGGTCACTAACCATTGTTCCACCGAGCCAGGCATAGGGAACAAAAATGGGCTGTAAATTAAAAATTTGAAAAAATAAAATGATATTGGAAGGTCCGGTGGATCAAGTCCCCGTTCAGGCGGGGTCATGAATGCGTTTTTTTTTTCAAATTTTAAATTTACATTAAGTTTTAATAGCATTAAAAACAACAAAAAAAAAATGGGCTGATAATAATGATGATGATGATGCTACCTGATAGTAGACCAAGTCCGGCGTCTCGTGCGCCACTGTCCAGTTGAGCACGGCCGGCTCGCCCGCGGTGCACTCCAGCTGCAGCGTCTCCATGTACTGCTCGAAGGAGTCAGAGACGGCCGCCTGGTCCGTCGTCTTGTGCGTCCACTCGCAGTAGCGGCCCACTGTGAAATGAAATGAAATAATTTTATTTCCGTCACGTCGCGTTTCCCACAGAGGTGAAAAGTGGATCGCTGGAAGTGATCTATGCCTACCCCTCTGGGAAAAAGGCGTGATTTTATGTATGTATGTATGTTATTTGCAAGAAATATGGTTACATACAGTTGTTACAAATTTATAGTATACAGATCAGCATAGGCGTGCAAAATATTGATAATAAATGAGCATGAAATTCTCATAAATTCAGTTGTTACAAAACATAAACTAACTTAGAAACTAATATACCTACTAACAAAAATATTTTTTAGAGATCCAGTCTATATTATTACATTTTAAGTATTCTTCTAATTAATGAAAAGTTTTTTTCATGTGGGTATGAGGTATATAAATATTTTAAAAACAATACAAAAGAACAAAAATAAGGAGTGAAATTTAAGAAAAATATTGATGAGGGACCGAAACACTTGTCGCTGACTATTCATTAAAAAATAGAGAAAACTACTATTGGTAGAGTAGGTTTCATTTCTGGCAACACAGACCATTTAAATAAAAAAAAGTTTTACGCGGGACGCTCACAGCGGAACACGAGAGTTTTTTTATTGACTGTTGAGGAAAGTGTTTTTGATTCTTGTTTTCAGGAATTTAATGGTTATAACTAATCAGCCCTATTTGTTGCTGGTTGCTATACCCTTTAGGACTGAGAGCCATCCGCTCTCCCGCAAGTCCGGTGATATGACGAGGCTACTCCAAGCCATCATCGTAAGTCGGAATTGATTTTAAGATTATTGATATTTAGACGAATACTATAGTGTAGTCAGTGTAGTGTTACTTCGCCTTGAGATTCCACGCCCGAGGCACGTTCTGGTGCCCAAATCTTTGAATTTTACCGCAATTACATAACATACATACATAGGTACATTGATCCCATGGTTAGTAGCTCAAGCACTTGTACTAAACAACTAGCTGACCCGACAGACTTCGTCCTGTCAAAAAAAATTGTAATGTGGCAGTGTTTTGTTCCTACCTTTTTTTTAGTTGGAAAACGTTTCAAAAAGAAAAGGGCTGTTTTTAGGGTTTTCCCGCCAATTATTCGATTTTTTCTCGTCGTAAGAACCATCCTTGGACTTCAACGAACATTTAAAAAAAAGAATTGGCCAAATTGGTTCAGGCGTTGTTGAGTTATGCGCTTACCAATACATTTTGCGATTCATTTTTATATTATAGACTAGCGGTCGCCCGCGACTTTGTCCGCGTATCAATGGGTTTTAGTAGCAATGATGTATTAAAATAGCCAGCTACCTCCATCCTCCATACCACGTAAAAAAAAATCTATAAACGTAAAGTTCTCCCATACTAATTTTCACCCCCCCAATGACCGCCATGGGGGTTGAATTAAAAAAAAAATAGCGTTTGCGTCTCTCCGGAGTACCAGCTACCTCCATACCCAGTTTTATAAAAATCGACAAACACGTAAAAATTCTCCCATACTAATTTTCACCCCCCCCAATGAACCACATGGGGGTTGATTTAAAAAAAAAAGTAGCCTATATGTTATTCCACAGTGCCAGCTACCATCATACCAAATTTCATGAAAATCGGTTTAGAAGTTTGAGCGTGAAAGAGTAACAAACATCCATACATCCATACATCCATACTTACAAACTTTCACATTTATAATATTAGTATGGATAAATAAACTACAAATACAACTAAGTATAGTTGGTTGGTTGTTCACTGACCGGCGGTGGGGTAGGGGTAGCCCTCGTTGTCGTAGGCGACGCCCGCGAACACGCGCTGCCGGCGCCGCTGCTCCTCGCGCTTCTGCCCGAACCCGCCTTCCGAGCTGTCGCTGATGTAGAACGGGTGGAACCTGAGAAGAGGGGACGATATTAATGTAGGATGAATAATAAAAAAAAAAACGATGGCCGAGTGGTAAAGTTCGTTGCTTGCCATGCGAGAGGTCGCCAGTTCAAACCCCGCCATATAATTAGGGTTGCCAAATGGTAACTTATCAAATCCGGGACAATTCTACTAAAACAATGTTGGCTCGTGGTTATTATAGAAAATATCTTAAATGTCTATACTAAGTACATAATTAATAATTAAATATAGTTATAATTATAAGATAAAATACTGTGGTAGTTAATCAAACGTTAAACTAATAAGGAAAATAAAGAGCACTTCGCTTAAATTACCAATTTGAAACTTTGGTAGACAATGAATACCTACTAAATGACAAATTGAATAGTAATAAACTAAAAAAAAGTTTCCGAAATCCGGGACAATAAGCGCTAATTACTGGACACGGGACAAGAGGCAAAATTCCGGGACAATCCCGGATTTCCCGGCGGCCTGGCAACCCTACATATAATAAGCGTTGATGGCCGAGTGGTTTTTGCCATGCGAGAAGTCGCTAGTTCAAACCCCGCCATATAATAAGCGTCAATGGCCGAGTGGTTTTTGCCATGCGAGAAGTCGCTAGTTCAAACCCCGCCATATAATAAGCGTCAATAGCCGAGTGGTTTTTGCCATGCGAGAAGTCGCCAGTTCAAACCCCGCCATATAATAAGCGTCAATGGCCGAGTGGTTTTTGCCATGCGAGAGGTCGTTAGTTCAAACCCCGCCATATAATAAGCGTCGATGGCCGATGGATGTGTAACAGTAACTTAAAGCTACTGTTACACATGCTCATTACTAGCATGAAAGCATGCCACTATTGAGCAGTTGCTACTTATTAGCATGTGTGTCGAAACTTTGCTAATGATGAGCATGCTTATTTTAAGTAGGTATGCTCTAAAATCAATCGTGTGCGATTTTCGGGCAAGCAAATGTAAACTCGTCATAAGCATGCTTCATATTAGCATACCCAATAGCGTGCTTTTAAGTATGCTATTTTAGAGCATGTGTAACAGTACCTTAATATCTACACAGTACTTACTTAGCCGGGTTGGTCCTGTCATCGCCGCCTTCCACATAGAAGGAGTAGGTCTGTCCTCTTTCCACATACAACTCAGGGATGAGCAGGTCGTTGATGTACCAAGCGATGCCCCACGATGGGTGGCCTGAGGAAAGAGGCAATTTATTTAATAACATAATACGTATCAAACGGCAACTTCCTTTGTGAAGTCAGTTAAATACAAAATTCTTCTCCTAAATGTGACAAAATTCTTCTGCAAACCGCATCCAAATCAGTTCGGCGAAACGCGAGATAAACGGAGACAAACATACATTCAGTGAAATTAAGAATCCCAAGCACAAATGTTCATAACATGAATGTGGGGCATCAACCCTCAAGGAACTGAAGCCAGTTACTTACCACTGTTCTACCGAGTCAGTCTATTTTTATGCCTATGTTAATAACAAGTACAAAATACAAATTAAATAAATATCGACAATAAATAAAACAACAGCATATGAAAAAAAACTAAACGTCATAATCGTACTCATACTATATGTATGTTACATAATATCCAATCAAAAACATAAATGTGAAAAGAGAGCCAAGTTCAATATTATGATAATTGCCTTGAAGTGGTTGTTGACTTCAACGACAAAAGAAGTGAGATCTAAATGGGTGCCAAGTTCAATGGTCAACCCTGAAATTTAATTATAAGTAACACTATAACATACCTATCATATCTTCTTATAACATAAGATAATGTATGGTGGTAGCCTATGAAGGTCTGTCTTGGCTAGTTTCTATAAACCTACCAACGTATTATTATGTTCGCTCGCTAGTTTCTACCAACAATCCAAATTTTCGGAATTATAAAATAAAAACCGACAAATACCAAACTAACCAAGACATCTAACTAGACTACTAACTAACTAACTAAAGAAAACTAGCCAAGACAGACCTTCATTGGCTACCACCATACATTATCTTATGTTATAAGAAGATATGATAGGTATGTTATAGTGTTACTTATAATTAAATTTCAGGGTTGACCATTGAACTTGGCACCCATTTAGATCTCACTTCTTTTGTCGTTGAAGTCAACAACCACTTCAAGGCAATTATCATAATATTGAACTTGGCTCTCTTTTCACATTTATGTTTTTGATTGGATATCATTACTTTTTGTAGAAAAGTATATATCATCGTAACGCCGTGAGTCCTTTGAAAAGGACAAATTCAAAACTAAAACTAGACTTTATCTAGGTACCTACCCTAAGTAATAAATATGAAAACCGACTATAAGTACCTAATCTTAATTGTAAATAAGTAAGTATACCTAAATATATACTTAGTGCTCTGCCTTCCCCGGTATATAGGCGTGATTAGGCACTAATTAGGTATTTATGTTAAGTGTTCATAATAGAACCTAACCTAATTATTAAAAAATTGCCAGTTTTTTATTTATTCCTTTGTATTCATGTAATTACCTATCTGCATACCAAATTTTAACTCTCTAGGTCATTTGGAACTGGGTTAGAATTTTGATCTGTCAGTCAGTCAATGATAAAAATGAGGATTTATGGACATTAATATCTAAATAACTGTTTGAGATAAGCTTATGAAATTTAGAACACATATTTATCTCGCTAGTCACAATATATGAGCCAAATTTGATACGTTTATGTGAAATAGTTTTTGATTTATGAGGGGTTCAAAAGTGGTTCCAAATGGTTCGTGTAATATTACACACGGTGCGGCTCGCCAGTTCTGTTTCTTGAACTTGGCTTGACACGCTACCGCGTGTCTAGATACAACTACAATCCAAGGAAAATCTCTAGCAGAAGTATTGAATAGGTATGTATAATTTACCAGGTGCGAATCCGTTGTCTATGTCATTGCCTGATTGGAAAAACGTGAGCGTTAATAAAATTAATCATAGAGAATATAATTCAAAACAAAATATGGTCGCTTACACTTGATTAAATTGATCACGATTGACAATGGTTGTTGATTGATTAAAAATCATCGGCGAGAGTGTCAGGGTGCATTTCAATGAGGGTTTTCGCGAATGAGAAAATTCACTAGATGGCAATACGTAGGCGTGAGGTCCAACTGCATCATGATTGGTGAATATTGACATGTCTGTCAATGTCACGTCAAAAATAACCAATCATGCTGCAGTTGGACCTCACGCCTACGTATTGCCATCTAGTGAATTTCTCATTCGCGAAAACCCTCATTAGTGCGCCTGCGCAATGATGATTCGCTGTAATGATTGTTTTTCTTTTAAGATAAATTCTAAGATCAAATCTTCTTATAAATAAAAATGAATTGCCGTTCGTTAGTCTGACTAAAACTCGAGAACGCACGGGCCGATTTAGGTAATTTTGGTTTTAAAATGTTCGTCGCAGTCCAGGGAAGGTTTCAATGAGAAAATATAGAAAAAGAATCAGTATTGGCGGTATGAAATTCGCCGGGACCACTAGTTTTAAGATACCTAGTCATTGTGATTGATTGACACTGGTCATCTTGCTGATGAAGGATTAATCAATCTAATTTTAATAAATTTCCAACGCGTAGCTTTGATTTGATCCCTTGCTATGAAAGGAAGATTCCAGACGATGGTGTTAAAACGATTGATAGATTGAGTGAGTGAGTAATAAATTGAGAGACTGAAGTTGCTGCACCATTCTTTTACATTCGACCAAAAATCTGACATATCTTATTCATTATTATATTTTTATTATCTATTCGTGTCTCATTACTACTTCTTTCTACCTTGAGTAACGACCTTAGGTACTATTCTAATGTGCTGCTGTACACTGCGTGATCTCCCTGATAAGTGACAGACTCGATATCGCCTATGTAAAAAATGTCTATGAAAAAATGTACAACGCCCCTAGCGGTAACGCTAAGAACGAAAATCGGTAGTATGAAAGAAACAATTCGATAGGTTCTTAACGTAAGTACGTAAGTTTTCGATAGCTAGCTCATGGTAGCGCTACTGATCCCATTTCAGTTACCTATTTACTTTGTTTTTTGTTAAATGTATGTGTGTTTTTAAGTAATACATTTCTTTCCTTCTTTCTTTAATTAATTCCTGGCCTGGGGACCGAATGGTCTGGTTCTGTAAGTGAGTGTGTAAGCGAGTGAAGGCGCGAGCGAGTGAGTGAGTGAATGGGTGAGTGTCCGACTGACCGGTGATGGGCGTGTAGCCGCGCACGCCGCCCGCGGGCCCGATTCGCGCAGTGAAGTTGGTTCGGCCGGCGAGGAAGCGAGCCGGCCATGCTGGGGGACCGGACGGCTCTAGTTCGGCTAGACCGATGCAGGTGTTGTCGTTCTGAAAGGATGATAGAGTAGACAGATTAGCACGTCACTTAGTAATATAACAAATTATAGGCGGAAGAGGCTGACCGAAGAAGACATGGATGGATAGCGTGAGAGATGATATGGGAGTGAAAGGAGTAGACACAGAGCTGACGAATGACAGGCCCGAGTGGAAGAAATCTAAGTACATGTTGCGCCAACCCACTTAGCGTTGGACAACGGCTGGAATATGAAGATGACGGGTGGCAGAGCGTGATATACGAGTACCACTGCTCCACCAAGTCGAAATAATGTGACTCAACGATTTGAGCTATTTACAGAACTGGTAGTCTCACAAGACGTGACACCCGTTCACGTTGAGCTCCTAATTTCTCTTCCGTTTGTGCCTCGGAAAGCACGTTAAGCAGATGGTCTTGCATCTGATGTTTAATCGCCTCATCGGTCATATCAGATCGCTGTCTCACCGAACCATGAGATCGAGGGGACAGAGAGTGCACTGTACTGTAGGCTGGTCTTCATTAAAGTTAGCCTCCATGGCCAAAGTCAGCTGAACACCTTAAATATTAGTCTTTATGGGTCTACACGCGATATTAGGAGTAGCAAATACATAGCTACTTACTGCCAATTATGGTCGCGAGCGTACTGGCGCCGCCCGATTGCCACAGCGGTTCTGATTTCTAAATCTACCCCCGAATCAGCACTAATGTCATTTGTAAAGCTACCCACATTTCCGGGTTAACATTTAAGTGACATTAGTGTAATGGAACGCGAAAGTCTAAAATCTTACGTAGCGGAACACCTAATTGTTACTCTAAAGAGTACTACTCACCACAGCCCCAAAGTCGATCTGCACATCCTTCCTAGTGGTGTCCATGAAGGAGTGTGCATTAGCCTCTGAACGCGAGTTGAGTGGACCGAAGGCGGCTATAACGGACTGTGCGCGCGCAGCGTGGATGTCCTTGTCTCTGATTGGCTCGGCGGCTGCTAACGGCCGGCGGTACGTTATTGTTGTTACTCCGCTCTTCTGGTTGCCTGATACTGGAGAAGAATAGGAATGTTAATCGTAATCTAAATATATACGAGTACAACTCAAAGGTGACTGACTGACATAGTGATCTATCAACGCGCAGCCCAAACCACTGGACGGATCGGGCTGAAATTTGGCATGCAGGTAGGTGGTATGACGAAGGCATCCGCTAAGAAAGGATTACCCGAAGCGAAGAGAGGGCGGGTCACTAGTCAATGATAAATTAAGTACACTCAACCTGATGATAAGAGGCCGTGAGGTCTACATACGAGGTTAACAGGCTCTTTTAAGCTTGTTGCTCTCACCATGAAGGCCTGCATAAATACCGTTTCACGCCCCGCCCGGAAGATACCAATTTTGTATGATTTATTTATGCATATTCTGAGCTGAGATTGTCGAGCTTTCAGAGCACTACATCGATGAGTTCTGTAGAGCGGAGCGTACAATAGAGTAGACCAAAGGGCGAGGGTCCTAATCCAATTGGAATAGGACCCTCGCCCTTCACTGATAAAGATGAATGAATGATTCAAAAGATCATCACTGATAACTATGATCTTTTAACAATTTTAAAATTACATGAGAATTATTCTACTATTGTGACACGCAGTAAATAATTTGATTGGATTTGATTCTTTGGTGTCTACTAGCAGTAGGTTCTGCATAGTCTGCTGGAGTGACACCGCTTTCTTGAGGTTTATCTTTGTTCAGGGATAGTTCATGCATCATCATACTATGTACGAGTATGGACTACTTCACTACTTCCCGCTAATCTCTTTCTTTATCTGTCTCATAATAATCATCACTGTGGAGATTATTGAGATGATGATGGAGATGATTGAGATTGTGAAAGGAAAGCGACTTAATTTCTCTATCTCCGTCTTTGTCTGTCTCTGTGAAAGAGAAGCGCTATGGAGCACTTTTCTCTTTCCCTCTGTCTCCCTCGCTGTCTACTATCTATAATCTCCACTGCTAACTCCTCTCCCCCCCACAAACTCAGTAGTCATGTTCTCCAACTTACCCAGCACCAGGTCGTTGGTCCCTCCGACCCTCGCGTCAGGGCAGACTCCCTTCATTCCGTCGCACTGCGCGAGATGAGAGATGGAGTAGTCCACCGCTTTGGGCTGGTTTGACCTGAAGATAGGGGAACTATGCTTTAGTACTTGCCAGAAGATGTCGAACTTTTTGTGCAATATATTGCACCATACCACCATACCATTATTAAAATACTTAACGTATTTTATTAATGGTGGTTTTCCCCTTATTATATGTATTAGTTTGAGTTTTTTCCTAATTGACTACATTTTTGACGCGGTGAAATGCTTGACGCACCGTCACCGGGAAATGGGGTTCTCTCCCAGTGGTGTGTCAGACTCCCCGGCGACTGGCGCGAAGATGGTAAATGCCAATCGCTGCTCCTGGGCGGAGTGCAATGCCCAGGGGGTCTACCGACTAAAACACCGCGATGTACCTCATCGCCTTGGCGACGTCATGGTTCCTAGCATAGCCCAACTACCACGACGCCACCGGCAACTGGCTTGGAGAAGCCTTGTGATCATCACCGGATAGGATGGGCAAGCTGATGACTCTCACCCCCACAAACTCTCCACATGAAGATGGATAGTTACAACCATCTTTCACGTCAGAGCTATTAGACGGGTTTTAATGAAACGTACAGCATTGTTGTATGGACATCATTAACAATAAAATGGCTACTGCCTAACTGGAAAAAGAGACAAATGCTTAAGAAGTCACGTATACTGAGTTTCGAGTTCAGGACTGGTAGATAAGAAGTGGCAATAAAATTCTATGTTTTAAAAGGGGTTCGATTGAAGTATTCATTTGTTAAGGCCTTGAAGTACAGCAGACTGCTACTGCGGATTAGCATAATCTCTTGAAAGCAAGGTTATGTTACGAAAAGTACTCTAAATATTGAACCCTACTTGACATTCTCAATATTTTTGTTTTTTTCCCTAACTGACGTACGATGATGGCTTGGAGTAGCCTCGTCATCATAACCGGCCTTGCGGGGGAGCGGATGGCTCTCACCCTGATTGACATTCTCATGGCCAGGTCGTCAAAGCTAGTAAAGCTAAATTCGAGGCTAATAAGTGAGTGTTAACTTACTTGGAGTCCCAGTAAGCGACGACCACATCAGCCCCAAGCATGGCGGGTCTACCTTCAGCTCCGGAGACGCCGAAAGCCATGTACTGGTCTTTGCGGAGCCGAGCAGCTAGCGTGATCTGGACTTGGTCCCCCTGGAAGAACATGAGGGTTGAATTTGATGTTAGAATAAGTATTTCACAACATCACATACATTGATCTGATTCCGTAGTAAGTAGCTTAAGCTCTTGTGTTAGAATCAGAATCTATAGTGGACCGTGGTGGATCAATAGTACACAAATATACTTAAATTTAATAACACACCCAGACACGGAACAAACACAGATGTTCGTAACACAAATAGGTGTCCCTGGTGGGAATCGAACCCACGACTCTTGAAACAGTAGGAAGTGAATCTAGGCACTAATCAAAGTTCCACCGAGCATGTAAAAATGTGTGGAAGGCCAAGATGCGGAGTGATTTAATAATTCTATCGGGTACATTCAGAGTTATTTTGTGTTATAAATCATCCCAAGTGGGTATAATAATGGACATAATAGTTTGTTTAAGGGTCTGTAATATACCACTTATACTATGTCTAACAGGCAGATACATTACTCTAAATTAAAATTAATTGAAAACACAGCCAATTCTGTGTATTTTGGTTTTATATTATAGGAGATAGGTATATGTATTCTTAAAACATTGGGCTAATTACACGCTTTATAATAATAGGTAGACTTATAAATAGTTAAACTTAATGTCAAATATTACATCTTACCGGTCAAAATGATTCATTTGCCATGTATTGCTTAAAAGACATAATTAAACTAAAATCTTGAAAGTAACACGGATTTAATTACCTTTGCAAGTCTCTGGCTACCAGCTTGAATGAAAACGATCAAAAGAAAATGAAGTAATTATTTTTCAGATACGAATTTCTCTTTTCACGTAATCTTATTACTTAAACCTACTTATTACTTAAATTAAAACATTTTGGATTAACATTTCATAATATGACCATGTTAAAAAATTATCTATCTACATGACCTAATATGTCATACATAACAACAATAAGGAATATGCATAAACCGGCAATCTTGATTTTTCAACAACTTATGCAAATAGACTTCAAAATATAATAAAATGTGAATTTGAAGTGGAAATCGGTTCAAAAACGAAGGCTTCATAATGTATTAAAGTTAATTTTCCATCTCTTTCTTACAAAACAGAGTTTTTTATGGATTGCGTATGGCCGTAGTGTAATTTGACGTCACCTGACATTATCGGATCTCTCTGTCTACTCAGGAACTTTAAACAGGTACATCTCTGCTGTCGTTAAAGTAAATTGAAAAATAAAATTATATTCATATTTGTTCAACATTAAAGATTTATTTAGGATAATAAAAAAAAATGTGTGCATATTCCCCATTGGCTTTGTAAAAGTGAAACCACAAATTGCTAGACTGCACTGTACTACACTGGTAAGTATTAAAATTTGCTATGATGATAGTATATGCCGAAGCACAAAATTTTCCTTGATCGTTCGAATCAGAATTTAGGAATTACAACTTTCTGGGACTTCCAAGTCCTTAGGAAAATGGGCAGAGACCCATGAGAGGTATCCTGAGAGTCGTGATACAACCCAATAAAGTCGGAAATCCTAACTCCTTACTAATATTATAAATCCGAAAGTAACTCTGTCTGTCCGTCTCTCTGTCTGTCTGTCTATATGTCTGTTACGCTTTCACGCATAGAGTACTGGACTGATTTAAATGGTACAGATATAGTCCAGAGCCTAGGAAAGGTTATAGGCTACTTTTTAACCGACTGCTCTATAAGGAAGTAATGTTTTACCCGTTAAACGTCTCTACGCGGACGAAGTCGCGGGCGGAAAGCTAGTACCTAATAATTCCTAACCGATTTAACCAGTAAAAAGTCGATAATACCTCGTAATACTAACCTGTATCTCCCATCGCACTTGTAATCGCTTGTCTAAAATTTCTTTGCAGTTATTAGTGGTGGCATATGGCGTCTGAGAAGTGGTAGATGATGTCTGGAATTGTATGGAAGAAGATTAATATCGGACATACACTTATTTTGCTCATACACAGATTGTAGGGGATAAAGTATTTGCGTAGGCGCAAGTTTCTTACTAGATAATATCTCCTTATGTAACTTATAGGTACCCCTTAGTAGGTAGGTAATAGAATATTTGCGTAGACGCAGAGTTTTATCTGCTGACAGAAGACCTCCAATATATACAGGGTGTCCCAAAAAGTAGTGTCAAGCGGAAGTCCTGAGATAGAACGCCCCGTGGGGCATCCGAAACACCCCCATGTATGTTCCGCGATTTTTTATAGTTTTCGAGTTATGATATTTTTTCTAAAATTTTGGGAACAACTGACCTAACCGACTAAAAATATTGTAGAGAAAAAAGTATTTTACTTTTTTGAGTAATTCTTTTTGCAAATAAAGTTTCATGAGTTTTTCTTTAATGCCTAAAATATTTGTCTCCATAACTTATATGGAAGTATTCAAAATTATGGTACAAACTGAAAAGTTACGTTCTGTAAATAATGTGTTACAATTTCAACGTTACATTTAAAATATTAGGAGGTAGCTGCATGGCTCGTAAGTAACTTTAAAAACTGCGCCAGACTCTCAGCTTTCATAATCATTAATAAAAACTGGTACTTAATGGGCTACTTTTGCTGAAATCGGACTACAAAGACAGAGAGGTGGAGAAATCATAAAATTAGCCATTTGATGAACAAGCATTATTTGGACATTTTATTATTCCGAAAGTTAGTCAGTTTGTTAACAAACCTAAATTTAATACAGGAGCACTCAGTAGCAAACATTTGGATGCTTTTTTTTGTTTAATTTAAGTTTCATTGCGCTAACACTGTTTTCACATGTAATACCTTTGTTATGACGAACTTGACGAACTTTTCTTTCTTTACAGACTTTAATAAACTTTTATTTACAAAATTTTTACAAAAAATAATCAAAAACGATAATTTTTCTTTTCAATAAAGTGCCCATTTTTAAACTTAATTAATTTTTTAAGTATCACAAATTAAACTTTCAAGTGGTTATTTCTTAGCATTTCTGGTATAATTTTCATTGTTAACAATCTTATTAACTTTAGAAATAATAAAATGTCCAAATAATACGTCGTATTCAAATGGCAAATTTTATGATGTTTCCACCTCTATGTCTTTGAAGTCCGATTTTAGCAAAAGTAGCCCATTAAGTACCAGTTTTTATTAATGATTATGAAAGCTGAGAGTTGAATGTTTGCTACTGAGTGCTCCTGTATTAAATTTAGGTTTGTTAACAAACTGACTAACTTTCGGAATAATAAAATGTCCAAATAATGCTTGTTCATCAAATGGCAAATTTTATGATGTTTCCACCTCTATGTCTTTGAAGTCCGATTTTAGCAAAAGTAGCCCATTAAGTACCAGTTTTTATTAATGATTATGAAAGCTGAGAGTCTAGCTCAGTTTTTAAAGTTACTTAGGAGCCCTGCAGCTACCTCCTAATATTTTAAATTTAACGTTGAAATTGTAAGACTTTATTTACAGAACGTAACTTTTCAGTTTGTACCATAATTTTGATAATTTCCTTATAAGTTATGGAGACAAATATTTTAAGCATTAAAGAAAAACTCATGAAAATTGATTTGCAAAAAGAATTACTCAAAAAAGTCAAATACTTTTTTCCCTACAATATTTTTAGTCGGTTAGGTCAGTTGTTCTCAAAATTTTAGAAAAAGAATCATAACTCGAAAACTATAAAAAATCGCGGAACATACATAGGGGTGTTTCGGATGCCCCACAGGGTGTTCTATCTCAGGACTTCCGCTTGACACTACTTTTTGGGACACCCTGTATAACTGTGTCAAAAACCAGCTATCATGCCGGGGCTACATTTGCTACGGCGATTTTTGTCTCTGCCAGTCTAATGGCCGAATATTGGATAAACAATTAAATATATGACTGTATAAGCGACGCCTGCAATCAAAAATTGTATGGGAGCTTCAATTTGGAACTTTAATCAGTAGATCAATGTTCAAATATCTATTTTATCATCTCAATAGTCGGCCATAAGTTTTATATTGGCACGTATATTCGCCGTAGCCCTTCTAATGTAGTCACAGCATCATGCTTCTTGAGACACATCCTGGTGACAGACTGCAGAAACATAAAAATAGCTATCCTTTACGATACGAAGCAATAAAATTATGCGAATGATTACTGCAATGCAATTAGTAGTTTTAAAACCAGTAGCAGTTATGTTTGTATGATAAACACATAATTAGATACAAATGAATTAGTTAATTAGATACAAATGAATTAGTTAAATGCGATGTTTTAATACTCACAGGGTTATACCACCAAGCAGGCTGTAATGTACAAGTCCAATATCCAAAGTAGGCAAGAAGAAAGAAAGAAAGAATAAGAGCGTATTAGTAAATAAGGTTTTAATAACAAAAACAATTTTAATAACATTCAGTCTTTCAGTACATATTACAATTAAATCAGTAGGAAATACGTTATATAAAAGACACATATTATTTTTAATTTAGCTGACCATTTATTTACTTAAATAGAAAAGTATTCTTTAGACATTATACTACTTAGGTTGCCATTCGCAAAAGGCACCGATTTGAAATGAGAGCAATCCGGTGATGATGACGAGGCTACTCCAAGCCATCTTCGTATGTCAGTTAGGAAAACCGATTTGAAAGCAAACTTATAACTTGTATTAATGAACCACCAAAACGTTGTAATAAACAGTGTAAAATAAACCTACTATTTACTTAATTACATTTATTAACACACACCGCTCTTATTTGCCCTTATACTATCACGTATATAAATGATCAGCATATAAAAATGTTAGGAAATGAACGAAATTGTTTTTGCTTAGAAAAACCCAGAAAACCAGTCACTTGAAAACCAAGATGGCTGAGGATTGTGATTATTGATGATTGTGAGCTTTTGAAAATGGTTAGTGGGCGGGCGGCTTTTTGTAGCATTTTTCCTTTTCCCCTGAAAAGCGGAAATTAATGGTATTAAAATAAAATGGAGGCGGGCAATGATGATACTTAATGTAGACAAGTACAACAATCAAGCACAAAACATAAAAGTAACGAGAAGTGAGCTGAAACAAATTGGTTAAAGTATAAAGTCCAAGCAGGCTGCTTAAAGATAATTATTAGGTACACACATACATACACATCATTATAGAAACATTATGCTAAGCACAAATTATTATGGTCCATAGATAATGATTACCAAGTTATTTATAAAAAAAATCAAGTAGACGTTTTGAATTTACAAAAAGTATGTCCATGATTATCTATGGTTCGGTACAAAACATTGTGAATAGACCAATAACATTGAATCAGTGAGACAGTAAGCGAAAATCGTTTCATTGCCGTAAATTTCAAAAATTTTATTCTAATAATTTATAAAATATGTATCTAATTACAAATAACAAAAACTAAGTTTTTATCCGATTGGTACTACTTCAAGAACGTTGCTATAAGTTAATCACAAATTCGTTAAATTGTACAGAAATGATAAGATCTTGGTTACTTAAGCACATGATAATATACAGACAAAAACAAGTGCATTACACATTCACAAATTAAGCTTCGTGCTACTCCAAGCGTCGATTTTCTGCTGTCTTCTAGAACGTCGATCTTCTGCCATCTTCTGCAATCACTTCATTATGCGGTACTCTTAATACACACGTCCTTATTACTAGGATTCTTTGGCAGGATACTAGTAATAGTGACCTGCGCACAAGTTCTGCTTCTGTCTTCAAGTGGGTGCTTTTTATGTGAGTTATCTAGGGAGTCTGTTTCTTATCCGAAAATCGTTTGTCCGAAAATCAAAATCCCTAACACGTTTGCTATAATCATCAAAATCCATAATGTTCGAATGTACGAAATTTCATAATCCCTAATTGTCTTTAATTCTAATCATTTTTTGTCATAATATCGAGTTCTATAATAATCAAATCTCCTAAAATTACTTGCTATAAAGTTAAATGCCCGAAGTGTTACATAGTATAATGTTCGTTACTACGAATGGAGCATTATCATAATATTATTAGTCCGAATTATGAATGATTATTTATAATTTTGTTTTATTCAAAAAATGTTTGGCCAAAAAATGGTTTCGTCAAATCATCATTTTATAAATGACTTACTTTATGACCAAATAATCAACAGTTAAATTTTCATTTTACAAATAATTATTTTGCAAAATGAATATTAACAACTGAGTTATCATACCAAACTACTATTGGTCTAAAAAGTTTGATAAAATGTTTTATTTGACAAATGTGTCTTTTATTAATCGATCTGATAATAGATATGGTACGGGTCAAATTAAAACACAATATTTGGAAAATCATTATTTTTTTATAAATTTGGTTAGGTAAGGTTAGAATTTTGGTTAGGTTAGGTTAGAACTGGTGACCATAAAACGCGCGAGCCGAGCGAGCGAAGCGAGCGTGCCGCGGCAGCGGCCGGCGAAGCGCTAGAAAATATTTACTACTGTTTAATTTCTATGTAACAGTGGATACACAAATAAAAATAAATATATTTATATATACCGATGTTCGTCACACATAATAAGTCAGTTTTTGTAAGATGGTACTGTTGTTAAATGTCTCGTTTGCCAAATGAATATTTAGGATTTGTAACAAATTATAGAATAGATTTGTGCATTTCACATAATATTATGGATTGTAATATTTATAACAAAACATTTTAGAACCTTTAGTACTTTCGGACTTATGACGTTTATGGAAAAGCCTTTTATGTCTTTTAAACTTTATAGATTGTGATATTTATGGCAAAAGATTTTAGGGTAAATAATATTTAGGGATTTCGATTTTAGGGCAAGTGATATTATGATAAATGTAGTTAGGGATAATGATCATTCGGGCAAATGATGATTCGGACATAAAACATTATGAGATGTAAAATTATGGATAAAAATTTTATGAGATGAAATAGAGAACCAGTTATCTATCATTGAAAACAAAGAACAGTGCGATATGTCCAATATTGTGTCCAGACAGAAATAAACACAAATTATGCAACTTAACACAATTGAATATGTGATTACTAAAACCTCATACCATTAAGAAATGTTAAAACATTATACCGCCCCAACAATCTTAAGTCTCGATCACTCTCTTTTTTTACTCGTTGAAATGCCTTATGCACCTTCACCGGGAAAGTGGTTTCTCTCCCAGTGGTGTGTCGGACTCCCCACGCTCAAACTGTCCCTCCATAACCCTAACCACCTAGCAAGCAATCTTAACCCCCCTAGTTTACTTGGTACCGATAACAAAACTCGTACCATAGCGGTGAGAGCCATCCGCTCCCCCACAACTCCAGTGATGATGACGAGGCTACTCCAAGCTATCATAAGTCATTTAAAAAAAACTCTTCCCTCGTACAAAAAATAGCAAAAACTGCCTCCCCCCCAAACTCACAGTGATCTTGGTCTGCCCTAGAGCGGGAGGCACGTCCAGGTCTTTGGGTATGTACACGTGGCCGAAGTTGTGGCGGTACTCCACACACCAGACAGCCAGCCAGTCCACATCGTAGGCCGTCAGCTTGCCCGGCAGCTGGATCTCTATGTCTTCACCCTGGTAACCTCGGAGCGGGTAGAGGGACCCCATCTCGTTTGGAACCTGAAACGGAGAGACGAGGTTTTTAGGAAACAAAGTAGAATATTAATCCGCAGTCCATTAGCTTTATCTTTATGCTAAGCGATGGACTGTCAAGTGACGTAGCAGTAACCTTACGGTCCGAGCCACGAGCGCCTGCATTGTATGTGGATGGCAGCGCTGTCCAGCACGTGTCGTTCAAGAGTGGAAAGGGGAGGGAGGGACTAGCTGAAATAGCTCTTCAGAGCATTCCCCATTATAGAGACGGTAGAGAACACTTAGACCGGCATTGTCTTTACGTACCTAATTGTAGAGGCTCCAGCGTTTCGGACACCTCTAGATCACCGATAATACGGATAGCACGCCGCTGCAACCTATTTAGTGCATCAAGCAAGTATTTTACGGAGCTATCCCAGAGGTAAGAGCAATATTCCACACATGCGCGAACTTGTGCCTTAGGCATACAAAAGGCAGCGCTGCACTGGTGTGAAAAATAGCCGCACTCTGTCCAGGATCCCCAGTTTGCGGGAGGCTGTTCTGATGACGCTCTAAATGTAATCCCGCTGGTTCAGTTCGCGGCGAACAACGATGCCAATGATGCTAAGGCTAGTCAGTATTGGTAAGGGGGTGATCTGAAGAGTAGGATAGGAAAGGAAAGGAGACACTGGTTGATGTAGAAGGTTTTGGCGTCGAGCTTACTGCATTAGGGACCTCTAACTATGGAACCCCTAACTTTTCCTCACCTTGGTCCCGAATGGGTTGGGCTCGGACCCGTTCCCGACCCAGAAGTAGGCGTCGGGCCCCGCGCCGTCGTAGTGCCGGTTCGGTATGTAGAAGGTCTTAGCGTCCAATACGCTCACGTTGCCTGAGCGGAGGCGCTAGGGACCCCCTACTACGGGACCGCTCGCTATAGGACTCCTAACTATGAGACCCCTAACTATGGAAGCCATATCTATGAAATTCTAACCAACCCATAACTATAGAACCCCTAACTATGGAGCCCCTAACTATGGAACCCCTATCAATGGAACACCTTCTATGGAACCCATAACTATGGAACCCCTAACTATGGGACTCTTGACAATTGTTTCCCTCACCTTGGTCCCAAAGGGGTTGGGCTCGGACCCGTTCCCGACCCAGAAGTAGGCGTCGGGCCCCGCGCCGTCGTAGTGCAGGTTCGGTATGTAGAAGGTCTTCGCGTCCAATACGCTCACGTTGCCGGAGCGGAGGCGCTAGGGACCCCCTACTACGGGACCGCTCGCTATAGGACTCCTAACTATGAGACCCCTAACTATGGAAGCCATATCTATGAAATTCTAACCAACCCATAACTATAGAACCCCTAACTATGGAGCCCCTAACTATGGAACCCCTAACTATGGGACTCTTGACAATTGTTTCCCTCACCTTGGTCCCAAAGGGGTTGGGCTCAGACCCGTTCCCGACCCAGAAGTAGGCGTCGGGCCCCGCGCCGTCGTAGTGCAGGTTCGGTATGTAGAAGGTCTTCGCGTCCAATACGCTCACGTTGCCGGAGCGGAGGCCGTGCGCGAGCCGCTTGAACTCGGGCAGGACTCGCGGCCGCGGCGGGTCCAGGCCAGCCGGGATGAATACGTCGCCGAAGTTCACCTGGAGAGGGAATTTTATTTTTATTTTTATTTTATTTTATTTTATTAGGAACAACAAACAGTTACACATTACATAAGAAACAAATAATTATAGTTACATACATATAAATTAAATGCATAACCAACGGCGATGTTCACAGATTGATATAGAAAAGATCAGTGTAGCTTACAAAGAAAGTCAATATATAAACAATAAATACAAATCAAAATACATAATTATAGTTGACTATGGCTGTGGCAAATCAGTTGTTTCCCTATGCTGTAAAATATCTATGGCTCGTTTTTTGAAAACACCAGGGCTTATAGAGAAGTCTAAATTATTAAAGTGTTTGTTGTATATTTGTAACAATCTTGTAAAAGGGGCTCGTTCACCAGCGCGCGTCCTGCACCTATCCGTGAAGAAGGTATGGCAGGGACGCCTATTAACACAATTTCTGGGTACCGTAAACAATAACTGGTTAAAAATCTCCATACAATCTATCCTGTTATTCATCACGTTGTACAAGAACATTACTGAGAGAAGGAGACGCCGTGATTCGAGACTCATTAGGTTGTACTTTTGTAGTAGTTGATCGTAGGGCAGACACAGAGCGGCGGCAGCAGTAATTCGTTTTAAGAAGAAATTTCCGTTGAATCCTTTCGATCATTGCGATATATTTCTTATAGTGTGGATTCCAGACTGGGATAGCATACTCCAACTGTGACCTGACTAGTGACCTATATAGTGCAAGAAATGTTTTTGTTTACGGAACATAATGGTGGACCTAGTGACAAAACCGTACATTTTGAAGGCTTTGTTAACTATTGCATTTACATGGACATCCAAATGGAGTTTTGAGTCGAGTATAGTTCCCAAGTCTTTTATTTGTTGGACTCTGCAAAGCTTTACATTGTTAAGAGAATAATCAAAACATGCCGTGTTTGTCTTTTTAGTGAAGCTAATACAGGCACATTTAGGTAGGCTAAGGAACAGCTTATTATGTGCACAATATTCAGCAAGCCTATTAAGGTCTGCTTGCAACAGGATACAGTCATCTAAGGAATGGATGCTCCTATATATTTTCAAATCATCTGCATACAGTAGAAATTTAGAATGTGAAAAACATTTGGAGATATCGTTAACGTACAGTAGAAAAAGTAAGGGTCCAAGAATAGAACCCTGTGGCACGCCTGATGTTACGGTGACTAGTTCCGACTGATATCCATTCAAAACAACGAGTTGAGTTCTGTTACTAATATACGATCCAAACCAGCGCAATAAGTTACCCCGAATTCCATTGAATGCTAGCTTTTCCATTAGAAGTCTGTGATCAACCTTATCGAAGGCTTTTTGGAAGTCTGTGTACACGGCATCAACTTGAATTTGAGCATCCATATTGCGAAATACATAATTGGTAAACAAAGTAAGGTTAGTAGTAGTTGAGCGCAATTTAACAAAGCCATGTTGTTCTTGGAGCAGGAGTCTATGGAGAGTCGGATAAACTTCCCCGTGTATAAGCCGTTCAAAGGTCTTCGAGAGTACAGGAAGTATAGAGATTGGTCGATAGTTCTCGATATTATGGTTATTCCCTGACTTGAAAATTGGTGCAATGTTGGCACGTTTCCATATAAGAGGGAAGACGCCTTCTTGTAGGCATTTATTATAAATAATATAAAGAGGCCTGCAAAGTGCCGGAGACAACTTAAAGAATACTGGGGGAATACCATCGGGACCGGATCCTTTAGTGATGTCGAGAGCTTTTAAGGCTCTAAGAATGGCGTTGCAGGATATATGAATGTTTGAAAGAATATTGCTATTATGATGGTAATCATGTCGTGGTTCTTGGTGCCATTTTTTGGGGTCGAATGAGCTTTGTTCATATACAGAATAAAAGAAATCAGAAAAAGGTTGCATATATCTGTGGGATTATCTGAATGTGTACTTAAATAATACATGTTGGAAGGTATATTTCCTTGTTTGTTGCGATTTTTTATGTAAGACCAAAAATATTTTACATTATGAGTGATACTATCTTCTACAGTATTAATGTATTCTTTATACAATTTAGCACATTGAGCTTTAAACCTGCTACGATATATAGAAAAGGTTTCATAGTCAGATATGTTTTTGTATTTCTTCCATTTGCACCAAGAACGTTCCTTATTTTTAAATATATGGATTAGGGAGGAGTTAAACCAGGTCGGGAAGTGGGATGATCTAGCGCGCCTTATTGGAACATGTTTATTAATGATTTTATTTATACTATTGTAGAAAACGTCAACCGCTTCTTGAGCGGCAAGGTCCGATAAAAGTGTATCCCAATCCATATTTGCAAGTTCATGGTTAATGCCTTCATAGTCGGCCATATGGAAATTGGGTTTAGGCGTTTGGTATTTATGCATACGTTTCACATTTGTATTTAGGATAGTTAGTGCACAAAACGGAGGATGGTGAGAGTCGGGCGACAATAACGGGATGCAGGTGGATACATCGGTGTCCATATTGGCTATGAATAGGTCTAACGTTCGACCCAGTTCGTTTTTTAATTTATTATATTGACTAGCATTAATAGTATGCATGAAGTTAAGGAGATATTGGCCGGCCAATCCTACCCCCACAAAAGGGGTGTGATCAGTCCAGTCTATCCCCGGCAAGTTGTAGTCACCCAATATAAGGAATCTTTCAGTTGACTCACAGCTAACGCTCTGTAGAAGAGAATCAAAGTGGGATTCATATATTTCGGCCGAAGTGTGGGGAGGAAAATATGTGGCACTGATAATATGCTTTTTCGCGGGGGTAGAAGCCATCAGTGTTAGTAAAACTTGTTCAAATGTAGAAGGGTCGAAATTAGAAACCATTCTAATGGGCTTTAGTTCTTTACGAACTGCTATTAAAACTCCACCACCCTCCCTTTTTTCGTAGCAAGGCGATCGCGGTCACATCTGAACACTAGATAACGGCTGTCAGCCAATTCAGTGTCAATAATTTCTGGAACCAGCCAGGTCTCAGTCAAAACTATGATATCATAAGATGCAGAAAGAATGTTCATGTATAAGGTATGGATTTTTGTACGGATTCCGCGACAATTCTGATAATATATTGATATATTTTTATCCATAAGAGATTCCGAGTAAATAATAAATACATATTGATTTAAAACAAGTTGTAAAAAGAAAATGAGTCACATTAATATTCCTTCGGCACGATAACTTCACAACTAAAGAATACAAAGAAAAAATATTGTATTTTAATTCTTGATACATATCAATGAAAGAAATTGGTATAACCGGTAAAAAGTTATTTTCATAATTTAATGACAATGCCACCTCGCGTACGGCCCCACAATCCACGAATTCAACAAGCTTCAGATTATCATTTAATGAATTTACATTTTTATAGTAAAAAATAAGGCCCTGTAAGTTGCAGTTACTAATTGAGCGTGGAAGTAGTTTGACGGCGTTTTGATATAATTTTGTCAATATCCTCAGCGGACCTAATTGCAATCGCCGGTGCTGCGTCAGACTCGCGTACAAGGATTGTCGCATTCTTGACCCAGACATATTTAAAGTTGTTTTTACGAGCGGCTTCTCTGCATTGACGAAATAAATGTTTCCTATTAAGTGTAAGGTGCTCATTCATATAAATGCGCTGGGGTGCGCCTGAGATTCCCACACGATCCGATTTAAGTTCCTTGCACTTGCGGAAGGCGCTCAGGATATTATCACGACTAAATCTTGAGGTGACTTTCGCAACAATGTTTTTGGGTTATTATTTTCCTTATTGGCATGAGGGCTCCGATGAATAGACACGATGTGATTTTGCGGTATGGGATAATTGATACTCTTTCCACTAGACTCTAGTATCAACACCAGATTTTCATTCCTTTTTTCAGGAACATTGCTGATCTCAGATTACATTGTCTGGCCTGTTGTTCAAGTGTATCTATTTTATTTTCTAAAGAATGAACTCTATTATGGAAATTATCCGCCACTTGTACTTTGCTCGAAAGTTGGGCAACATGTTTTTTGAGATCCTCACTTTCCCCGGCATGAAATTGTGCAGAGATTTTCAATTCTGAAACATCGTTCGTCAGACCGGCAATGTCTTGCTTCAGGTTTATTTGTTCCATACGGAGAGAGTTCACATCCTTTTGAATATTAGACAGCGTATTCTTGATGTCATCACTTATTTTGGACATACTTGCTTCCATGCTGATACGCCACGAATCAAGAGTGCTTTTTAGATCTTGGGTAAAATTAAACATATCATTTTGTGTTATGAAGTTCTGCAGTTCCTTATTAGTAGATGAAGCAAAGGGTACATGCATAGGCGGCGTTGAGCAACTGGAACTACCCGGTTTAGCAACATCCTGTTGGATGTGGGAAATGTGGGAATATAAGTGTAAGAGCATTTCTACGAATCGGTACATATGAATTTCGAAATTGGCTGCGGAGAGAGAGAAGTGGCGTGCATTTGGGGAGGCCTATGTCCAGCAGTGGACTGTAATGGGCTGATGATGATGATTATGATGATGATATGTATGACTAGCTGTGCCCGTGACATCGTTCGCGTAGACTACAGGATCTTACATACAAATGTTTTGTTTCAATAACTCTTGTTCCCGTGTTAATCCGCAATTGTAAGATTGTTGTTATTACGTCGCCATGACCTTTTTATATTTTCCTGTGCTTGAATGTCTATTATATCTTTCATCATCATCATCAGCCCATTTCTGTCCACTGCTGGACATAGGCCTCTCCAAATGCACGCCACTTCTCTCTCCTCGGCCACTCGTATCCAGCTCCTACCAGCCGTCCTGCGCAGATCGTCACACCACCTGGCCCCCGGGCGTCCTACACTACGTAAATGTTTTGTCCCAATAACTTTTGTACCCGTGTCATCCCCAATTGTAAGATTGTTGTTATTACGTCGCCATGACCTTTTTATATTTTCCTGTGCTTGAATGTCTATTGTATCTTTGCACATTAGGAACAAATAATAATTTCGCGTAAAATGCGACGTTAAACATAGTCCTAGCTAAATATTTTTTACTTTAACTTCAACATAATTATTTTAATTAATTTATACGAATACTATGTTTCCAATCAAACTAAAGTCTATCTGTGTCCTTTTTGACCTCATTTAAAAATCCATCGATTCTGCGTTTATTGTCCAATTACGTTTTTATTAAATTATAGAAAAAAACTGCACACAAACGAGACTGGCGCCCAACGTGGGGCACTAAAACTGGGCGCCCAACGTGGGGTCATAATAACAATCCCATGATTAAGTGATTCTAATAAACTTATATAAATTTAAAGGGGAAAATGGTTATCCTCTAGGGATAAAGCGTCATGACTTCACTCTATCTGAAATGTCATTGTGTTTTACTGAGCGTAGCGATTCAAAATATCGATGACCTTGACGAGACGTTAACACTGGACAATACTATTTGTTTACATCCTTACAGATTATTTTTCTTACAAAGTTGATTTTAGGGGCGAGAGCCATCCGCTCCCCCGCAAGTTCGGGGATGATGCCGAGACTACTCCAAGCCATCATCGTATGTAAGTTAGAAAAAACAACTTTTTTATTTTTTGATTCGTTGATTAATAGAAATATTTTAATAAAAATATATAAGCTTAATTAATTATTTATAAATTTTAGGAAGACCAGGATTTACATTTTTATCATAGTAGAAATCAAAAATAAAAATTGATCATTGTAAAAAAATCGTATTGTTGTAATTCGTTGTGTACCTACTTGTTTATGTTATGTGGTCAATAAATAATTTCTATTCTATTCCAAAAAAAAACTTATGTTTTTAATAAGATGCGTAAAGAAAGAGAAGGTTGTTATCTGTCTCTTTCCAGCGCGTTTTGGCGGGAAACCATCGAGGGTTGCGCGCGCCGCCGGTCGATAGCGGGCACTGCCGCGAACTCGGATGATGCCTTCAATTCGGTGCTTATCGATTCGGGTACATAACCTAGCGCGAGAGATTATAGTCACTACTCACACGTGAGAAATGGAAAAATTAACCAGGCTTGGCAAATCATGCGAGGGGTCGCCAGTTCGAACCCCGCCACGTACTGTGTTTTTCTAATTTGAAAATCATATGTACGATTATTCGACGCATTAACGGTGTAGGAAAACATCGCGAACCTGCACAACTACGAAGAAATTCTTAGGTTGTCTAGTCAACCAACCCGCACTTGGCCAGCGTGGTTGACTACGGCCTTATCGTCCTAGTTTAGGGTAGGCCCGTGCCCCCGCAGTTGGGACGTATATGGGCTGATGATGATGATGATGATAACCAGGCTTTGGTAAATGAGAGACCACATTATTTTAGACCTTAGTCACTTCAATTAGGGTCCGAAATCAATGAAAATTTCAAATACGTGCCTGGTCAAGGGTTCATTTGGAAAAATGGCTTTGTGGCTTCAGGTTTTATGATCATCACTACACAGTAGGTATAAAGCAAAATGGCTACCCGTGTCTGTCTGTATGTATGTATACTTTCTCTTTAAAACAACGGATCAAATCGGTGCCTGCTTATCGATTAGGGTACATAACCCAGCGTGAGATATTATAGTCACAACTCAAACGTGAGAAATGGAAAGATTAATCAGGCTTTTCTACATTATTTTAGACCTTAGTCTTTATTTTTTAAGATCGATGAAGATTTAACGATTTCTAATAAAAAGTAATAAAATTTAAAATAGCAGATGATTTTTTATTTAATGTAATATTACAGGGCTTACCTATATTAGGGCTGAGTAGCTAAGTATTCAAAGTAGTCTTCATTAATGCACTTTATATTCCAGTTTAGTCACTACATAGTAAAAGTATAAAGCACAACGCTCCCCGCGTCTGTAGGTATGCTTGATTCTTTAAAACTACTAAACCGATTTTGATGGTTTTTTTAATAGATAAAGGGATTTAAAAGGAAGGCGCATTGTGGGCGGGTCAATAGTTTGTAATAAAGTTTTATTTGGAAAAATTGACTCTCTCTCTCTCTCTTTAAAACTTGGTTAGTTTTGGATGACACGAAACACGAAAGCCCTAAATTGTATTTGTTAAAATCTAGTAAGGTAGTAATCCGAATTTAAAAAAATAGGATCTCATTCAGATTTTCCCACTGAACATGGGTCTCGGCTAAAACTACTTGCCGCCTCCTCAGGCCCTGACCTCATGACCTTTGTTTTTTAACCCGGTGAAATGCGTTGCGAACCTTCACGGTGTGTCGGACTCCCCAGCAACTGGCGAAGAGATGGTAAATGCCAGCCGCGACTACTGGACGGCCTGCAATGCCCAGGGGGTATACCGACTAAAACATCGGGGTTAACCACTTGGCCAAAGTTGTGGACGAGCATCAACGCGACTGGGACCCGTACATACCGCTCTGTCCTACCGATCTGCGATCCACGATAGCACCAGCGCAACACCAGCAATGGTAAACTTCGGTCGAGAAATGCGGCTTCCGGTAGACGCGTTGACTGGGACACCGCCAGAAGTTCCGCAACCAGTAACCGAATACGCGGCTGACCTACAGAAACGCTGTACCTCATCGCCTATTGGCGGTGTCGTGGTACCTGGCATAGCCTTCACTCATAACACCACTGGCACAATGGCCTCATCGTGGCAAGCACTGACCGTGAACCGGCGACACCAGACGCTGATCCACTTGATGTCCCGTAGCCTCTTGCCGCCCGGCAGCCGAAGTAGAATGTCGGAGTTAGTATGGGCCGTCAGGATTGGCGGGTCCCTGGAAGAAAAACACCATGAAGTTAGCAAGAACTTGGTAAAATATACATACTCTAGCTGTGCCCCCGACTTCGTTCGCATGGAGTACAGGATTTTAGATACAAAAGTTTTTTCCCAATTACTCCCGTTTCGGTAAAAATTTTGCAATATCGCGTTGCAAGTAAGCTTTACGTTTACTAAGGTAAGGATTTTTTTATACAAAAGTTTTTTCCAGCTAATTCCCATTCCTGAGAAAATTTCGGGAATTTCTTTCTTAGTGCACCTCTACGACGGCACCTAAGCTACGTCCAAATTTCAAGTGCATACGTTTAGCCGTATAGGCTGTGCCGTATATATCAGTCAGTCAGTCAATCAATTTAATAAATGTTAACGGTCTAACTGTCGCTGTAATCGCTGTTGATGAGAGACAATGGAAGCATAAATAGGGTGAGTCCTTTTAAAAATCAGCTAAATAAATAAAAAAATTATAATTCACGAATTTCCAATTATACGTGTTTCCATTAATATATATTTTTTGGAGTAGATGCGATTCTAATGCAATGATTGCTCCAACACTTACATATATGTTTTTTAAATTGCTCAAATTATATTTTTTTAACCCTTTTAATATTTTATACCATTTAAAAGCAATCCTCATCTTCCTACTTTCCATAACGATCGTTCATCTATCCCTGTTTGAGTATTCTCCTGGGATTCCGTCCTTGCATCCATCTATTTCAATCATATTTTCAATTCGCCACCCATTTCTATCACCAGCTATAATTTCAGCCATTAACAAAACGTAACTAGGGTCCGTTGTCCATTATCAGCGTCAGAAATGCAAGCAAATTACCATGCAATTAGATAAACATGATTATTGCGGGGCCGCCCCCATAGGAGGGGCGGGGACGGTTATTACGTCTTCATGGGGCGATTTCGGAAATGTCATTTTTTTTTCTTTCCCTGTGAGTTTCCCCATGGTGAGGAAGTTGTATGAGAGAGCTATTATCACGTCTTTTGTTTTATTATGGATCAGTTTTTGGATTTGACAAACAAATTGTGTAGGTTTGTGAGGCCTGAGCTAAATGTAAAGGGAGTATTGCTTTAAAAACAAATTTAAAAATGGCATAAAATAAATTACATCCAGTAGCTACATATTGAGTTTGCTGACCTTTACACAGACTAATATTTTTGTGAAAATCTAGTGTAAAAATACGAGTATGTTGCAAATAGTCCACCTGATGGTAGAGTTACTGAGATCTGAGTGATAGTAAATCTGAGATCACCTGATAGTTCTTTTATAAAAAAATATATCACTTCAAAGTATAAAAGAAAATCGTGACTGCTTTTTGTCTGTCCGTATGTAAGCTTCAATCTCTAAAACATATTGATGCGGTTTACTAAAACCTACAGCGATTCAAGAGGAAATTTTATACACCGTGAAATTTTAATGGTTATTTTCCCGCAGTAAAATGATTCTATCTTAGTAGCACAATAGATTTGTGCAGTTATTTTTTATTAAAATCAATAAATGCGGGTTTTACGAAAGGTACAACCGAAACTCGAGAGCACTTTCAAACCGCTTTATTACTTAGGGAGTAGAGCTTCTTTAGTTTTAAGCATCGATTTCATGGGGCAAGAAGTACCTGATTACGTCACATCTTATAAAAGAACGATAGCTTCTCTCGTTTTAGAGTTGTAAAATTATTAATTTAAAAATTTGAAGAAAAAAAAATGTTTTTTTTTCACGTAATAATTTGCATGATTCGATAGAATTACTAAAGGCAAATCATTCTGCCCCGGGAAAACCACCACTCAAATTTCACGGTGTATGTATAATGTAGCCTACCCAAAGCGAAAAGAGGGAAGATACTCGTAGTTCTAATTGTATAATAAAGAAAATATCAATTCGTCAAGTTGTACCTTTCTAAGAACTATAACTGCAATATAACATAGAGCACACATAAAAAGGAATGCAAGCACCGTAACGCAATAAACATATGTAAAGAAGCTTTAGAATAAAAGAGCTGCCTTTTCGCTGCGTCTTGGGGGGGAGAGGAGAAGGGGGGCGGCTTCAGACCCTGCCTCAGTCACGCCTTCTACACAATTTATCCCGAAACGGCAGCGGAATACAGAATCAATGGGTCTTGGATCAGCGAAGCCACTTAGAGCAGATGTTGCGAGTGATCTATGAATTTACCTACTCGTAGATCTTTATTTGTGGAGTAAAGTCTTTTTTAACATTTTGTAAAATGTTTTTTTTTTATTAACAGCAAAAGAAAACAATGTTGTAAGTCCTAAGATTTGATATTTGAATTGCCCTAATATCTTTCATTTATTATTCGATTCATTGCAAAAACGTCGACGATCGAGTAGTTAAGGTCGTTGCTTGCTATGCGACAGGTCGCCAGTTCAAACCCCTCCACGTACCACTGAGTTTTTCAAAATTAAAATTCATAAGTTACGATAATTAGTGCATGCCGTGGCAACCTCTAAGTAAGATTAGCACTTAGCTCTAAGTTTATGTTGTTTTTATTCACTTTTATTAATCTGTACCAGTGTTTTTCTTGTTGGCTGTCCTAATGATAAATAAATAAATAAATAAATAATTCGAAGCTTTAACGGTGACGGAAAACATTGTGAGGAAACCTGCACACCTACGAAGAAATTCTAAGGTTGTGTAGTCGACCAACCCGCACTTAGGCAGCGTGGTTGACTAAGGCCTGATCTCTCTAGTTTAGGATAGGCCCGTGCACCAGTAGTGGGGACATAATATGAGCTGATGATTATGATGATGATGATAAGTAATTGCAAATTTTCAAGGTTGTCCTGTCCAAGGCTATCTGTACACCTTATTTAATTTAAATCGCTGCAGTACTTTTAACAGATAGACAGAGATAATTCCTTCCACTTTTATAAAGGTTTAGCATGTACTCTAGTATCTAAATTATATATTTGTTTTACAAATCGCTACTTGGAAAAGGCTGATTTGTGATTTTAAGGTACATAAGTATAAAATGATTTGGGATAATAGCACATTTTTGATGAGAACTAATTTTGAAAGACAATTGTTTACGTCATGACCTCTCCAATGGAATTCATTCTCTATGATTATTATCTATTGGCGGGCCTTGACTCTAAATACGTAATGGCCATTTAAACATTCCGATATATTTGCAGGGCTATTGAAATAAAAAGGAATCGTTACGACTGGCTTGATGGCTCATTTGCTAGTGCCCTGGTTCGTGGGTCGCCAAGAGTCGTGGGTTCGATTCCCACCCGGGACTAATATTTGAATGATGAAGTTAGGTTATTTAAGTATTTATGTACGTATATTCCAACGCTCTTTCTGATTAACATAACACAAATGCGTAAGCTACTTACAATGGGTTCAAATCACTGTTATCTATGTATATTGTCTGATATTTTTTGTATTATTATCAGTATTTACTATTATTCGACGCTTTAACGGTGAAGGAAAATAGCGTGAGGAAACCTGCACAACTACGAAGAAATTCAAAGGTTGTATAGTCAACCATTTGGCCGGCACTTGGCCTGCGTGGTCGACTGAGGCCTGAGGGCCTACCATGAGTTGGCTATCGAAAACTTACTTACGTTAAAAACCTATCGAGTTGTTTTTTTCATACGGCCGATTTTAGTTCTTCGCGTAACCACCAGCCGGCGCTGTACATGTTTTTCATAGACATATTTACGTAGGCGATATCGAGCGCGTAAGTTTTAAACTCATGGTAGCCCCACTGATCACTGTAGTTTAGGGTAGTTCCGTGCCCCAGCAGTGGTGACGTATATGGGCTGATGATGATATCATTATCATATAGAGAGAAAATCCATTTGAGATAGTGTAGCCCAAAATTAGATTAGTAGGCTCGTTCCTCTAGGTGGAGACGAATATAGGCTAAAATAAATTGTTATTTATAGTAATGAATTGAAGTCTACTAATCTATCAAGCTATTTTTTTTTCCTTTAGACAGATAAAACAGTATCAAACATAAAATCATATAAAAATCTATTTAAACGACTCTAATGGGCGCCCTGAAAGCAGACTGAGTGACGCTACCAATAAAGGCAGACATGCGAGATTATTGATTTAAAAATTACAAGCTCGAACACGGATACAAACTACATTTAATGGTGGTATTGTGGCAACACAGTTACCATAATTATAGGCGCTGTAGTCTATTAGCCCATAGCTCTGATTTGTTAACAAAATTTTGTGAAGTCATCTCTTGCTTAAAAGTCGTTCAGGATATTCAAATACTTGTTAAGTTCATTGTACATTTATAAATATTCAAGTAGCTTTTTGACTGGCTCGGTGGAACAGTAGTTAGTGTCCCTGGCTAACAGTTCCAATAGTCGTGGTTCGATTCCCACTCGGGACAAATATTTGTGTGACTAACATAGGTGTTTGTTCAGTGACTGGGTGTGATTATGTATTTAAGTATATATTTATAAATATATATGTACCTACGTATATCAGTCTCTGACGCCCATAGTAGGTACAAGCTTTGTTTAGTTTAGAGTCAGATGACCGTGTATGGAAATGTCCTATTTAAAAAAAAATCTATCCGACAGACGTGCTCCAAAATCAATAGGATTATTTTGTTCTCGTCAACTAAAGAAATACATGGACAGCTCTCCGTGTGTAAACAGGCTCATTGAATGTATGTATGAATATTTTAGTTTACTTAAATGAAGTGAAACATACATTTAACTTATTTGAATGGCCTAAAAGAGACCAGTTGCAAGACACAAGGACCTTTATTTTATATATATGTCCCACAAAGAGAGAAGATCCATTTGAGATAGTGTTGCCCAAAAGTAGATCTAGAATTTCATTGTAAAGATTTTGCATACAGTCTAGGACTTTGAGATTGGGTTTAAATAGGTTTCTTTTGTCTTGTATATCAAATGATTTGACTATAAATAAATAATTGGGACATACATATTCACATACGGCCAATTGACCCCCAACTAAACAGAACTTTTAATACATACATAAATACATAGGTAGACATTTATAAATACATACTCACACCCAGACACGGAACGAACACAAACTATTCGTCACAAGAATGTTTGTCTCGGGATGGAATCGAACCAACGACTCTCGGAACCGTAGCCTAACTAACAAGTGTTCCACCAAACCAGTCAAAACAATTACACATATGCTACCGCTCTACTCATTATGAAGTAACAGCGGTGATCACTTACCAGTACTCTTGAACGCTACTATTTATAACAGACTAATTTCTCGATTTCAGAATAATTTTCAGTAGACTAAGGTTGAGAAAGGTATGCTTAATTGTTTGGTCATTTTGAAAGGATGAATGAAATACGATTAACGAAAGAAATATATTAGAGGAAGTATAAATGAAAAAAAACAGAGGAAGGCCAACAAAGACCTTCCACGACCACATAGGTCAAATTTTGAGGAAGGGTCAAATCAAAAGTACCCGTAATAAACGAACATGCATGATGAGATTGATGGATGTGGAAGTAGCGAAAGTGGAGTGCCAGGACCGTAGCACATGGCAGGAAGTGATCTCTGCCTACCCCTCTGGGAAAAAGTCGTGATTTTATGTATGAATGTATGATGTACTAATTTCCCCGGATTTTAGTACAGCCGTGTTTGAAATGTGAACGTTTTAATGAATTCGCGAAACGTCCTCACGCCACATCAAGCGCTAACTTTGGATTTGAATAACTTTGCGTAGAACTGTATGTGGGAATGAGTATGGTATGTTATACGTAAAGCAATATAAGTTCACAGGTATACACTACACACAAACATGCTAATATATAGGCTATTTATAGTTGTTACGATATTTATTGTCATAGAAAATCCACCTCTCCCATGTATTTATAGCTTATTAGGCGGCCGACCGATTTCAGCCATGGCGGCCGATCTCAATTGAGATCAGCCAAGTGCGTAGGACATATTATAGTGTACAATGGTACGCGCTAACACGAGTGCACTCCCTGTTCCCTTACTCTCATAATTCGGCAAGACGGCAATCCGACATGACCAATGAGACATCGGGTGCAAGACTTCCTAACTCCGGGCTGAGTAATTTCATTACGGAAAAACACACACTAATTTTGCTCGACCCCGGACTCGAACCGGGAACCTCTAGGTCCTTACGCAGCGCTTGCTAACCTCAGACCAACGAGGCAGTTTCTCTCGCGACCACGATTCGTGTAACCCTGTCAAAACGTCGGGCAGCAAGTAGCTATGTAATTGTTACTCCTATTATCGCGTGCAGACCCATAAAGACTACTATTGAGGCAGATTCACGTCTACAGATAATAGTCACCAAATATCTTACCTGGTGGTATAATCCTCAGGGTACGGCACGAGGGTGCCTTCGGGGGACGGTTGGGGCGAGTCCCCCACCCAGAAGTAAGCGTCAGGCCCCGTGCCATCGTAGGCAAAACCCCTCACGAAGACCGTACTCTCATCAACAGCGTATACTGAGCCTCTGATGCCGTGAGCATATTGGGTGAGGCGTCCGATCAGACGACCGTAGTACGGCTCTGGCCGGCGGGATGCCGCGAAGCCTGTGGACAAGGGAGATAAAGGTTTAAATTAAAAAAATAATAGGTATCTCATTATTTTATAACATAGAGTAAGACCATAGAGCCGCCAGACCTCACTCATTCTCTGACGAATGAAATGTTGACGATTTAGTAGTAACACTACTTAATCGCATCGCACAACGCCAATGCCTACCCGCTAGCTTGCTTATATCAGGTAATCAAGGTACGTAAAAATATTACTTAAACTGGTAGTGCCCGCGCCAAGACAAGGCAAGCGAAACGTAAGGACACGATCTACATCTCGAAACGTTTTGTTTATTGATCTTTCTAACTTTGGCTTGGATGATGCCAAACATCACGTTTTGCTTAAAATTAAGAGTATAAAATATCTGGGAATATCTAGGACATTTCCACACACGGTCATCTGATCCCAAACTAAGCAGAGCTTGTACTAATATGGACGTCATAGACTGATATACGGACATAGATATTCATAAATACGTACTCAAATACATATTCACACGGAACAAAAACCGATGTTCATCACACAAATATTTGTGCCGACTGGGAATCGAAACCACGACTCTTGGTCCCGCTAACCACTGTTCCACCCAGCTTGTATGGGTGCATTGATCATGGCTCTACATAAGATATTTTACAGTATGACAGAGATTGTGTAAATAGGGCGATTTAGAAGATGTATTATGCAGACGGGTGGGTGCGGGTAAGCGACCCCGGCTCCTCGAGCTACTATCGACTCAGTCCAAATCATCCGAGGCGATAGTATCCTTCCTCCCCTTTTCCTTCCCCCGTCATACATCCTTGCTACTCGTGGGAACGCAATGACCTTGTTAAAACAATGCACAAGGCAGAATGGCGGCGACGTGGTCCACAACCCGTCACGTCACGTTTCCCACAGAGGTGAAAAGTGGATCGCTGGAAGTGATCTCTGCCTACCCCTCTGGGAAAGAGACGTGATTGTATGTATGTATGTATTATGCAGAGTTTCTACCTTAGGCAACATCAAGACCTAAATAATATGAAACTTATTTATGTAAATAAGCCTACAATTTCATTCCTACGTACCTACCTGCATGTATATATCAAGCGTAGCCATTAAAATTGAAAATGGCCTACATTATTCGCAGCGTACACAGTTTATTCAGATCAGAACATGTGAATATGGGTCGGCCGCAAACAGGCGGCCCATATTGGCCGCAACGATCGGCCTGACAATGGATTGCGGCTTAACGGCCACCTGTGATTGGCTGACGGGGCTTTCTTGGGTTTGTAGTTATGTAGATTACTAGTGTACGAGAAATGCTGGTTGTGCCATTTGTATCAATGGTTACTGTGCTAATGTTTAACTACCTCGTTGGTCTATTGGTAGCAAGCGCTGCGTAAGGACCGAGGGGTCCCCGGTTCGAGTCCGGGGTCGGGCAAAATTTGTGTGAGTTTTTCTGTAATAAAATTCCTCAGCCCGGAGTTAGGAAGTTGGCGGTTGAACGCCCGTGCCTCGGAAAGCACGTTAAGCCGGTGGTCCTGCGCCCGATCTCTCATCGGTCATGTCGGATTGCCGTCTCACCGAATAATGAGAGTAAGGGAATAGAGAGTGCACTTGTGTTTGCGCGCACACTTGTGCACTATAATATGCCCTGCGCACTTGGCTGATCTTAGTTGAGATCGGCCGCCATGGATGAAATCGGTCGGACGCCTTATATAATATTACATATTATGTTATACTGTGATAGTAGTACCAGTCAAATTACATGTGTGCCTTAATATTCGCTTTCAGATTATTTGACACCAGCCCCTATGTAATTGTTTGTTCGATTTATCTAACCTACATATATTGCTTCAATAATACCGTAATCGACGAGAATGCATGAAGAGGTTAATGGACGTGGATGAAACGAAAATGGTGTGCCAGGACCGTAGCACATGGCAAGAAGTGATCTCTGCCTACCCCTCTGGGAAAAAGGCGTGATTTTATGTATGTATGTATGAAAATTCAAGGCTAAATAACTTTAATATTTTTACATTTTTATATGTTTACACTTTATAAAGTCATAGAATAGTATAGGGCCATACGAATATTATAAAAAGAGAAAGTTTTTCAGTTCGTGACGTAAGGGTTATTTCCTGGATCTTCTGAAAAGGCACAACTAGACGATATGTTGGCAAAGAAACTAGCTAGTTCTGCAGTTTTTAATTATGAACGCAATCCAATCGGAACTTGTGGTCTAAGAAGGAAGCATAAATAATATTTGAATTTAAGATTTATTGATACGATTACGTACTATTATAAAACAATAATTGATGGGTCTGTTTTATATTGACTTTTTTCATCAATTTAGGAAGGAAGGCGTCAATCATTTTGCTGTATTAGGTAAGTATTGTATTTGAATACATTTAATTACGAATGACATGCACTGATATGCAATGCACTGCAATGATAAATAGTAGATACCTATTTATCATGATCATCATCCCCTGTTGGCATCATTTGGGGAGCCATACCTATCTAGTGGTACTTCGACTTTACCATATATACCTACTTTATCTTTGAATTTCTAAGCAAAACAAGTTTTAAAGGGTTTGTTAATGTAATTTTATCATATTGCACATAGTTCTGCCAATTGAAGGTTTCATCCTTGAAAGCTTTAAGAAGATTTGAGACCCATTAAACTGATTCCCTTTAGTTTCTCCTTAGAAACTACTCAAATCTCAATATAAGCTTACAATTACCAGCTCTAAAGAATCAGGGTTTTATATCGTTCAAGAGCAATGGTAAGGGTTTTAAAACATGGTGACTGTCGCTTCTCAAGCGTTGCCGGGATACGAACCCCGGACTAAGGTAGCCATTCTTACTCATTTGAAAGGACTATCGCGAAAAGGATACTGAAGGCACGGTAGTAGATACCTTCTCTAATACGTGCTAAGCAAAGGTATAAAGAGCCGATGGCCAAGAAGTTAAGGATGTTGCTTGCCATGCGAGAGGTCGCCAGTTCAAACCCCACCAGGTACCACTGTGTTTATCAAATTTGAAACTCATATGTACGATTATTCGACGCTTTAACGGTGAGGAAACCTGCACACCCACGAAGAAATTCTTTGGTTGTGTCAACCATCTTGGCCCGCGTGGTTGACTAAGGCAGTTTAGGGTAGGTCCGTGCCCCAGAAGAGGTGACGTATTATTGGATGATGATGTAAGGTTACAACCTTTTTTTGATCATACATATAACCTAACATTACTACTATGGTGTAGATTTTGTGAAGTAAGGTCTTGTAGAGTTAATAGCTTTATACTTAAGAATACGAATGACTAGCCTCATAAATTCATTTATTTAAATAAATTAATAAATGTGATGTTGTGTAATCTTTATTGTTATTTATTTTTTATTTAAATGTCTTTGGTGGTCTTTGGAAAAATGTTTCTTTCTGTTTATCCCTATGTTGGATGGTGTTCACAGTGTAGAGAAGTTCATTTTACACAATGAGCAATTATACAGTCATTCCGGAAACGGAAATAAATGAGGAAATGCGCGTATTAAATGGATTTTACCATACCATGTAACGCCTTAGGTACCCGTCTATTGTTGTGTAAATAATGAAACTGTCCTTTTTTTTCCTAACTGAGATACGATAGTGGAGAACTTAGTCAACCAACCCGCACTTGGCCAGCATGGTTGACTAAGGCCAAATCGGCCTAGTTTAGGGTATTCCCGTGTCCCAGCAGTGGGGAAGTATATGGGCTGATGATGATGATACGATGCTGGCTTGGAGTAGCCTCGTCATCATCACTGGACTTGTGGGGGAGCAGATGGCTCTCACCCCTAAAACAATGGTACTGTACTCACGCAGGGAGAAGTAATAAGTAGTATAAGTGAAAGTCCCGTTAAAATTGGTCCAGCCGTTTCGAAGATTAGCGCGAACAAACCGACAGACAGACAGAAAAAAATTATTTCTGGTTTCTAATAAAACGTAATTTTGGTATTTAGTAAAAAGTCGTTTTTTATATTACAAACAGACGCTTAAATTTTATTTAGTTGTATAAATTTAGAGGAACGTCTTTATTTCCCCTAATCGTGTGGAACCCCTATCCAGGACCCTCCTGGGGAGAAATAACGAGATCCCACTTTACCGGGCCGCCCGGGACACGCTGTTATTGTTTCCTAATGCCGAGGATATGCGATTAAATTACGAACGGGCTCCAACATCCTATAATTATTTTATTTATTATATTTGCCTGTAGGATGCTTAGAGGATATTTAGGACGTGACGTTAAGATTGTTGGATGTATGTTGTTAAGGTGATTTTGATTGTTTTTAGGGTCCGTACCTAAAAGGTAAAAACGGGACCCTATTACTAAGCTAACGCCGTCCGTCAGTCTGTCTGTCTGTCTCCAAGCTGTATATCATAAACCGTTATAGCTAGAAAGCTGAAATTTCCACAAATGATGTATTTCCTTTTCTGCTTTAACTCAAAATTAACTAAGATAAGATATTAAGGGGGTTTCCCATAAAATAAATGTGTTATTTTTACATAATTGGTACAGAGCCCTTCGTCCGCGAAACAAACTAAAGTGCTGGTGAAGTTGTAATGGAACTGATGTGACACAGAAGATTCATCATCATCATCAGCCCATATACGTCCCCACTGCTGGGGCACGGGCCTACCCTAAACTAGGGCGATAAGACCTTAGTCGACCACGCTGGCCAAGTGCGGGTTACACAAAAGATTATGATTATCTAAATATCTGCCACTCAAAAAAAAACACAAAATCATACAACTAGACATTATCAGTTTATCATCGATTCCTCTTCTTGAAAGAAAGATCAAAATATAGTACCCAAAGTACCCCTCTTTACTGTCACCGGATGAAACAGTTTTGCATAAAAATGACGTCACATTATAGTGAACGAGACAATCGCGAAGATGACAGCACTTCCTCTAATGCTATGTGACAATAATTTCCTTCGAACCCTGACTACAAAGGGGAAGACACAACCATGCAAATTTGAACTTTAAAAGAGTAAGAGCAGAGTTCAAATTGGAGTGAAAGTGCCCTGATCGGATATTTTCGCTATACAATATCCGTGATGGAGTGATCGATCACTGAATAAATTATAGTGCGGGAGGTAGTGATTTTCATTATGTATTTTGATTTCTGAGACTTGATATTTTATTAAAAGAAGCTCTCTAGTACATAAAGGCAATATGATAAAACTTCTACTTCAATTGTAATTAATATTAATAAAAAAATATAAAAAAAGGTGAATTCTTCAGACTTAAAAAAGTGGATTGATTTTTTGCGGATACTAAAATCTATTTAAACCTACCACACCGAGTATTATATAGGCTCATAACTTTGGAAGTAGGTACTGCACCAAATTGGATAATATTTTTTTTATTTTTTGTTTGTTGTCTTTGTATTCCGAAGGTTTATAAACCTAAAACCTAAAATATAAAAATATATATACTTAGGAAGGTTTTTTTTTTCACGGAAAAGGAATACACTATACGTTGTTCGTCGTGTTCGCCGTCAATTCTATTTTGGGTTTAATCTGACGTGTATTAGGATCATCATCATCATCATCATCAGGATTAGCAGGCCTTCAGGGTGAGTGCGACAGGCTCAATATGATGTATTGTGCCTGTCGACCTCATATCTATTTAAGGATGATAAATAAAAAATAATACAGACGAGTTGAGAACCTCCTCCTTTTTTGAAGTCGGTTATAAACATACACCTCCTGTACTATGGGGGTAAATCCCGAAATAGTTAAAGCGTGGTCTCGAATCGATTCGATCGGGGAGATTGACGGTGACGTCATAGTGTACGTTCGACGTCACGGCCCTTCAATTGTAGTGACGTAGGGCCAACGTTGATTCGCGGACGCAGGTTTATACAAAATCAAGAATGTTCTAAATTTTAAATTTTAAATTTACCCTTTCGGGCTAATGTGGCATAATGCTGAGGCCCGTACCTCGTTGACCACTTTATAGTCCTTGTCCATGTGTTATTTCTTAGTTTGAGTTTTTGTGTCTTGTGTATTTATGTCTCATTGTATTTGTTATTTCTATGTCGTGGTCAATAAATGTTTTTCTTTCTTTCTTTCTTTCTAAAATAGGTATAAATTTATATAAAGTGAACTAAAAACCGTGAATGCAAACCGCACCTAAAATATAAAGTGAACGAATGTCCATGATTACAGGAATGTAGTTTATAAACTCAAACGGTGTAATTAGTATTATTACATTATTCAAATAGCCAAAATTGGTAAATTTATCAGTGCTTAATTTGTTAAAAGTTAGTAATATGCAACAATAAATTATTATGTACAAAATAGAAAAGTAATTTAAGCTTAATAATGACGTCAACTACAACACGCAAGTACTTAATAAGTTCGGAAATAAAATAAATAAAAATAAATCATTATATTTTTCACGTGACTTTTTTTTAAAATATATTGTTTAAAATTGCCAATGCATACATTTCCATTTTGAAATTGAGACACATTCTCCATTCGCATTGTGTGATCCGGCCCCCGCGTCACGCAGACCCTTCCCTAAGGACTTAGGGGAAGGAATGCGTTGATAAATAGTTTTTTTATTGTTATGAACTGTGGAAGGAAGATAACATAATAATTATGTAATATAATAGCGTGTAGACGTATCCCTGAATAGGGAGGTGGTTGTGGCAGTCAATTGAAAATTCATTGCAGAAGAGAAACATTTCGTTATGTCGAATTTATCTATGACTTTTATTTTAATAGATAATATACTTAATATGTTCTTTAAATAAAAAAGTATAACTATTAACTATTATACTTTTTGAGTTTTATTTAAAAACTAGTGGTCCCGGCGAATTTCATACCGCCAATACTATAAACCTTTCCTGGACTATCACGAACATTTTAAAACCAAAATTACCTAAATCGGACCGGGCGTTCTCGAGTTTTAGTCAGACTAACGAACAGCAATTCATTTTTATTTATAAGATTACACAATCTCTGATGTCTGTCTCTGTATGTCTGAGTTAAAAATATTTTTAAAAAATCACGGTAACAGAGTTGTAACTTTATAAAAACATGAAAAAACTAGCTGTTTCACGCGGTTTCACCCGCGTCCCGAGGGAACTACTTCCCGTACCGGGATAAAATATAGCCTATGTTACTTCTGAATAATGCAGCTTTCTAATGGTGTCAAAATTATTGCAATCGGTCCAGTAGTTTTTGAGTTTATTCATTACAAACATACAAAAATACAAATATTTCCTCTTTATAATATTAGTGTAGAAGTGTAGATAACAATGTTCTCTCATCTCTCATTTATACCAGAGAGACAGTTTATAAATAAAATAATTTCACAGAAGTTTACTTCCGATAAATAATAATCGAAATGTTCAAAAATAAAAAATACGCCATTTTATCAAAAACAAAAGCACATGACAGTTTAGAAATATCCCTTTTAATAATCCAAAATATAACAACACATCCACATTTGTCTGCACATCACAAAATCCGAAGGCAAATCAGTCAATTAAAGAATCGTTACAAACTCCATTCATCATGGCTCTCGTTATCTCGGAGGGGGGGGGGGGGGTATTTATCTAATATCCTAAGCGGAACCCGCGTCGTTGGGGGATATTTTGATTGACGCTCTCGCCCCTGAGATTTCGCGCTAGGGGGTGAAATAGGGTTGGCCAGAGGGAAAAAGTGGCAAATATACATTTTTTTTTTTTAATTAATTTGGCGGATAAAACCACAGACGGTTATAATGTTTAAGTGTAAATGATACTGAATTTAATAATTTAATAGAGACAATAAGTGATAATGGAAACATTCTGATACAAACAATTGTTATAGCAGTTTTAGTTAAATATAAATTACCCATTTGTCCTTTAAGAATAGATTGTAATCTGATGGCGTATATTATCCATAAGGACATACGTCATAAGAAAAAAAAAGAATTTAGCGGATGACCGAATCCTCCTCTTACAGTAATTATTATTTTAGGTATTTATTACCTATGTCATCCCACAGTAATTATTAAGAAAATATATTACTTTTTATGGTTTTTCCAATCTTATGACCCGTTAAATCATGAAATTGATTGATTTTCGTAAATGAAGCACGTTTATGAACCAAATAAGTTGCTCAAACACTTGTGTTGCGGATATCTGAAACAACACTGGTATTTCACAAATATACATAAATCTTATTCACAACACTCCCAGACACGGAACAAACTCTGATGTTCGTCACTTTTGTACCAGGTGGAATCAAATCCACGACTCTTGGACCCAAGTAATTATTTTTAACATTTACAATATTATTTGCCCAGTTGGCATTACAATATAAAAATAACAATAATTTTAATTGTTATCTTTATCAAGCGATATCTTCCAGATAATCCATGATCGGGAGATGATCGACCGTGTTTCCTACCTTGGAACTGTCTAGCTTTCAGAATTCATGGAAAGCAGTCTGAAAAGCTGAAAGATGCATATTCCTCCAAAATAATAGGATCCCGATTTTAACCTTTTGCTTGTGGAATCCTAGAATAAAAATAATAATAGTATCGTCACATAATTTGCGCGAACACTACACATTTTAAATTAAACTTATTTTACGGATTAAATTCGATATGTGTATTTTATTTCAAACTAGCTTTCCTGCCGCGACTGCGTCCGCGTCGAGATGTTTAACGGGTAAAACTTTACTCTTTATAGCGCAGTCGGTTAAAAGTAGCCTATGTCCTTTTTAGGCCTTGGAATGTATTGGTACCAAATTTCTTTTAAATCGGTTCAGTACTTTATGCGTGAAAGCGTAACAGATAGACAGAGTTACTTTCGCATTTAAAATATTAAGTAAGGATAAAAAAAATATCATCATCATCATCAGCCCATATACGCCCCCACTGCTGGGGCACGAGCCTACCCTAAACTAGGGCGATAAGGCCTTAGTCGACCACGCTGGCCAAGTGCGGGTTGGTCGACTACACAACCTAAGAATTTCTTCTTAGGAGTGCAGGTTTCCTCACGATGTTTTCCTTCACCGTTAAAGCGTCGAATGATGGTACATATGAATTTTAAATTTGGAAAAAAATATGAAAAAGAATTTTTTTCTCGTTGCCAGCCCTAACCCACCCTATCGGTTAGGCGGGAGGGCCACCTCACACGTACACTTTAATACAGTTTTGTCTCAACATTTCGATACTCGTTTGTCTTAACGGCTTCGACTAGGTCGTTTATAACCCATGGGTAGCACCCATGATACTGAGCTGAGAGATACGGACTATGGGATTTGGGAGAGTATGGGAAAAGTGGCGGTGTTAAGCAGGAATTACTATTACTATAAAAATACCATGTAGACTACCTTTCCGTCCGTATAAAGCGTCGATGGCCGAGTGGTTAAGGTCGTTGCTTGCTATGCGAGAGGTCGCCAGTTCAAACCCCGCCAGGTACCAATGTGTTTTTCAAATTTAAAATTCATATGTACCATCATTCGACGCTTTAACGGTGAAGGAAGACATCGTGAGGAAACCAGCACACCTGAGAGATTTTTCAACGGTGTGTGAAGCCATGTCAGAGGCCTACGGGCGGTTTAAACTCTGACACCAGGTTGTTCATCAACCATACGATAAGAAGAAGAATATGAATGTTCATTCGACGCTTTAACGGTGAAGGAAAACATCGTGAAGAAGCGTTAGCGCGCATTTTTTACATAGGCGATATCGAGTCTCTTTTAACCTCATGGTAGCGCTACTGTTCTTTTGACTTGAAAACTCGACAGACAGACGGAGTTGCTTTGTTATAATATTAGTATGAACTGCCTCGTTGGTCTATTCGTAGCAAGCGCTGCGTAAGGACCGAGAGGTCTCCGGTTCGAGTCCGGGGTCGGGCAAAATTTGTGTGAGTTTTTCCGTGATGATACTCAGCCCCGAGTTAGGAAGTTGGCGGTTAAACGCCCGTGCCTCGGAATGCACGTTAAGCCGGTGGTCCTGCGCCCGATCTCTCATCGGTCATGTCGGATTGCCGTCTCACCGAATTATGAGAGTAAGGGAATAGAGAGTGCACTTGTGTTTGCGTGCACACTTGTGCACTATAATATGTCCTGCGCACTTGGCTGATCTCAATTGAGATCGGCCGCCATGGCTGAAATCGGTCGGACATCTTATATTATAGTACTTATTAAGCATTTAAGTTGCGTACACTTTACATCGATCGCGGACCCAGCCAGCCAAAGTCACGTGTTTTAATAAAGCGTAAGTGTTTTTTCGGAACCACTTAAAGTAAATAGGTTCAGGATCCTCAAAATTAACAGGAACCCTCTTCCTTAATGGAGTGGGGTCCCGAAGACAGATGGAAGGGTGCATACGATTTGGGAACGATTGCTTGGAAGCTGGCTTCAACTGGCTCGGTAGAGCAGTGGTTAGGACTCTACGGTTCCAAGAGTCCGGGGTTCGATCGCCACCAAGATGATTCAACATTCATGTGAATATGTTTTGATTAAGTATGTATTTATACATATCTTTATTTGTCCCTGATACCCATAGTACTCTGCTTAGTTTAGGGTCAGCTGTGGAGATGTTGCATATTTTTTCTATATTATACTAGCTTTCCGCCCGCGACTTCGTCCGCGTAGAGACATTTGACAACATTACTTCTTTATAGCGCAGTCGGTTAAAAAGTAGTCTGGACTGTATCTATACCAAATTTCGTTTAAATCGGTTCAGTATTCTATGCGTGAAAGCGTAACAGACAGACAGAGTAACTTTCGCATTAATAATATTAGTAAGGATATATGTAGGACTTTCTGATGAATATGCCGACTCATCAGAAACTATATACATAATATATATATGTATGTATAATACATGTATGGCTATGTTGGTTCCCAGATAGCCTGGATACTGAGAGAAAAGTCCATTACAAAAATCGAGTTTCATTTCCATCTCTTAAAATTTTAGAACTCTTTATAAAAAGCCCATAGAGAGTTCAGTTAACTGATTACTGTACCTATGGCTATAGGGTGTTGTAAGCCCTTAGTTACCGAATCTGAGTTTATGGGTGGTTAAAAATTAACTGTCTGTACTAAACCTTCGTGTGGATGGGTGTAGCGGCCCTTACGAGTATATTGTTTAAAGGCTCTATCACATAAGACTTATAGTAGTAAATATTTAACCAAAGTAGTAAGAGTCCTATAACCTATATTTATTTTAACTCATTTTTCATTGTTTCTTTGCTCCTGTTGGTCACATATTTTTTTTTTATAAATAAATAAATATTACACAACCTCACATACATTGATCTGGTCCCGTGGTAAGTAGCTTAAGCACTTGTGTTACAGATTTCAGAATCAACAGTGGATACAAAAATATACTTAATACACACCCAGACACGGAACAAACACCGATGTTCGTCACACAAATATTTGTCCCGAGTGGGAATCGAACCGACGACTCTTGGAACCGTAGGTAATGAACCTGGGTCACTAACCACTGTTCCGCCGAGCCAGTCAATACAATACAATATTTTAACACAAAAATATTATTCATTTCGAATCAGCAGTTCCTGAGATTAGCGCGTTCAAAGAAAAAAATAATTAGTAATTAGAACAGATTTATTCTTCAGCTTTAAAATATTAATACAGATTTATCCCGACTACGTTTTAAAAGCTTCATGAAATAAAAACGAATATAAAAACTAGCTCATTAGTGTCTATTTCACTCTCTGATGTTTAATATCCACCGACCAGATTCGACTTTATAAAAATGTTATCAGCTGATCACCACAAAATAAATAAGTTCAAAAACTAAAACCCGATTATATAGTATATAAAACCCGATTAATGAAATACCTCGCTCTAAAACGTGCATAAATGTGTTAATACAAATTATAATGATGTTAAGACAGTAGCCGTATTTGTATGCCACCAATACTAACAAAACATACATACATACAATCACGCCTTTTTCCCAGGGGGGTAGGCAGAGATCACTTCCAGCGATCCACTTTTCACCTTTGTGGGAAACGCGACGTGACGGGTTGTGGACCACGTCGCCGCCATTCTGCCTTGTGCATTGTTTTAACAAGGTCATTGCGTTCCCACGAGTAGCAAGGATATATGACGGGGGAAGGAAAAGGGGAGGAAGGATACTATCGCCTCGGATGATTTGGACTGAGTCGATAGTAGCTCGAGGAGCCGGGGTCGCTTACCCGTATACCGTTCACCAACCACCGGACAGATAGTTGTGACTGGTATCCCCTGACTGACTAACAAAACAATACACTGTATTTAAAAAATAATTCAACATAATGTCCATGTCCAAGACAGCGACTCGTGGCGAGGAGTTTGTTAAATTACTATAAGTAGTTTAGAAGTTATGAGGGAACCGATGAATATACATACATACTCACAAACAGGTCAAAATCATAACACTCCTTGTCGCTTCCTGGTACCTAGTCGGGTAAATAAAAACATATTTAAAGATATGAAAGCTTTTTGTTCCAATAATTAGAGTTTATTGTAGATAGCTATCTTATTACAGTGAAATAGTCCATTGCTAGTAGTTTTATCACAAATACCATTGGTCATTCTAGAAATCGAAAGGTGTTTCGACAAAAAAATGTGTACAACGATCAACGATTTCAAATCCCTTAATCACAGCGAACCGATATTGAAACCTGCGAGTTAAGAAATGCCCTTTACACCCTCACCCCTAGCAGTGCCCGAGCCCTTACCCATCAGAGGTATTGTGTTTGCGCAGCACTCCCGACCCTAATGCTCGGGAATCGAACCTGTGCACCACTGCCGTGGTGAAACGAGTTATAGCTAGATATGGGCTTTAACTCAGTTGTGCGATTGAGAGCTCTTGCATTCGATTCCTGGTCGTCGTAAAACTTATGGTGTTTTTTAAGCTATTGCATAGCTTTTATCGCGGGCTTTGAGCGCGGCGACCGAACCAAGAAATTCCGTAACGAAAAAAACCTCACAATCGTCTTACGTCGTTTCAGTTCGGTAGACTTCGGCGCGGTGTTTGTGTGCGTGCGGTTAGACGTATTGTACGACTCTACGAAACTCGCACGAATCGAGACGAGCTGCTCCGAAATCGGACGATGCTATGCAATAGCTATACCGCGGCAGTCCCCGAGCGCCACACGTCTTTTTTAACCGACTTCAAAAAAAGGAGGAGGTTCTCAATTCGTCTGTATGTATAATATTTTTTTTTTTTTATGTATGTTCACCGATAATTTCGTCAATTATAAACGGATTTCAAACATTTTTTTTTGGTTGGATAGAGTTCACTTCTGAGGTGGTCCCATTTTCACCAGTCCCGGATCTAATGATGGGATCCAGGAGAAATCGAGGGCAACCTTCAAATTTTATAGGGACATGTACCGCGTTTTGCATATTATCTGAATTTATATTGGCATTTGCTTCTGGCTATCATAATCTTATGATGCTGAGCTGATGATGGAAGGTCAACTCCTTAATAGTTATGAGTAAAATAATAATTATTTCAATACTGTATACATATTAAGACTACTAGTTATAATATCAGTAGCATTACAGGAGAGCTAAACTGTTAGGTTGACCAGTCTAGGATCTGATGATGGGTTCCAGGAGAAATCGAGGGCAACCCTCAAATTTTATAGGCACATGTACCGCGTTTTACATATTTTCTGAAGTTATATTGGCATTTGCTTCTGGCAATCATAATGTTATGATGCTGAGCTGATGATGGAAGGTCAATGTTGTTGAAGGCGGTGCCAATAAAATTTTTGAGGAAAACTGCATGAAATATAAACGGCACCGCCTTCAACAACATATCAAATTCATTCCCAGATTAATGTTCGTATTATATTATTTTGTAATTTTTAGTGAGTCGGGTTTTTGAAGGCGGTTTTTTTTTTGTTTACAATTTTTTTTACTTCTTAGTTGAGTTTGCTAGGTTTATAACAGAGTGATGAGCAACGATCATAGGATAGACAAAAGACATTCTAAAGTCAAGGCCTACCCTAAACTAGGGACTAAAGCGTCGATGCCCGAGTGGTTGAGGTCGTTGCTTGCCATGAGAGGTCGCCAGTTCAAACCCCGCCAGGTACCAATGTGATTTTCGAATTTGAAATTCATATGTACCATTATTCGACGCTTTAACAGTGAAGGAAAGCATCGTGAGGAAACCAGCACACCTGAGAAATGTTTCAACGGTGTGTGAAGTCATGTCAGAGGCCTAGGCGGCTTTAAAACTCTGACACCAGGTTGTTCATCAACCATACTATAAGAAGAAGAAGAACTAGGGCGATCAGGCCTTAGTCAACTACGCAGGCCAAGTGCGGGTTGGTTGACTACACAACCTACAAATTTCTTCATAGGAGTGCAGATTTCCTCACGATGTTTTTCCATCACCGTTAAAGTGTCGAATAAGTAATATGTTTTTTCGATAAACGAAGACAGAGTCGAGTAAAGCCAGTGATTATAAATCTATTCTTAATATTGTAAAGCTGAAGAGTTTCTTTGTTTGTTTGTTTGAACGCAATGTTTTTCTTTATGTTGGATAGCCCATTGAGGAAGCCTTTAGGCTTTATGATATCACGCTGCGACCAATAGGATAGGGATGGAAAATGTGTAAAAAACTGGAAGACACGCGGACGAAGTCGCTGGTACAGTTATAAATAATAACAACAGATGAAAACGAGCTTCGAAAAGGCCGAATCGCCAAAAAGGCGAATGCAATTTTCGAAACAAAAAACATAACGAACATCGTCGGAACGGTGAGGCAAGTTAATTAACGCAATGTTTCGCACAATGGTCGAGTCGTGGGAATGAATTGTCTTGTTTCCTGTGTTTTACGAGCACCGACAGACAGACAGATGCGAAGGTACTTGTGTTACGCATAATGGCGTCTTTAACGTTGGCGAGCGTAAGTTCTCTTACGTCTGATGACTAGCTAATGAGTGACCTAACTACAGCCAGAGAGTGGGGTCTGGAAACTAGCACATGTTTCGCTAGGAAACCTATTTCAGGCACCAGTCTTTCACAATTAGATCGATTTTTCTTAGACCTAAGTTAGTATTTGATTGCCTAAATTGTGGAATTTGCCTAAATTGCCGAAATTAAGAAAAAATAAACGTATTAACTATAAAATGAGAGGGTGAGAGCAATCCCCGCAAATCTGGTAATGTCAAGACTCCAAACCATCATTATAGTTAGAAAAAGGTAATGAGAAGCCTAAACCTGAAATAAAGCCTTCTATTGTAAGTTAGTCCGCGTAAGTGACTACCTCGTTGGACCGAGAGGTCCCCGACTCAGTCCGGGGTCGGGCAAAATTTGTGTGTGTTTTTCTATTAAGAAATTACTCAGCCCGAAGTCAATCTTACTTAATCAATCTTCACAAACAAATATGGAGTAATGTTTAACTTAACTAAGTAATAGCATCGAGCCGCTTAAACTAATCCGTGGTTATTGCAAATCAACGCAAATCTGTAGGTACATTATTTCTATTGTACAATAAATATTAGTATTATAATTATTTATAGGTATTTTATGACCTGCACTGACATCATAGGTACAATAGAATGATATTGTAACTCTTTATTATACCTAAATTGCTAAATATCTTTGATGTATTAAAATTATGTGATAAAAATGTGTTATCCTTACTAATATTATAAATGCGAAAGTAACTCTGTCTGTCTGTCTGTCTGTCTGTCTGTCTGTCTGTCTGTTACGCTTTCACGCATAAAGTACTGAACCGATTTAAACGAAATTTGGTACAGATATAGTCCAGAGCCTAGAAACGGTTATAGGCTACTTTTTAACCGACTGCGCTATAAAGAAGTAATGTTTTAGCCGTTAAACATCTCTACGCGGACGAAGTCGTCACAGCCACTGGACGGATCGAGATGAAATTTAGCATGCAGGTAGATGTTATGACGTAGGCATCCGTTAGGACAGGATTTCCCGAAATTCCCACGGGAACGGGAAATAACGGGAAAATCCTTTTGTATGAAAAATACTAACCGCATAAGTTAGACGCTTGACATTTGACATGCAGGTACCTTAATAAATTAAAAGCTTAGTTGCAACAGGATATTGTAAAATTCCCATGGGAACGGGAGTAATAGGAAAAAAACTTTTGTATGAAAAAATCTAAACCGCGATATAGATAGACGATTGAGATTTGGCATGCAGGTACCCTAATGAACGTTAAGCTTACTTCCAACGCGATATTACAAAATTCCCATGGGAACGGGAGTTATTGGGAAATAACTTCAGTATGTAAAATCCCTTACGGGGTTGAAATATATTATATAGAGATAGAGATATACCCGAAGCGAAGCGAGGGCGGGTCGCTAGTTTAATATATATTTTATGTATATTTGTTTATCCACTGTTGTGTCTGATATCCATAACACAAGTGCGTAAGCTACTTACCACGGGGTCAGATCAATGTATATTATGTTTTGTAGTATTCTTATTTATATTGTACCTAGACACACCTCGTTAGTGTGGTAAGTCTAGAATCTAGATTCTATATCAAAGCAGATCTATAGCACGTCGTCAGCATGAGAACCTCCACTGTTCCCACTATTAACTAAAAGTGTACCTTATTCCTTATGACATAAGAGTCAGATGTCATAACTGTGGTAAAGCTATGTTGACTTAACTACGTGACTTTAGCTCTGTGTGTCTTGTCGGTTTGAGACAGCAATTAGGGTACACTTGCGAAGAAAAACGTGACATTTGGAATTTTAAAAGAAGACGGGCCAAGGGTGAGTCTCGAGGGAAGATGCTTTAGGGTCCCGTAGCCAAATGGAAAAACAGAACCCGCATGGATTCGTCATGTCTGTCTGTCTGTCCGTCCGTATGTCACAGCCGCTTTAATTTTAGTGAGACTGTTTTATGACTCACCACTGTGAATTTTAGATTCTGAGTCAATTATCAAATTATTAATACATATATTCTTCACTACTGTTAGAGTTTAAATTCGCAAAACTATACGAGTGAGTAACAAAATAAATCAAAACTAGAACTCATAAGTAAATTTAGCTCAGTTTACTGGACTAATCCGAATATCTATTAGCACCGTCCATTTGTTTTTCGCCGATTTATGCCAAATATTATATTTTATATCTACACATTACTCCCTTTTTTGAAGTCGGTTATAAAGCCTATGTGCTACACATAGATAGGCTTTTAACCGACTCCGCTTATACAGCCTAAATGCTATGTGTGAGCCTTTAAATCTTTCCTTTGTTAAGAAAAAAGGCTAACAGGTTGACTTACTCCACCTGATGGTAAGCGGTAGTGAGATCTACATATGAGGTCGACAGGCACAATATACCTTATTGAGCCTGTCGCATTCACCCTGAAGGCCTGCTTAAGTTTACATCGGAAGCTATAAAAATACATTAAAATGGGTTCAGTAGTCCACGATCCACTGTCACCTTGGACTTGGAAGCAGACATACACATATAACACAATACTTTACTTTATAGACCTACTCTTAACGTACATTTACCATACATTCACTAATCATATTAATGTTGATAACAGGAACCAAGAGGTGAGACCTGGTGACCCATACCACAGGTATTTAGTTATCTACTTTAGGCACCAGTCTTGCACATGCTAGTTATAAAAAAATCTGTATGTAACTGTTACACTAACGTAATTAACTTAACCTAAGTTGTGTAGAGAAGAAATAAATTATTACTATTGTTATTATCAGTAATTTCCGTATTTACGGGACCGGGAGAGTCACGGGATAGTCCCGGGTTTTTGGGAGGCGTGTGTGGGGCCAAAGCCAACACGTAGAGGCCTTTTAATGACTCGTATGATCTTATACAGGGTGTAACAGGGGGGGTGGATCATCGTAAGTCAATCGATGGGGGACTTCAATACCTATCGATATAACCCCCATGTATGTTCAGTGATTTTCAATAGTTCCAAAGTTCTTGAGATTTTTGTGATTTTTTTGTAAGAAGCCGGAATTCAGTATAAAAGTCTTCACTGTAGCTTAACTACTGGACCTGCTTGCATAATTTTGTTTCTAGAAATAGTTCAATAGTGGGTCTTTATAATTACGATACCGATTTGAGTCATAACCCTATCATATTGGAGTAAAAAAATAATTCTTCACAAAAGTTTTACGAATCGAATTGTGTTTACCAACTTTCAAAGCCTCCAGTGAAAAAATAGTGCCTGTGTTTTTTTTCTAGAACTTATTTTAAAAACTACCTACATTCATGGATAGTATACCCTGAAAATTTCATACCGCTACTACCAGAGCATCAAAACCAAAATTGAACGCGAATGGCACAGGTGCCATAAACCAGTGTTTTTATTTTTCATAAAAAACTTTAATTTAAAAAATAAATCGATATGTGTCGGTAAATTTATGCTATGTTAGTAACATCAGTAGCAGTAATTTTACAGAATTGCAAATTGAAGGGGTGAAAATCAAACAAAGAAAATTTACAAAATTTTTGTTAATTATTTTTTTTGCAGTAAGTGTTCATAATGGGCTCCATTATTGGCTATGCATTAACAAGTACGACACCGTTTTACAAAGGTTTTTCGGATGTTGCAAAATGCTACTACTCCATTTTGCCTTGTCACAATTTGGGCCCCTGAAAAATTTTACAAAAAAGAAGCATTCCACAACCTCCAAAAAAGCTTTTTAAGAAGGTCTAAGCTATGCATAGCCAATAATAATGCCCATTATGAACACTTACTATAAAAAAAAAATATTAACAAAAATTATGTAAATTTTCTTTGTTTGATTTTCACCCCTTCAATTTGCAATTCTGTAAAATTACTGCTACTAATGTTACTGGGTGAATTTCCCGACACCAAATCGTAAACGGCACGGCTGAAACTGCTAGTGCAGGATGGCACTTTTAACTTGTAATATTTTTTTTTAGATAAAAGGTGTTGTCTCCTATAGGTGACTATAAATATTTTTAAATTATGATTATCGCTAATTAGGTAAAAAAAATCTTAAACCCCCAATTGTATCATATCGGTGACGCGGCACAATTTGTTTTTCAGTATACTTTTAATCATATTTTAAAAACAGTTGATTTTTTAGGGATTTACCTTTTTTTATTTAAATCCTTAATAATGACAGTACCTTATTGCGGAAAGTTCAATACAAAATCTGTTATATTTAATGAATGGTAAGTACAAATTCACGTGTCCAAATGAGATATGTCATCGCGGTGAATTTTGGTTGTACGCGAATATCTAGGCATCGAAAAACACTAGCTTCTTGCCACTGCGCAGTAAATCTGCGCATCAGTGCCGCCTAAGCGCTTAACGTAAGAAGACGTGTGTTGCTGTTTGCAGTTCCCGCCAAAAACGTAAGTAAGTCGGTTTCGGTGACTGCGTACCGTTTTTTTTGTCATTCACGTGAATGGATATAAGTTGTGATCCAATCATTCGGTATGTCTATAAAATCTATGTACTATTACTAAATGTCGCTCAATTAAGTAGGTCGTATCAATTTATTTCTTTTATTTATATTTTCCTTTGTTGTGCTTATTTTTATGGGCTGTATATAATATCGGTGACCTCATTCCGGTGAATTCGGTGACCTAAATTGACCACCGGAATGAGAAAATATCATTCCAGTGACTTTTTTTCATTTCGGTGAGAATTTGGTAATTTCGGTGATTATTATCTTCATTTCGGTGATTTCTTTTGTCATTCCGGTGTCAAATTACTTCATTTCGGTGAATAAAGACCTTAATTTATTTTGTTACATTGTAATTTCGAAAGGAATATATTTTTATTTTTATTGTTGATAATTACAATATATTTGTTGATTTATTCTTACATGTTCCCAAATGAATTTCAGATTAAATTATTAAAATCTATGTGTGGTTGTAATCAATACCTTTATTTTTCACTAGCTGTGCCCGCGACTTCGTTTGCGTGGGCGATTTTTCAAAAAACAATACAAATACAAAAGGATTTTCCGGATTATTCCCGTTCCCGTGAGAATTTCGGGAATTCCTTTCTTAATGCACCTCTACGGTACCTAAACTACGTCCTTACCAAATTTCAAGTGCCTACGTTTAGCCGTTTAGACTGTGCATCGATATGTCAGTCAGTGATTCTTCTTTTATATATTTAAGAGTATCCTCTTAATAATAAAACATACTCGCAGATGGACTCTGGATTAAAGTAATAACAGATTAACTTGAAATGTTTGTCAACAGCATCTAAAGTCAAATGATGAAGTTCAAAATGGTAAGTTATTCTTCTTCTTCTTCTTTTCGTGTCGATGGCAAAACACTTAAAATTATTTTGGATAATTCCGCCACCCGGACCGCGGTTGTTGACCCTTCTATCAGCTCAATTTGTGTACACGAGTCGGGACAGGCGGGGCACGAAGTGAGGTGAGCCATGGACAATGGTGAGAGACCACATAGGCACGCGATATCCTCCTGTCCAGGAAACCCCCACCTAAACATATTATCTTTGCCTTTTCCAACCTGGCTACGGAGTCTGTCCAGGGACCTTCAGGTTAACCATGGCAAATCGTGTCCTGTTGGAAGGCTTTCTGAAGGTAGAACCAAGGGGACGGGTGGAGCAAACGTGTTAGACCAGAGGTTAAGACGAGCAGTAGGTGGATCTGTGTCAAGATTCGGTACTTTCTAAATCTAAATACAAAGCTATGCCGACTTTAACTTCTGTGGTTGTCCCTGCCATGTTAAATTTAGTCTGAGAGTGTCTGAACCCTAAGGCTGAAGTGAGGTTTATTTCTATGTTTTCACAGGATTGTGTTTGTGATATGAGCGCCAGGTCATCGGCAACATGGTCGGTCTTTTGTGTAGATGTTGAAAAGTAGTGATTCCAACAAAACGGTCATCCCCAGGGTAGAGACCCTGGGGATTACCGTTTTTTTGGGATCGCCATCTGCCTATTTCTTCAGACAAATGGACCTGAAAGCTACGGTTGCGGAGCAGCTCACCAAGTATTTTTATAAATTTCTAGTCATTGACCATCGAGTAGACTTTCCACAAGAGACGCTTCAGGTTCACTGTATCATAAGCTGCTGTCAGATCCACGCATACAGCGCTGTAATCATTCCCATTTCAAAACTATCCTCTTTGTGTTATTTATTTTGGTTCACAAAACAGAATAACATCAGTGTAGCTTCTGAATTACAAATACAAATCTTATGGACTAGACGTTTATGATAAAATGGCATGTGTTGGGTGAGGTTTAACGTCTGGTTACAACATGATTTTTTAGGTCTGAATCCTACCTGTTCTGGAATTAAGTGCTGATCTAATAGGTGATAGGCGGTTAAGCAAAAGTCGTTGAGATAATTTGTATGTGTGACTGAGCAAGGATAATGGGCGGAAGGTTTTTAGGATCATCTAGAACTTTTCCCGGTTTTGGAATGGCAATATCAAGATCCATAGACGTGATAATTTCGCAGATTGTAGACAATCATTGAACTTCGGTTGTAACCAGCAAATAGTCATAGGATCCAAGTTTTTAAGTTGTTCTGTGGAAATGTTATCAACACTCGATGCTTTACCAGATTTCAAGTATCTAACACTAAAAATGATATCGTCAAAAGGCTGGCTCAGTAAATTCTCTTTCGGAAGGCATTGTACAAGTTGAATTCTGGGAAGGCGAGTGTACGATTTCTTATTCAGCAACAGTTGATGAGCAATTTTGTTTGCAGTAACTTTACTTGGAACTTTGGAGGAGAGGGCTCACCGGTCCATTTACGGATTGTGGTCTAGGCCTTTTTACTATTGTGGGTCATGTCAATGCTGGTGACTTTATTAATCCATTTGGTTCGCTGGTTTGCATGGATAGACAGCATTAAGATTTCACAAGCATCACATGTGTCTTGTGAAAATGGATCGGCATTATAGGCGGATTGATAATTTTTAAACGGCGCAGATGACTCTTGAGTCAAACCCGGGATGTTGGAAGTACGACAGCCTCTTGGGACCAGACCGGACCGGACTCAGACCTACGAATTGTTCGTAGTTCGGTAATGAAGCTAGCTTTATAATGGCTTTGTCAATTGTTTAACGAATTATTGCACTACTGCATATTGCACTTAATCGGTCTATGTAAGGTTAGGGGTATTGATTGGCAGATGGACTTTATGCATTGAGAGCTGAATCTGGAACTGACAAAGATCAAGACTGGGTTGTATCCACGTTTTCATCGACCACTGTTAAACGATTAACGGAGATGCATTTTTATTGATAAGGCCGAAGTTTTAATTTTAGTAAGAAAAAATCTGTTACTGTGTGATGAATACACTCTTCAAAACGTAGGTTGTAGGCTGTATACTTGGTAACAGTTTACTTTTTTTCGGTGACTACATAAGTAATTTCATTTCGGTGTATTGCGTTTCTCATTTCAGTGATGAGAAGTTTCATTTCGGTGAACTCTTCTTTCATTTCGGTGACACCAAAATTTCAAAGTACTATATCTCTTAAGTATATGAATTAAATTTAATGTCGTGTTAAAATTAATTATAACGATAGCGTAAATAACAATTCTACATGGTTGTATTTTCAAAAAAGTAACAAATAAAAAAGTTCACCGAAATGTTAAAAAATATGGACTTGTTGAAATTGACCCTACTAACATAGCATAAATTTACTGAAACATATCGATTTATTTTTTAAATTAAAGTTTTTCATTAAAAATAAAAATACTGATTTATGGCACCTGTGCCATTCGCGTTCATTTTTCGTTTTGATGCTCTGGCAGTAGCGGTATGAAATTTTCAGGGTATACTATCCATGAATGTAGGTAGTTTTTAAAATAAGTTCTAGAAAAAAAAAAACACAGGCACTTTTTTTCCACTGGAGGCTTTGAAAGTTGGTAGACACAATTCGATTCGTAAAACTTTTGTGAAGAATTATTTTTTTACTCCAATATGATAGGGTTATGACTCAAATCGGTATCGTAATTATAAAGACCCACTATTGAACTACTTTTAGAAAAAAAATCATACAAGCCGGTCCAGTAGTTAAGCTACAGTGAAGACTTTCATATTGAATTCCGGCTTCTTACAAAAATTTCACGAAAATCTCAATAACTTTGGAACTATTGAAAATCGCTGAACATACATGGGGGTTATATCGATAGGTATTGAAGTACCCCATCGATTGACTTACGATGATCCACCCCTCCTGTTACACCCTGTATAATATGTGATGTGGCACCAACCGACTATTATCCCTGTTTACACTATAAAATGCAGCCAAGGACAACCCTCGGTGAGTTCAGGACTATGGAATGGAGTGGAAAAACAAAGAATCTGGGCTATTCAGGTGCTAGTGGACTGGGTAACCGGGACTTTGGGAAGGACTATGACACCTGCCCCAATCTATACTAATATTATAAAGCTGAAGAGTTTGTTGTTTGAACGCGCTTATCTCAGAAACTACTGGTTTTTGTGTTGTATAGACCATTTATCCAGGAATGCTTTAGGCTATATAACATCACGCTGCGACCAATAGGACCAAAGATACAATGGTTTTCCATTCTATGGTCTAAAAAACGGGGGGAAACGCGAACGAAGCCGCTGGCACAGCTAGTCTATGTTAAAAACTTATTGTTAATGTTATTAACTACGTTACCACTTCCGGTGTCGCCTATAGTCGGTACAAACCGTTCGGCGTCAGGTGAAATCGTCTCATTGTTTGAAGTCGCGAGGTCGCGCGATGATAGCGGGGTTAACGACCCGGAGGTAATGAAGGACGACCTGCTAAGGTTCTGGATCTTTGATTATGTTGTGATTATGTTAAACAGGTGACTGGTTCGGTGGTACATTGGATATTGTCCCTGTCTTATACGAACGGAATTCATATGTACCATCATTCGACGCTTTAACGGTAAAGGATAAAATCGTGAGGAAACCAGCAAACCTGAGAGATTTTTCAACGGTGTGTGAAGCCATGTCAGAGGTCTACGGGCGGCTTAAACTCTGACACCAGGTTGTTCATCAACCATACGATAAGAAGAAGAAGATACGAACGGAGTCGTGGGTTTGATAACCTGTCGGAACAAATATTTGTGCAATGAACAATTGTAGTTTTTTTCGTGTGTAGATGTCATCAGTTCTCACATACACAGCGATACTAAACTAATTTATACCTATTACCTTATTACTATTACATCTCAATATACACCGTGAAATGTTAGTGGTTGTTTTCCCGTGGCAGAACGACTTGCCTTTAGTAATACTATCGAATCATGGAAATTGTTCCTCGAAAAAAAAAATTTTTTTTTTCGATTTTTCAGAATAATAATTTTCCAACTCGAAAACGAGAGAAGCTATCGTTGTTTTTGAAGATGTGACGTAATCAGGTACTGCTTGCCGCATGAAATCGATGCTCAAAGCTAAAGAAGCTCTACACTCTAAGTCATAAAGCGGTTCGAACGTGTTTTCGAGTTACGGTTAAACCTTTCGTAAAACCGGCATTTATTGATTTTACCAAAAAAGAACTGCACACATCATTTGTACTACTAAGATAGAATCATTTTACTGCGGGAAAACAACCACTAAAATTTCACGGTGTATAGGTATTAAAGTATATTTGTGTATACCACCGTGGTTAAGCTTACATCAGAATAGGAATAATGTATGTTATGTTGTGAGAGAGTAATTTATTTATTTTATATGATTCAATACATATATCTTAATCTAAGACAGAGAAGATAGATTTACAATGTTCCACGTTAGGGTCGCATTAACAAAAGTTTGAATGACCAAAGTAGGATTTCCCGTAGTTATAGAACAGATAACATAGTACATACTATGGTTATGGTTGGTGATATTTGATCGTCGTTTTGCAACGCAGAATGGATTCGTGACTGGATTTGTGGCGAGCGGAATAACACTCATTATTGTGGAATCCACGACACATGACGGTTTGCATCGACCGACATGATATTATAGCAGATGTAACAAGCTTTTAGGAGACTAGAACAAAAAACTGGCTGGCTGGATGATAACTTACAAATTCACCAGAAAAACTACAGATAATGTGGTCTTGTTTAGGGTATATTAAGAAGTTTTACGCTCTACATTTTTGATAGATTTTTTTGCACTAACTCAGCAAGGTTACAAAAGATTTTTAAGCTATTGCATAGCTTTTATCGCGGGCTTTGAGCGCGGCGACCGAACCAAGAAATTCCGTAACGAAAAAAACCTCACAATCGTCTAACGTCGTTTCAGTTCGGTAGACTTCGGCACGGTGTTTGTGTGCGTGCGACGTACTTGTACGACTCTACGAAACTCGCACGAATCGAGACGAGCTGCTCCGAAATCGGACGATGCAATAGCTATACCGCGGCAGTCCCCGAGTGCCACACGTCTTTATTTTATATGCTTCAATCCGCCAATCAAAGAGGCCGTGAGGTCGACAGGCCCAATAGAACCTATAGAAACTGTTGCTCTAATCCTGAAGCCTGCATAGATGCCGTATCACGCTCTGCCTCAGGCACTCGAGATTATAGGAAGGAAGAAAGACTTGAGCTGAAAGGATATTTCGTAACTTGATGGTACGAGGACGAAATGAAGAACTGTAGGGCTACCATGAGTTTAAAACTTACGCACTCGATATCGCCTACGTAAATATGTCTATGAAAAACTTGTACAGCGCCGCTGGTGGTTACGCGAAGAACTAAAATCGGCCGTATGAAAAAAACAACTCGATAGGTTTTTAACGTACGTAAGTTTTCGATAGCCAACTCATGATAGGCCCTCAGAACCTCTTGGTCCGGGCCACCAGTGCCTAAGTCGATGCGAGTCGTTGCTTGCCATGCTAGAGGTCGACATTTCAAACCCCGCCACGTGCCAATGTGTTTATCAAATTTGATATTCATATGTACGATTATTCGAAGCTTTAACGGTGAAGGAAAACATCGTGAGGAAACCTGCACACCTACGAAGAAATTCTAAGGTTGTGTAGTCAACCAACCCGCACTTGGCCAGCGTGGTTGACTAAGGCCTTATCGCCCTAGTTTAGGGTAGGCCCGTGGCCCAGCAGTGGGGACGTATATGGGCTGATGATGAACGCTGTCCAGCACGTGTTATTCGGGAGTGGAAAGGGACCTCCCATTTTTCCTGAAAAACACTTTAACATACTAGTTGAAATTTTAATACTTCTTCATAAAGATATTTCAAATGCCATGTGGTCATATAGCCCAAAGGTCAACCGGATATTAAACGGATACCTTGCAGTATAACTCTAAAAATAACCCTATATATATCTCTACCTACGCATTATGTTCTGCACTTTATAGGTCAAAAATACCTTAGCACAAAAACGGTGTGTTTTAAATAGGTAGGAATACCCGGATTTTCCTGCATCTTGCTGTATGTATAGTCAGGATGATAAATAGATTGTAGATAAACACAGAGATGTGATCATCATGGTTCGTGACTGCTCATTTATCAAATCTCTTTAGTGGGAACTTCAAACAAATTGGTCAACTTTTTGCACTGATTATACATGATAGGTACAGTCAGCCAAGAAAGTGGTCTGCCACTTTTGACTAAAGTTTTTGCGAGATGTAACGATCGCTAAGATTGACAATAGTCACTGACACAATCTTATTGCCATGGAAAATTTACCTTGTTGTTTCATGACGTTCAAACGAATCTCAACCGTAGGGTGGTAGACCACATTTTTGGCTGACTGTACCAGCAGGTATCTAATGCTCTCTGTATTTAATAGGTAGGTACCTTCACACACAACCATTGTCTTTTGTGCCATTGATGTCGATAACCCACTGGTTATTAACTTTGCAGCTTTGTTATGTATCAAGAACTAGCTTTCCGCCCGCGACTTCGTCCGCGTAGAGAGGTTTAACGGGTAAAACATTACTTCCTTATAGCGCAGTCGGTTAAAGAGTAGCCTATAACCTTTCCTAGGCTCTGGACTATAATATAGTCCATATAGTACAGATATTATCTGTACCAAATTAAATTTAAATCGGTCCAGTACTCTATGCGTGAAAGCGTAACAGACAGACAGAGTTACTTTCGGATTTATAATATTAGTAAGGAGTAAGGATTTGGAAGACATTGTTTAAGTCTCTTGCCACTTAAGAACCAAAGTTTGATTAAACTAACCAACTGATGTATAAAAATAGATCTTCGTGGCATTATGGATTACAAGCGAAGTCTATAAATAGATATGAGGCATATCAATTATGCCATAAAGTAAATAATATCCTATATCATGAGAAGTACGAGTACATAAGATTTAATGAATTTAATTGCCAATTAACAATCTGATACCTACCTATTATGTTTATATTCTCTACCTGTACTAATATTGGCTGGCTCGGTGGAACAGTGGTTAGTGACTCAGGTTCACTACCTACGGTTCCAAGATTCGTGGGGGACAAATATTTGTGTGACGAACATCGGTGTTTGTTCCGTGTCTGGGTGTGTTATTAAATATGTTTAAGTATACTTGTGTATCCACTGTCGTTCCTGATTTCCGTCACACATAGCTAAAGCTACTTACTACGGGATCAGATCGATGTATGTGATGTTGTGAAATATTTATTTATTTTTGGTTTATTATTATAAAGCTGATGAGTTTGTTTGTTTGAACGCGCATATCTCAGGAACTACTGGATAGAATTGAAAAAAATACTTTTGTGTTGGATAGACCATTTATCGGGGAAGGCTTAAGGCTATATAACATCACGCTACGACCAATAGGAGCAACAGTAGAAAATGTGTAAGGAACGGGGGGAAAAGCTAGCAAGCTAGTTATTAATAAAGAACCTTGCTCTCCTGACCTAACCTAGACGCAGGTAAGACCTAGATATCCTTGCAAATGACCTACATCACGTTTTAGCACATACGCTGTTCAAATGGTATTATTAATATGCTCATGAATAAACATTACTGACACATATGACCTCATATACTAACAGGTAGAGCCTATCCCTAGGTTACCTTTATACATACATACATATAAACATAAAATCACGCCTTTTTCCCAGAGGGGTAGGCAGAGATCACTTCCTGCCATGTGCTACGGTCCTGGCACACCACTTACGCTTATTCCACATCCATCAATCTCTCCATGCATGTTGTTTACCTTTATTCTTATATCTATATTCAAATATAACTATGTATGTTTGGACTGGCTCGGTTGAAAAGTCGTAAGTGACCCTAGGCTACGGTTCCAAAAGTCGTGGGTTCGATTCCGTCTCGTCACAAAAATTTGTGTGACGAACATCGATATTTGTTCTGCGTTGTTTGTTGTTATTTAATATATTTCGGTATATTTGTGTGTACCACTGTTGTTTCTGATATTTATTTAAAACACTATGTGATGTTGTATGATATTTCTGCATACATACTTCGTACAACATTGACATTCGATGTAACTTTAGCTTGATGAAAAGTCGGAATGCTAAAAAGCTGATCTTAGTATGGGATCTGATCTTAGCATCCCGAAAAAAAAATAATGAGGATGACAAAACATAATTGGACATTTATTAAACGTGTTTAATTAAAGGTGTTAGGCAAGTAATATACTTAGTAGGTAACATTTTTGTAGCTCCTGTTAGCCGTTTTTCTCTACGTTAAAAAAATGTTTTATTTTTGCTTGGCAGTAACATTTTTCTTCTTGTGGAAGGTTAAAAGGAAGATCCCTGTCGTTGATGTTTTAATTAGGAATACCTAAAAGTTTCAGGACCTATGGCATTCTGTGAAGTTTTAGTACCTTTCCACAAAAAACGAAGCTGAAAATACGCGAGTCTAGTGTCTATAAAAGTTTCAGGCGTTAATTTAAAAACTAGGCTGTACGGGCTAGATCCCTTTGCCTTTTTACCCAATGGAATAAAATGGAAAAAAAAAATTAAAAAATCTCACGCACAGCTGACATCTCGAACTCGGATATAAACTTTCTCTTTCAACTATTTGGAGTGCATTACAAGTATTGGTTTTGTACAAAAAGAGAGTGTATTTCGCAGTTACGCTGAAAGCTAAACAAATGAACGTTACAAACGACTTACCGGCATGGAGTATCAGGATAGCAGCCAGACAGTAGGACGGCGGGCCGCCAGGGGGCGTAGCCGGCGACCTCATTGGGCGACGGGCGGGGGCGTACAGCCTTCCACAATATAATACAACACAGCCTTCAACTCCGAACCGGGAACGTATCCACAAACACTTGACGTTTGCTTTTTTAATTTCCGAATTCGCGCGCGCTCGCGTTGACGTTTGCTTTTTTAATTTTTTGTTTTTTTCATTTACAGCGCGATGCGTTCGCGCGCCTTCGCGTCTCGGACGCGTATAACGGAATCACTTTCACTATACCTCTTGCGTCATTACATCTTGCTTTCATGTAATACACTCGATTGAAACTAGTTTTAACCTTACGAACTAAATTATTGTCGTCGTTCCTCCTCCAGTTTGTTTTTTGTTTTTTTTTCTTATTTTTATTTTTTGTATAATTTTGATGATTTCTGTAAAAAAGGCGGGTATAGAGATAACAAAATGTTTTGAATACAAATCTTCCTTATTTTCATGAGATTTTTATTCAAAACGAAACACAGAATTTTAACAAAAAAAAATAGTTAGATGTCTGATTTTAATTTCATAAATACACATGGGTGGTGTGTCGTTAGCATGTTCCTCTATTTTTGGTAATTTATGGGTGCTAGATGAAATACCAAACTTTAGTTTTGAATGCAAATTAATTGTTCGCAAAGCAAAAAAGGCAAACAACGTATTCTCTAAAATATATCGTAGTTCAATCAACATTAAATAAACGAATGTGTAATGAAAATACAAGTTATATCATTAAAAATGCTAATCCAACTTAAAAATACCGGTAGACAGGGGTTACGTAGTTTGATCTGCGGGGTACTCAAATAAATGAATAGAGAAAGAAGGCTAAGGACTTAAAAACTTTTAATGCATATTTAATTTTTAATTAAATTAAGAAGGTTTTGAACGCTTCAAATGAAATATTTTGAACGCGTTATTTTTTTTTCTCTAAAACGCTACTGAAATATTTTGGAAAATATGATCATTTTAGTTTCGAAAGTGATCAAAGTAACCCCATTCTACGATACTATTAATAAGACAAAGCCATTGCATTCACTCCTAGAATGTCATGCGTTGCATCCTGCAGTTGCATTTATAAACTAAACACAGAGGTGCAGCCAGAGGAAATGAAGTGGTAATGCACAATTCAAGTTTGGCAATAAGCAGAGCAGCATTAAGACATAGAGCAGCATAAGATATTAACTTAAGTTAGTATGTATGATGCAATAACCCGACCAACCCGCACTTGGCCAGCGTGGTCTACTAAAGCCTTATCGCCCTAGTTTAGGGTAGGCCCGTGCCCAACAGTGGGGACGTATATGGGCTGATGATGATGATGTTGATGCAATAAGCAGAACATACTAATACCTAGTATGATCTTCTGAAGTGATAGCAAAAATGTTTCAACATTCGAAAGCTCTAAACAAGTTTTAGAAGCACAACAATATTAGATACCTATCTTGTCATAAAGATCACTTTCTAATCAATATTTGTTGTTTCCCCCGTTTTTCACACATTTTCCATTGTATCTTTGCTCCTATTGGTCGCAGCGTGACTGAGAAATTGAATAGGCCACAGCAACATTCAGATTAGTATGTGCATTAGTATTCCATTTCAAAATCTATTAGTAAGTAGTAGGGAATGACAATTTTTTTACTTTTAAATCAACAATATCTACTGAAATCATTAATCAGACAAAAAAAATTACATTACTGAATGTGGTTTGGTTTATCCAAGGATAGGTAGATAGATTATATAGATAGATATATTCGTATATATTTTGTTATACGGAAATCTATTAAGGATTTTTTAGAGCAGACTTAATCATCATCATCAGCCCATATACGTCCCCACTGCTGGGGCACCCTTTTTTTTTTTCGCGGTGAAATCATTTACGCACCTTCACCAGGAGAAGGGGTTCTCTCCCAGTGCTGGGGCACCCTAAACTAGGGCGATCAGCCCTTCGTCAACCACGCTCGTCAAGTGCAGGTTGGTTGACTACACAACCTAAAAATTTCTTCGTAGGTGCGCAAGTTTCCTCACGCTGTTTTCCTTCATCGTTTCCTACGTAGGTGTGCAGGTTCCCTCACGATGTTTTCCTTCACCAATTATTGTATAGAAGTTGTAAAATGTTTCCTTTGCACAAATCTATTTATATCATTATTGACAATGAAAAAGCTAATTTAATCTTATTTAATTGTACAAGGAGTGGTGGGTGGTGACCTTTGCCGGCGTTTATCTGGACACAGTTCATAGTTCACGAAACACCCACACTCAGTATCGTATTAAATAATTAAAACTTTAAACTTCCTTTAGGAGCATCATTAAAACATCCCTCGCCATTAAGGACTTTAAAAAAAATCAAAAGACGATTCTACCGGAAGATGCCGGAAAAATCTTGTGGAATGGTACCCAAAATGGTATCGATTCTATAAGTAATCATTTGGAAGATTTGTCGTGCTTTAAACAACTCTAGGCCATCGCCCTAGTTTAGGGTGGGCACGTGCCCCAGCAGCGCGGACGTATACGGGCTGATGATGATTATGATGATGATGAAAAATATTTTGCAGTAGGTTAATGCTAGGGGTGAGAGCCATCCGCTCCCCGGCAAGCCCGGTGATGATGACAAGGCTCCTCCAAGCCATCATCGTTAGTCAGTTAGGAAAAAAAAAAAAGTAGGTTAATGGGATTACCTAATAGTTAGATTTTCCCCCATCGATTGATTTGCGATGGTCCGCCCCCCCTGTTACGCCCTGTATTTTAGATTTAATTAAGTTTATATTATAATACTCATGTAAGTGAATTTTATTCTTATGAGTAAAAACATGCATTTTAACCCTAAAAGCCCTATGTAGTTGTGTTATGTACCATTTGAGACTTAATTATTTTCGCCAACCACCAATACGAAATACCACAACCACTCTATAAAATAGCTACAAAATATAACTAGACCTATGATTAAAAGGAATGTAATAATCAGTTATGTAAAGATAATTATTTTAGAAAAAAATCTTCCCATATCTTTAAGCTTGTTTAAGAAACTCGTACCATACCTAGATTTAGTTATTGAAGGCTTGTAATTTTCTATGGTATCACATTATTTTTGAAACTACAAGAATTTCCGATTTGATTCGATAAATTTGAATTTCGATGTATTCTGAAAAATCTATTTAAAATAATCAAATAGTGGGATATTACAAGAAATAATTTGGATAAAAAAGTATTTTACTCACTTAAATCATAAACATAATGATTTCAGCGTAAAGAGCGATCAAAGCTTCGGGAAATGTAGGTAAATCATTTATTACCATATTTTTGGGGAAGCTTTAAATCGTAAACCGATAGTAGCTAATATGTTTCCAGATATCCAGAGCATCAATTGGGTCGTTCAATATTTACCGCGGCGTTTTTTCGTATATTCTGCCTTTCGGGGAAACGCCGAAAGCGGACAGAGAGCCGAAACTGTAATCAGGAACGGGGAACAGTTGCCAACATCCGCCATTTTGATTCTATTGCACCCGCAGAGCTAGCATTATCGTGAATAACACAGACACTTTATCTCATTATCCTACATAAATGGTTTATGTGACTATTCTTGTGAAACATCAAATCGGTTCCGGTAAATTTCTAGATTTGTTTCGTGTGATAATTATCTACGTTTTGGAAAACTGCGGATAAAATTTGCATGTTTTTCACTGGAAATTGCGTATTGCATGTAGGAATTGGGAATATTTGTATAGTTTGCATTAAAATATCTGAAAGCTCAATCAATTTGATTCGAAAATTAAAGCCGCAATTTTTGGCATATATATAAAATTTCTACTGTACTATGCTAGACAATGAAGATGTTTATGTGACAATCTACTAAAACGCAAAGGTCAACTCCTTTTCAGAGGTATAAAACCCGAAGTCCAATATTTAGGCATGAATTTCGACGGATCAACCGCATGATACTATCGATTCACATGTTGACGACACCACACACATGTATAAACGTAATCCATTTCAAAATTTTCATCTTCGGACATCTCAAAACCGAAAACCGCATAACCCGAATTTGTGAAAACGGAAAAATCGATTGCGATTAGCAGCGCATTGATTCCTTTGCCCGTAAAAAAAAACAAAAAGCACTGTTTCAGAAAAACAAAGTATGTTTTTTTTTTTGTTAGAGCAAAGAGGTTTTGATTTGAATTGATTACATTGCGTTTGTGGGTTTATTTGGGTGAGTTGGCGCGAAACGCGCGGGCCGCTTAGCGGCTTGGCTTGCACTGGCGACCGGGGAGCCCGCTGTCTAAGGGTAATTTTCCCCAGCTGCCCGGGAAATGGGGTAATCTGAGCGCCGTCATTATTGTCGTCCGTAGATCCGTTGATGTCTTTGATGATGTGATGACTTACGACGATTGGGGAGTTTGGAAGGAAAGAATAATTGCAGAGGTGTTTAAAAGCATCCGGTCTTAGTACAAACATTACATGATTTATGGACTGTCATGTTCGAAAGAACTGAAATCAGGATTTGACGAGATAGTATTTCAAATACATACTTAGATAAAAATACTCTATGTTTTGATTGCTTTACACCATGTAGTAAACTATGATTCAATAGAACCTACCAGTAAAATGTGAAAGAAAATTTACACATTATCTGTTGGCAAACAAACTTGACTTTCCTTTTTTTAAGGATCTTAAGTGAAAAAGTATCGTTATATTGAGTTTTGTTAGCCTGCCAATTGACGACTTCCTTCTTAGTTATTTTCAATGATAGAGAGTTAATAAGGTGCGACAGAATCCGCTTTAGATTGTTTATTGTATATTTTACTATATTGTAACCTGGCGTTCATCATCAGCCCATTTACATCTCTACTGCTGGGACGCACGCCTACCCTAATCTGGGACAATAAGGCCTTAGTCAACCACGATGGCTAAGTGCGGGTTGGTCGACTACACAACCTAAGAATTTCTTCGTAGGTGTGTAGGTTAGCTCGCGATGTTTTCTTTCACCGTCAAAGCGACGAACAATCGTTCATATGAATTTCAAATTTGAAAAACACAGTGGTACGTGGCGAGGTTTGAACTGGCTACCAACGACCGGCAATGGCAACCAACAACCACTAGGCCATCGACGCTTTTTTTACTTGGCGACACAAATAAGTAATAAAAATAATGCAATTTGCGAAGCGATCTTTTGGCTATTAGCGATCTTATTTAATAAACCCTAATAGGTACGAAACAATAAATTTTAATGAATGTATAAAAACCTTTTTAATAGATTGCGTTTCGAGGGAGTAATATTTTCCACGATGAACTGAATTTGAATGATGAAACGTCGAGAAATGAACGTACAATAAGTGCATATTAATAAAAAGCAACCAATATTGACACGGATTTTTTTGTAAATTTTTTTTTACTCAAAAAAAAAGTGTAAATGAAAATATAGAGTAGGCCACACCGTCGCACGGAGACTCCGCCCGTGTCGTACTACGCGCCTACTCTACGGCACCGTATAGACTCTATATCGTTTAATGCGACACCAAAGACGGATGGCTGGCGAAACGCCGACTCTACAATTTACTACAAACGCTATTACTTGGTGCGTGGGAGATGGATATGTATGTGGGTGACTCTACATTATGTAGAGTTCAGTGGAGTTCACCCTATTGGGTATTTGGTCCTATTTATGATTTTGTAGCAACTTTATCGTGTCTAATTCGGGAAGTTTAATTCAATACTTTACAATTTACTACAAATATGTTTTATTATTAGATACTTGTGTTGCGTGGGGACGAATGTGGGAGACTCTATTTATTTTAGAATTTAGTAGAGTACAACCAAATTATTCGTAATGAATTTCGTAGCATTTTGTCCATTTTTTATCAATGCTGTGAAAGCAAATAAGTATGTAGAGATATTTTCTATGACAAATCTTATTCAAATGAGAATCAAAACAATAACGATTACGTATGAAATAATAAAATGAATCATAATGCGATGAAATGAATACTTTTTGCATTGCCTCATAAATAATCATCTTAATTTTCCGTTGTAGATTATCCGTGCTACGATGTTGCTACAGCGTTACGGGTTTTGCTACGATTCTTATTCAGGATCAAAATATTTACGTCATTCTAAAAGAGCTTCATGAAAATTTATTAGTTTATTAACTAGTTACTATGTATCACTATAATTAGGTAAGCTATTTCAAATTCTAATGATATAATGGTGGTAATAATTGGTGAACGACTTTTCATTTCTCAAAAAAGAAATGCGGCTACGCTTTCGCCATTTTCGGATATTTTCCCTTACTTATATCTATGCTATTTATGAGCTACGGTATAATTGACTTGCAAAATTTATAAAATTGAGTCCGATATAAGAAATTGGCACTGTGTTTTCTTAGAAGCCAAATTTTGCACAGGGTTCGCAGACACAAGTTAGGTATTTTCGTTGTTATTTTAACTAAATACCTTTATGAGTAAAAGCATCGATGGCCGAGTGGTTAAGATCGTTGCTTGCCATACGAGAGGTCCCCAGTTCAAACACCGCCACGTACAGTCAGCCAAAAATGTGGTCTACCACCCTACGGTTGAGATTCGTTTGAATGTCATAAAACAAAAAGGTAAATTTTCCCTGGCAATAAGATTGTGTTTAGTTTAGTGTATTGTCAACCTTAGCGATCGTTACATCTCGCAAAAACTATTTTCAAAAGTGGTAGACCACTTTTTTGGCTGACTGTACCACTGTGTTTTTCAAATTTGAAATTCTTTTTACAATTATTCGTATTTACAAAAGCGTCGATGGCCGCGTGGTTAAGGTCGATGCTTGGCATGCGAGAGGTCGCCAGTTCAAACCCCGTCAGGTACCAATGTGTTTTTCAAATTTGAAATTCATATGTACCATCATTCGACGCTTTAACGGTGAAGGAAAACATCGTGAGGAAACCTGCACACCTAAGAAGAAATTCTAAGGTTGTATAGTCGACTAACCCGCACTTGGCCAGCGTGGTCTACTAAGGCCTTATCGCCCTAGTTTAGGGTAGGCCCGTGCCCCAGCAGTGGCGACGTATGATGATGATGATTAACAATTATTCGACGCTTTAACTTTAGTCAACCACCCTGGCCAAGAGCGGGTTGACTACACAACCTTAGAATTTGTTCATAGGTGTGCACTGTGCAGTGTGGCTACCATGAGTTTAAAACTTACGCACTCGATATCGCCTACGTAAATATGTCTATGAAAAACTTGTACAGCGCCGCTGGTGGTAACGCGAAGAACTAAAATCGGCCGTATGAAAAAAACAACTCGATAGGTTTTTAACGTAAGTAAGTTTTCGATAGCCAACTCAGGCCCACAGGTATCCTCACGATGTTTTTCCTTCGCCGTTAAATCATTTTAACAACTCTGCTTGGATTGAATCGCGGATAGAGAGGTGATACCAGATAAGCCTACCTACGCATTATTAATACTGTATTCTTAAACAAGTTTAACTAATACCCTCTAAACCCCAACAATTTTCGCAGCAATCCGACCGAGACTCGAACCTGAGACTTCTAAACACCAAACGTCCCATTGCGTCGAGTACAATATAATCCCGAAACCCCGGAAAGTGACGATTTAACTTACATTAAACTAATCGAGGCACCCCGTGGGCTGAAACCATGGGGGCGATTCGGAGGGGGCAGTAAAATGGGGCGCCGATCCCCCGTTTAATGTTTTAATGCGAGCGAAAAGCTAAAAAATATGATCCACGAATCAGTTTCGGTGCGACGAAATTGTTAAGACTATTTACTTGATTGGGGCTTTCGATGATTTATGAGGTTTTGGGTTTGAATATTTTTTACTGATTTGGTAATTTAAGAAACGTATTACAATATTTTTGTTTGAATATCTTGTACGTGGAATATTTAGCTGGCTCTAGCCACTGTTCTGTTTTAATTGTTAGACGTTAAAAATGCCATTTATAAATCTCCAGTGTCGTACGTAATATTCACAGTTTCCAAGTTAGCATTGTAGACCAATATCATACCTTAATAAATTTGACCTAATAACGAATAATTAATAAAAAAAACAAACGGGGTGAGCTAAATAAAACCGTTTAAAAATACCCCAAAATATAGAAAAATCACTGTATTTTAACGCCATGTTCATAGTTTTTTACTGTCAAAGCTGTCTTACCACAAAATCGACTAGCTAAAACCCTGTTCCTGTTAAAAAGCGTCGATGGCCGAGTGGTTAAGGTCGTTGCTTGCCATGCAAGAGGTCGCCAGTTCAAACCCCGCCAGGTACCGATGTGTTTTTCAAATTTGAAATTCATATGTACCATCATTCGACGCTTTAACGGTGAAGGAAAACATCGTGAGGAAACCTAAGAAGAAATTCTAAGGTTGTGTAGTCGACCAACCCGCACTTGGCCAGCGTGGCGACTAAGGCCTTATCGCCCTAGGTTAGGGTAGGCCCGTGCCCGAGTAATGGGGACGTATATGGGCTGATGATGATGATGATGACAACCCGGTTACTAATGCGCGAATTAATCCTTTCCGCCAATTAATGTGTACCATGTACAGTACTTAATAGTTTTACGAGAGCAAAACGAGCCCATATTTGGTTAAGAAACAAGTCCGCCAAGAAGATGTATGGGCACGATAACAAATATCGTCTACTACCGCAACTATAATAATAGGTAGGGATTTTATATCGCGTTGTGTACGAACGAGCTGACAAGAGAAGGGCCAAAAAGATTAACTTACATTTAACTGATGTATATCTACTATACAAAAGCGTCGATGGCCGAGTGGTTAAGGTCGTTGCTTTCCATACAAGAGGTCAACATGTTCAAACCCCGCCACGTACCAATGTGCTTTTTAAATTTGAAATTCATATTATGTACGATTATTCGACGCTTTGACGGTGAAGGAAAACATCGTGAGGAAACACCTACGAAGAAATTCTAAGGTTGTGTAGTCGACCAACCCGGACTTGGCCAGCAAATTGAGCCGAATTTTTAATTTACTTATTTATTTATTTTGTTTATATAAAAGCCGTAATTTGCAACGTAATTAAATGGCTAATCTCTAAGCTCTCAATTGTTTTTTCATCTAATAACTGTTTCAGTATTCGGCCGTTAATTAAAAGATATATTATGTAATACGAACGAGCACCAATATAGTTGGGCGTAATACACCGTGAAATTTTAGTGGTTGTTTTCCCGCAGCAGAATAGATTTGTATTATTTATTAATTGAGTTTTATTTGAGTTATTTTTTATTGAAATCAATAAATGCCGGTTTTACGAAAGGTATAACCGAAACTCGAAAGCACGTACGAACCGCTTTATTACTTAGGGCGTAGAGCTTCTTTAGCTTTAAGCATCGATTTCATGCGGCAAGCGTCAATCTTATAAAAGTACGATAGCTTCTCTCGTTTTCGAGTTGGAAAATTATTATTATGAAAATTAAAAAAAATATATATTTTAAGGAACAATTTGCATGATTCGATAGTATTACTAAAGGCAAATCTTTCTTTTTGTGTTCCTACCGCTTGTAATCACACAAACAGATGTGTTTAAAAAACAATTTAAATTGTCATAGTTTTTCAATACGAAAGACATCTCACTAACTGAACGTCGATTCAAGAATGTGCAATCGGATTTGAGCAATGGCTCCGTTACCCACCCTCTAGTAATACCACAAGTGGTCCGATTCGTCCCGGGAACAAAAAGGGAGAGGGATCGTAAAGCTAAATTGTTTTTTTTTTATCCCAGATTTCGTTGCTCAGAGCGTATTGATTGAGAATGTTTTGCAAACTGAGGAGTTAATCGATTATTATGTTGCGGGATTACTTGCAATTCGGTGTTTAAGTATGTTTTTACTTATTTCGAAATATGAAATGAAACTAATTTTACGGATTAAACTAGCGTGTATTGTTATTCTGAACATGTTATTTAGAGACCCGACGTTTCGAGCTCTTTACAGCGCTCGTGGTCACTAGCAAGACTTCAAATTCGCAATTTGTTATGTTTTTTCTTTAATAAACTATTCATTTGGTAGTTAGGTACCTATCTATATCTATACTTAATATTATAAAGCTGAAGAGTTTGTTTGTTTGTTTGAACGCGCTAATCTCAGGAACTACTGGTTCGATTTGAAAAAATCTTTTTGCGTTGTATAGGCCATTTATCGAGGAAGGCTTTAGGCTATATAACATCACGCTGCGACCAATAGCAGCAAAGATACAATGGAAAATGTGTAAAAAACGGGGGAAACGCGAACGAAGTCGCTGGCACAGCTAGTTATAGATATGACTGTAGTTGGTTGTACCTATATCACTATTATTTGATGACGTGTGTAGGTATTAATAGCAAAAATATTATTATGCATGTAAATATTTGACAGAACTGATAGAACACTATTTTGGCCGACTGTACCTGGCACCTGACGGGGTATCTACTAACGGTCTATATTTTGGTATTTTTAAGGACCATCTTTAAAATGTATGATTTGCAGTAAATGATTATGATGTAGGTACCTAATCTGATAAAAAATCAAACAGGTCTTTATTATGAGTTATGTTTTATCTAATAGGTACAATTTGTCATTTAATTTCTAGACACAAAACATATTATTTACAATATACGCTCGTCGTGCACAAACAACAATATTTCCGTTGAACGGTCGGACCAAAGTAAAATAAATTAAAAATAATTCCTGCATAGGACCGCCATCTATCGTAACATAAAAGAACTAATCCATCATCTGAAGCAGGTAGGTAATTTGTCATAACAATGCTATCGCTCTCCGTTTCAGTTCAATGCGCTCACAATAGATGGCGCTACCAGGTTTTTCTTTAATAAAATGTACAGGTCGGTTCATGGAAGTTGACCACAAATGGCGGCCGATGCGCATATGGGCATTCATGTCAAGAATAAATTAAACATTTCGTTATTTTACTGAATTATTTATTTTATTTATTTATTTTATTTATTGGACAGCCAGAGAAAATTACAATGAAAAGATCTTAAAATTAACTTAAACAATACACAAACAAAATGTAAAAGTCTTTTGAAGGCCGCCACATCATGCTCCAAAAAGTAAATTATGTACGGACGGATATCATTATTAACTTTGACAAAAACAACATAAAAACAGATACATATATACATATAGAAAAAGTAACATATATTAATGAAAAACTATAAATTAACAATGTTTAAATGTACAAAAATAATAATAGTACTAAGAGCGGAAAAATATACTACTCCTCCCTTAACAACTCGCTGACTTTAGCTTTAAACTGCTGAAATGAGTCATTGAAGATGTCAACACTGTCATCGAGTCTATTGTACGCGTCAGTCAGTCGGTATGCTGCGGCGTGTGTCTGGACGTTAGTGCGGGCCAGTGGTTTCTTAAAAAGTGGGACCGGGTATCGCGGTAGCTTGCGAGGAACCCTTATATTTAACTCACTTAGAAACTGTGGACAGTCTATCACATTTCTCACAGTCTTAAAAAGAAACATTACATCTAAACACTTTCTTCTGGTAAGAAGACTGTCCATATTGAAATGGTGGAGTCGATCACAGTAGCTCCCAGCTTTTTTACCTAGACCATGATGAAATGAAAGATGTCTAGTGAAGCGTCTTTGTATGCGTTCAATGCGAAGCTGATGCACCTGATACTGAGGAGACCACACCACGGAGCAGTACTCCAGAATGCTCCTGACATAACAATTATAAATTAAAATCTTGGTGGATGGCTTCTTGATTTAAAGTGAATTAAAGTGAATTTAAATTGAATTAAAGTGATATTGTCTAATATATAATGTATTAAGAGGTTATATTAACACACAATAAAAAAATAGGCAGCTAATAGAAACTACACATTACAAATTTACAACTGTTCTAAAAAATACAATTATTTTAATAAATAAATAGATTTTAATTAATTAGTTACTACTTATTTTTGAACATTATTATCGTATACGTTCCAACTATACTTTTCCCTGCACTTTACACATGCAAAAAAATTCAATCTTTACGTGTTGTCATTTTTTAAGTTTTCCCACAAGTTTATTGTCTATAACAAAAAAAATTGTATCGACGTTTTTTAAAACGTTAGCTCACAGGGATTCCTTTGTCAAATGACTCAATGTAGGAATATTTATCTTTGTTCTGTTCTGTATTTTATGACTATTTTGCTTGTAAATAAATAGAATGAGATAATTATTTGCAAGCTATTTAAAACTAAACTGAACTGTATTTTAAGCTTTTAAAAAAAAATTCTTACAAACACTACAAAAAATATGCTACCAACAAGTTTTTATTAGATAAGTTGACACATATTCTGTAGGTACGCTACCGTTTACAAAATGTATTAGTTAACTAAAGCACGAACAAAGTGACCAATATCCAGCTGTTGTGGCTATTGTACTAATGAACTCGTTACCGCATACGAATACATTTAGTGTGGCGATGTTATTGTTTACTTAATTGGAAACTAAACCGCTACTTTATGATTAATGGCGCGGGTTATCGATGACCCTTGCCGGGCATAGTATGAATCATTGCGCTGACGCATATACCTAACAAGAGTGTAGAATACGTATTTTGAGGAAATTTCGCTCTTTAACTGTGTCTAACTACAGAGTGACATTTATCTGTGACATAACGTGGGGTTATGCGCCCCAAGATCAATGATTTGGTACAATTTTAATATTAGTAATTATGTCTAGCATTATTAATAGTTTATGGTTAGGTAATCTTTTTTTTTGTAATAACAAGAGCATATTCATAGATGGATGGACTTAAGTAGAAAACCTTATTGGTAAAGCTTAAGGGATTGACCGTCCACCATTTCCATCTTTAATCGCTATAGCACTAATCTTAAGCTAGCTAGGACTAGAACTCATGTGGGTGTGCGTTAAAGGAAATTCCATTCATCTCTAATATTAGACATGCTCTAAACAGTGACAGCTTTGTTCTGAGCCAGTCCATTGATCTGTGTATTTACCAAGAAGGATTATTCAAACGTGTTACAATTATTCAATTGCAGTTTAGTCATAGCTGAAAATAAAAAATGCCAATACGCAAGGCCTCAGACGCATAAGGCATTTGTTGTTCATTGGATTAAAAAAAGACTGATCTAATATCTTTTGTCTTATGCCATTGCTGTGCCTATAATTTGACCTGTTTAATAAGAGGTCAAAGTTGTGAGTACTTACATCACCGGTAATTGTCTCTATTGATTCAATTCACTTGCGCTCTATATTAGCATGTCTATCCTGTGCAAAAACATAGTATTTTCCGTACCGTAAATTGTTAACTTAATAAATGCTCGTCATTTGTTTTTCCTTGTCTTGTTAATGACAACCTATGTTTTTTTCTACACACTTTAAGCATTTTTTTAATACCTAAAGGCAACTAACACGAGTGGAATACCAGTTTGGTAGCTCTTAGAATCGATATTTCAATATTGAAAGAATAATTAGCAGCTTTCAAACCATACGAAATGATTTTGACATGCTAAGATATTGGCCACCGAAATTAATTATTGACTCTGACACTTAACCATTTACAACAAGGACAAAAAAAGTTAAAAACAGGTGTCTTTAAAACTTATCTCTGGTCATGCCTAATAGTTGTAATTACATAGTCATCTATACCTACATGGATTCTAATGGTGCTTAATTATTTCGCGACTAAATTGAATTCACCGGATATCTCGAATACAAAATATGAATTAGTTTCGCTCCTAAAATCTCTGGCTCTCAACATTTGAGATAGTTTAACCCGTAATAATAATTTAATATGCTCACGTGAAATAGGCTTCTTATTCAAAGTACATATTATCTGTCATACAACATTGTTCTACATAAACAGTGGTAGCCAATTTTACAACAGCTTCAAATTGATGATCTTTTTATTTATCAATCGAATAAGGAAACAATTGCGTTCGTTTTTTTGTTGTTTCGTTTTCATTTGCATGAAAACAAGCTTTTCTGAATGATTTTTTTCCTGTATTGTTTTTGTAGTTCACAGATTAAATACTTAGTTTTAAGGTCATCAAGTTAATCATGACCCTATCTAGAAGCCTAATTGCATAGCTATACCCATAGCTGAGTGTTGAAGGGTAACAACATTACCCAAAATTAAGCCAGGCTCCCTTATATGGCTTGAGACTACTCTGTGGTCACATGCAGAGGTCACTCTGTAATCCACCACTGTAATTACCAGGCTTGCAAAGAGCGTACCAACCTTGTTTACTGTAGGTACAAATAGGTATAGTATTTCCAAAAATAGAATGTTGATTAAGTATGTATTCATAGCCATCATATTGCTGTTTTTAACCCTTTACCGAGCAGAGGGTTATTATAATATTCCTACTAACCTAACATAAGGTATGGACATTAGCAATTAATTTCAAGATGTTATATTCGTTAAGGGCATAATATACGGACTGTTTGAGAACCTATTATCTAAAATATTGCATTAGTCGCTAACGGTCACATAATGACACGATATAGACTCAATATTAATCATTTCGATCTGTCATATACAGTTACCCAGCGTTTAGTGCTAAAATGAAAAAAAAAGATTGATGACGACTATTATTTCTAATGCGAAGCTTTTAAATCTTTTATCTTGGACAGAACTGGTAATGCTGCGAAAGTGAACGTTGACGGTGAAATATTTTAGGATCACGTGACTTGACGATTCGATGGGAAATTAGATGTTCTAGTATTTCTTTTTTTATAAAAAGTCTTTCAAGATGACCTTTCTCCACCTAATGATAAGCAGTCTTGAGGTACACATATGAGGTCGAAAGGCACGATGAAGACCTGCTTGGAAGCCTTTTCACGCCCCGCCTGGAGAGTCCGGGATCATAGGAGGGAGAAAACATGAGCTGGATGTGCATTCCAGGTTTAATGTTTTTTTTTTTTCCTAACTGACTAACGATGATGGCTTCGAGGAGCCTTGTCATCATCACCGGGCTTGCGGGGGAGCGGATGGCTCTCACCCCTAAACCAGGTTTAATGGCACACGACATAAAAGAGGAAACTAAACGGAAAGTAAGTAGTCCGAGCCACCAGGGCCTGCATCAAGAGAAGGGCAGATTCCACTAAAAAGTTTAGATATTTATTTACGCCTTCATTGGAGCTGGTAGATCAAAGTGGGATAGACCTGATATTACAGTTGACAACTGTAAAATTGCGTTCACGTTGAGAGATATACGAAAGCCATTCCCAGTTCGGAAGAAACTAAGGAAATACAAAGCGAAAGGAAAAGGATGTACAGGTAATAATATTGGAACGAGTCTCGGCGCCTGCTTTGTCTTGCTAAGTAAACGGTTCTTTGTTGATACAATTGGGTTTTCTCCCTGGGATAAACCGAACAAGTTGATAGCCTAGTGATGGTATTCAACAAACAGGTAAACATAAAGTAAGACTTAGGTCAATATTCTGACTAATGTTTCTAATAGTGAACATACAAATAATGTTTCTAATATAATATGCAGATTGGTATGACATCATGTTTGCATAAGAACTGACAGTAGTCAATAGCTTTAAAATAACACCTTCATAGTACTTATTAAAAAAAATCAAAGAGTATCCAATTGTAATAAATATCTATAGAAAATTATTTAAAATTTAGCAGGACATTGTAAATGTTCGTACGTGTTCTTAATGCAATATTAGGTACTTTCACACTTTACATTTCTAATAACGACAATAAATGTTTTCTATCTTACGGTTAAAATAAACCACGATCATAAATTCCGTAGTAAATGCAAGCCGCATTTATTGGCAAATTTAGTAACCGATTTCTAAAAGCAATTTGCAATACGTTGTAGACGAGTTTATAACGTGGTTGATAACCTATGATATTTATCCTGAATACACATTGGAAGTACGCTACATCAAGCTAACACGACTAGGGTTGTAAGCGTTGAATTAAAGTTAAGTCACAATATTAAAAAGTTAGCAATTTACAAGAAAATATTATCTGTAGCACGCTGTCACGCTTGACTTGGTTGACTGAAAAAGATAACTTTTTCCCAACTGAAACGATAACACACAAAAATACTATCAGTTTTTTGGCTTAGTATTAGAAAATTGATATTAACAAGATTAGTATCTAGCTCAATAAGACAATTGATAAAGTGTTATCTTTGAAACTTTCAAAGAGTACTTTTGAGCTTGTCATACGTCAAAACCTCTGTATTTTTAAATTTTAGGAAAATGTGCTAGAAATGTATTAAGCATCATCGAGATTCGTTTGATTATACGTTGTGGTCAACATGACATGAGTAGTTAAATAATTCTTATTCGGATTTAGTCTAATATGCCTAAGCATTTGCTTTTTGTCTCTACAGTGGTGCGAAAAGGTGGGAAATTCTTTGTTAAAAACATCCCCTGGAGCGTCATGGAGGCGTTTAAGGAACTGCGTCAAAATTGATGGTGAAACAAGGAAACTAGGGCTTTCTTAGGAAACAGCCCTGCGCCCACCATGATTGCGTGGTACAACTTTAGCAATAAACCCGAGCACAGTACCGCCACCTACGCGCAAGCTAACGCATTACACGGGACAAGGAATGTCGCCGAATACATTGCGAACTCGATAAAACTTTTAATTGAACGCACAAAAAAAGGAATTAAATAATTGAGGCTATTGTCATTAATTTACTTTTATTGTTTGGACAATGACCTGTAATTGGAAAGAGTGAATGCGGAATTGGATTGCTGCGAAAAGTTCTAGTTTGAAACTTTTATAAATCTTACGTTTTTATTCCGAGGAACAATCTAAGGCTAATAATTGCCATTTTCTTTAATTTTTTTCAATTATCAATGCAAAATACTTCGAATTAAAAAAAAATAAGATCCAATGACATAGGTTTGATTGATTCCTCATCTACCCCAAACCACGTACCTACCAAAATACCTACAAAGTTAACGTAAACTTTGTTGAAGAAGTGAAATCTTGCTAGAATCCGAGATCTCCAAACTTCCTCATACATGTCTCCTTGTAACCGCATAATCAATTATGAACTTTAACCTAAATTGACATGACATAAATTACTGCTACTACGGAAGGATAGTATTGCTCAAAATACAAATCAAACTAGAAAAAAAAGGTGAGACGAAGTCAAGAGAAAGCAGTCTTCATGCTCCAGACTTACATAAACATACTCCCTAAGACTCAGGATAACAAAGTGATACAGAAATAGATTGTGCTCTGAGGTGAACGTGCTTCGTATTATTCGCTCATAAAAAATCATAACGAATTAAACATCTGACTCATGTCTTTGAGGAAGCAATAAATGTTGAACATGTGGTAACGCTTGCTTTTTGATCATTTTTTAACCCCAAAGTTAGGTCGCATTTTTCGGATTCTCAAACTTGTTCACACGTGTTTCATTTTATTTGAATTCTTTGTTCAATAACAAAAACTCATAACTTTAATAAGTTATGAGAGATTGACGTCACCATTTATTATTATGGGTAGTAGATAAAGTTACATAAAATATCATCACTACATAGTATAAAGCTAAAGTCGTTTCCCCTTCTGTGTGTCCCTATGTATGCTATGATTTTGATGCGGTTTTTTTAATACATAGAGGAATTTAAGAGGAAGGTTTTTATGTATTATATACCCGAAGCAAGCGAGGGCGGGTCACTAGTTTTATTTTAAATGAGATATCATGTTTTGAACGAGAGGATAAATGCTGTCAGATAACTGTGATTAAATAATCTCCCTACCAGTATCTGTGTTTATTAATTTTCAAACCTATTTTTGGGGAAAAGGGCGCAACTTTTTCATCTCAAATGGCATCCCAAATGCTGAAAGTTCTTGAAAACTATTTCGACTAAACGAAAAGCCCTCAGTCGGCGTCAAAGAGAACTGCGTAAAAATAGTTCACCTGAGTTACACTGGAGTAAAACCGTTTACGTTTGGAGTTTTATTGCATTTTTCATTTTCATTAGTGCTTTACAGTGTAATATGTATTTTATTTTCAAAGTTTTAGAATTAAACTAAATCTGACATCAATTTTTATGAATGTGAGTATTTGTACAAAGTATTACGGAAAGTTGGTGATTGTAATCACGATGATGCCTTGGAGTAGCCTCGTCATCATCACCGGACTTGCGGTGGAGCGGATCTCACCCTTAAATGACTGTAATCCATTAAGTGCAATTTAAATAAAATTTCTTTTTAGCCATAACAAGCTTACAAAAAAAATTGTCCTTGTTCAACTCTGTAATAAGTTTCACTTTTCAAAGTAAACTCAACTAAGTATCACTCCACCATCTCCGATATATCTTTTATAACTCAAGTACAACTTAGAAACAGAAGTTTTTTTTCATTCTCTCAACTTGGCGCGAGTTTCCTCAATGAACGTCCAAACGGCACGAATTCAACTTTCAATGAATTGTTAACGGAAACAATGTTGTTTTAATAATGAATGCATTGTAAGTGGACCGGCAGGGCTGCCGCCACTGTTCGCAGTTCTCACAATGATGGTGCCCCCAGATGTCGTTGTTCTGACCTCGATCCCCAAATATAGAGGAGTCTTGTAAGGCTATCCGGTCTACGAAGTCGCCTTCAAGCTTTTCGATTGTACCTTTTCCCTCTTTAAATGTTTTTACTTGGCTTCTAGACCCTTGACATTTGTAAGCACCGTTTGATCTTGACCGATATCGTTTAAGTTGAGACTAACGAGCAGGATATTTCTAGGAAATGTTCCACATCTTTGAGGCGTGACGGTGAAAATTCAATTTGTAGTAAATAAGACTTCTCTCTTGCAACCCATTTGAAATACTTGCTTAGATCGCGTTTTTTGACTTGATGAACTAACCTAAGAATATCGAAGATTCAGAAATATTCAGCAGATCTGAGTTAATACTGATCTACAATCAAGTATGTATATTTGAGCAGTCATTGAACTAACTAAAACACTTAATTAATAGGCTGTGCCATTACTGGTATAATTAAGATAAAAGGAGCTTATGCGTACTTTCTTAGAACAGAACTTAGAACAGAACAGTAAATAGTAAATAAAAGCAAGCAAATAACTTGAGCAATGGTGAATGCATGTTTGTAAATGAGCATATCACAATCCAGTGCACTCCAGACGATTCCGAATCGCTCTGGACATTCAGCTGGCGAGATTAATGCGACACATAGCTGTCCTGGCAATTAAATCACTTTACAAGTCGTTCCATTCGAGTCTGCCCACACACCACACGCCTTGAGACGTGCTTATTCTATAGACAAGACGCTGTTTGGTAGGTCGTTTCAGTGGAAACGGTTAAATTTAGAATTTCCGTTCGTCCCAACTTTGGTGGAGCGTTCAGTGCGCCTTGGTCTTGGTCTTTGACATGCGGTTGTTGTGTGAGACAGTGTTTTGTTTTATCCGTGGCGATTTAGTGATGTGGTGTTGCAATTGACGTGGTATTATAGCTGTTGTGTCGTTGTTTAAGCTTACAGCTTTTTAGTTTGATGTGTCACCAAATAGAAGATATTTGGGTACAAAAGTGCATAAGTAAGTGACAAAAGTCACCAAATAAGTGGTACTTATTTCTGCCATGTACTGACTAGTACTTTTTTGATATAGCATTCTTGTGTATTCTATTTTTTACAAATAAAAGTTAAAAAGTTAAAATGCATCAGCAGATTATTTTAGAAGAGACAAAAGGTTTTTTTTTAATATAATTACCCAGTAATAGTTACATTAAATCATTAATTTCCTGCCCTACCGACCTAGGATCTATTAGGTACTTAAGTTAGATTTTGAGAAAGTCACATTTGTTGTCATTAGTTACAAAATCTACTGTCTTTGCTAATTTAGGAAAAGGAAAGTGAGTCTTTCAATGTTTCTTTTGAATAGGTTGATCACTTTCTATACATATAACTATACAGTGGGTGTGACTAATGATAAACGTCTCACTTGTATGGTAGCGCATTTAATTTCAACAATACACAGGTCGTGATGTCGCATTTTTGTTAATGGCTAACCATTGTGTCTATTCCGTCTAAATATTTCACACGCTAGATAACAAATTGCTAAATAGGCAGTTAAAAAAGGTACCTATCTACTGTTAATGATAATGTTTATTTCGACTGAAAAATAAACTCAATTCATTCTACCTATGTAGTCGATTTTTATGACTTCATTAAAAAACACCTTAACGCTCACGACATAATTATAATAAAATATTTGCTAAACATTGCGTACACTTATAATTATTGATACTACATTTATGAAACGAAATATTTTCTAATGATAAGATGTTATGACTAAATACTATCAATATTTTAATTAAAGTCACAACATCGATCGCTTATCAATACTACGAGGGCATGCAACGATAATAATTCTAACTAAATACTAACAAATTTCTAAGAATGTTTGATGATGACGCTATGGAAGGTTGAGACAGCTCTAAACGTAAACAGAAAGCGTAAACACCGAACCCAATGACTCACAATGACGAAGTTTTCATTATCATATCACAGCAACACGCATTCATTACTAACGTTAGTTACCATCTAGCACTCGACTGATATTATCGTGTATTACATTTCGCGATCGTTTTCTTTATTCGTTTGCATTTACGAGCTTATTTATCAAGGACGATTTATCGAGTGAGCGCGTTTGACACACTTAAAGTGCCGCTTACGTAGAATCGCACGTAATATCCTTTACATCGAGAACAAAGGCTTTTATTTGCGCATTTTAAAACACCGACACACCAGCCTGTTGATCGGACACGTGTCCTGGACGGTACATACGTGAGCACGGGACGATGCGAGCGTTCGACGCGCGCGTGTGATAAAAATTGAATGCAAAAATGATTAAAAGGAACGGTGATAATGTGTTTGCGATCGCGTCGAGCAACAATCAGTGCGGCGGCACTAAGAGTGCCGTCTCGCTCTGCCCGGGCGCGACGCGGATTCCGCGCGCCGCAGCCGCCAGGATGACGCCGCCCGACTCGCTACACAACTCCAAGGAGGCCAACATCGCACTCTCCACTTACGTCGAAAAGTGGAAAAACAGATATGAAGAGTCCGAAAGGAAACACAAAGCCTACCTCCTCAAAGCGGAAAAAGGTCAGTCTTCACTTATATCTAATGGAAACTGCTAATATTTTTTTTTGTTATTTTTGCGGTGCATTTTGCGCATGCTCCGAAACCCCAGTGGTCGTATGCAAATGAAAACACAGATGGAAATCCTATTCGCGTATTTGTCGGATTATGACAGATGTAACCTGTTGCTTACACATTAATTCGGTAACTCCTATCTCATTACATACGCCTCAGAGTTTTTCTTAAGGAACTTTACTATAAGTTATATTTTGTTTTATCTATCTTTGTGAGGCAACAGTAAAACCTGTTATTGAGCTGCGCAATAAAATGACGTAGATTGAATTTGATGCACTGTTTTGCAGAAAGAAACGATAAATACGAATAACGATACATTTTAATCGTTATTTTTATTTCGTTACTTAATGTACGGCACTATTTTGTTTATTTTGAAATCGAAATGTCAAAATATTTGTCAAATCGGCTGTCACCAAATTACAAGTTCAAAAAATTCAAGATGCTGTTCAGACAATTTAGCACGGCCTTAGACTTTCTGAGTTATTGATTGAATTAGTGAATAAATAATAATAAATATGGTAGAAACAAAATCACTAAGCACAAAAATTAACAATTTATTGTATGTGTGTAAGTAACTCTTTGTTTACAAGTTGATAAACAGATGTTTTGCTGCTAAGTCATGACGCAAACTTAAGAACTGTAACAAAGCCCAAATTTAATTTAATTTGAACGTGACGTATGGGCTGATGATAATGATGATGATGATGCGTTCTAAGTAATTATAAGTTTTGCACACATGGAATTGTTTTGAAGTTGTTGACTGGAATGGGGGTTCTATTTTCGGAAATAACTTAAAGCCTTTTATAAACATTCATCTAACAACAACTTGCCCTTATTTTAAATGCATTTGGTTAAAAAACATTTTGAGTTGTTACAATAACATTGCTTATAATAATTTTATTTTCAAACAATCAACAATTTGAGCTATTTTTAGGCATTTAGGGCTCAATTTAAGCTTATTTTCCTTATTTGTCACTGTAGTTAGTATTTAAACTGTATTATGCTTACTAACTGTATTATGAATGTTACTGTCACACTATTTCCAATAACAGATGAAGTAGTTATGATAAGATTATATTTTTATTAGTAATATTATAAAAAGTTAACTGATTGTAGAACACTGACTAATAGTTAGTATATTGCCATCAAGATATAATAATATGTAGGTATGATATATAAATCATAATTTCCATTATTGTACATTCCAACCAAAAAATCTCATTACTTCCGTAGTCTCAAGTGTTTGGAAGTTGGGAACTTCATGAATAACTACTGAACTTCTCGAATTTGATTTAAATAAAGTTATTGTATGGGAAGGACTTATTCAATGAATATTTATTAAAAGCTTTTATTTAACATGCTCTGTATGTATGTATGTTTGTTATAATTATGATTATTACAAGTGATATTGTCATTCTTTCAGATGGTACCTATGGTAATACATTTTGAGAAAGTTATCTTAGATTATCTAATGTAACCATGAAGTGCCGAGTGACACATAAAGATAATGTAGAACAGATATTTCATGACTGTTGGAAAGCTATCTTCGCCTCTTTAGATTGTGATCTAATTGATAAGAAATATTTAAAAAAATATAATGCTTTATTTAATGTTTATATGTTGATCTAGGATATAAAAATATTGTATCAGTAACTATTGGAGGGAAAACATATAAGGCGACCATTGTTATATTTAACATCTGTCCGGATTATTAAATAGCTACAAGACATTTAAATATGTAATTACACATAGAAATAGGCGCAGGACCGAAGTGCATGGCGTTCTACAGAGGAGGCCTATACCATGCAGTGGGATATATTTAAAGGCTGATGATGATGATGATGATGATGATGATGATGAATAACTATCACACATCACATACATTGATCTGTATGAATATCAGAATCAACAGTGGATAAATATACTTAAATATATTATTTAATAAGTCACCCAGATACGGAACAAACACCCATGTTCATCACCCAAATATTTGTCACATTTCTGCCTCGTTGGTTCATTGGTAGCAAGCGCTGCGTTAGGACCGAGAGTCGGTCATGTCGGATAGCCGTCTCACCGAATTATGAGAGAATAGAGAGTGCACTTGTGTTTGCGCGCACACTTTTGCACTATAATATGTCCTGCGCACTTGGCTGATCTCAATTGAGATCGGCCGCCATGGCTGAAAGCGTTCGGACGCCTTATTATTTGTCACAAGTGGGAATCGAAACCACAACTCTTGGAACCATAGGTTGTGAAACATTTATATTGATGACTACTTGGGTAAATCCCTGTTTTACAAGCTTTTATTTTTATTCATTGATCAAACCTTCAGTGTGAATTGAATTGATTGCATACAAAATAGCTGTTGAATGATATGACTATATGCACTTATACATGTATGTATGTGCATATATTTTATTAAGTATGTATGTCGTTGGGTCGCGAGGCCGGTGCAAGGATGCTATTAAATAAATTGTCCGTAGGGTACCTGACAATCTACTTTATTGTGTCACCACGCCAATCATTTGCGACCATATTATATGTTACCTTGACCAAGAAACTCCTGCGTCGATGCCATTTCGTTCGGTAGGTCTACCATGAGTTTAAAAGTGACAGACTCGATATCGCCTATGCAAATATGTCTATGAAAAACTTGTACAGCGCCCCTAGCGGTTACGCTAAGAACTAAAATCGGTAGTATGAAAAAACAATTAGATAGGTTTTTAACGTACGTAAGTTTTCGATAGCTAACTCATGGTACCTACCGCTACTGAACTAAAATTTGTTTCGTTTTCTTCTTACGAAACAAATCTGAAAGAAATAACTAAAAATTCAGGTTCACTACCTGCCAGGAGGGTTCGATTCCCACTCGGGACAAATATTTGTGTGACGAACATCGGTGTTTGTTCCGTGTCTGCGTGTTATTAATGTGTTTGTGTATCTGTTACGGCTAATACCCGAAGTGCGGCTACACCTAGGTTTAGCCGGCTAGAACTAGGTGTAGCCACTTACTCTTGGCTAAACCTAGGTGTAGCCGATTGTTTTCGGCTAAAACTAGGTGTAGCCTTCAGCATGCCGGCTACAACTAGGTCCAGCCATTCCATGTCGGCTAATACTAGGTTCAGAGAATCCCTGTTGGATAAAACTTAGATGCGAGTCCCGCCAAGCCTTCCGTCCTTCCCCGCGTCACACTCAGGACTCACAGCATCTGCAGCAGCAGCGCGGGGTGGAGGGCTAGCGAGACACGCGCCTCTGCAGGTTGTGAGCACCAAGTGCTGCTGATCTACTGCAGGTCTACTAGCGAGTGTGACTCATAGCGTCTGTACATAGTTGTAACTGCCTCGTTGGTCTATTGGCAGCAAGCGCTGCGTAAGGACCGAGAGGGCCCCGGTTCGAGTCTGCGGTCGGTGAAAATTTGTGTGAGTTTTTCTGTAATGAAATTACTTAGCCCGGAGTTGGAAGTTGGCGGTTGAACGCCCGTGCCTCGGAAAGCACGTTAAGCCGGTGGTCCAGCGCCCGATCTCTCATCGGTCATGTCGGATTGCCGACTCACCAAATTATGAGAGTAGGGGAAAAGAGAGCGCACTTGTGTTTGCGCGCACACTTGTGCACTATAATATGTCCTGCGCACTTGGCTGATCTCAATTGAGATCGGCTGCCATGGCTGAAATCGTTCGGACGCCTTATCTTACATAGTTATAGCCGGCATGCTATCGGCAGAGCTTTTTTAGATATTACAAAAACATCCATTAATTAGAAAACATGCAACTACAAAACCAAATGTGGCATCATAAAGTGCCTCTGCAAAGCTGTTGGTATTATGTACAACTCAAAATGTCACTCAAGTATAGATTGTTCTAAATAGTTTATGTTACTTTATAAACCTGTGATTTATAATTATATTCTTTAAAATTATAATATGCAACTATTGTCTGTTGTTAAAAAAAATGTTCCTGATTGTTCCTATTGTACTTAACAATTTACTCCTAACAATATGTGTTATTTATTACAATTTGATTTAAAAGAATGAAAAACTACCTTGGTTTCTAATTATTGGATGTTTTTGTAATATCTAAAAAAGCTCTGCCGAAAGCATGCCGGCTGTAACTAAGTATGTAAGATAAGGCGTCCGACCGATTTCAGCCATGGCAGCCGATCTCAATTAAGATCAGCCAAGTGCGTAGGTCATATTATAGTGCACAAGTGTGCGCGCAAACACAAGTGCACACTCTTTTCCCCTACTCTCATAATTTGGTGAGTCGGCAATCCGACATGACCGATGAGAGATCGGGCGCTGGACCACCGGCTTAACGTGCTTTCCGAGGCACGGGCGTTCAACCGCCAACTTCCAACTCCGGGCTAAGTAATTTCATTACAGAAAAACTCACACAAATTTTCACCGACCGCAGACTCGAACCGGGGACCTCTCGGTCCTTACGCAGCGCTTGCTGCCAATAGACCAACGAGGCAGTTACAACTATGTACAGACGCTATGAGTCACACTCGCTAGTAGACCTGCAGTAGATCAGCAGCACTTGGTGCTCACAACCTGCAGAGGCGCGTGTCTCGCTACGCCCTCCCCCCCGCGCTGCTGCTGCAGATGCTGTGAGTCCTGAGTGTGACGCGGGGAAGGACGGAAGGCTTGGCGGGACTCGCATCTAAGTTTTATCCAACAGGGATTCTCTGAACCTAGTATTAGCCGACATGGAATGGCTGGACCTAGTTGTAGCCGGCATGCTGAAGGCTAGACCTAGTTTTAGCCGAAAACAATCGGCTACACCTAGGTTTAGCCAAGAGTAAGTGGCTACACCTAGTTCTAGCCGGCTAAACCTAGGTGTAGCCGCGCTTCGGGTATTAGCCGTAACATATCCACTGTTGATTTTGATATTCGTAACACAAGTGCTTAAGTTACTTACCACGGGATCAGGTCAATGTATGTAATGTGTAATATTTAATTAGGTATGTTCTCGTGAATTGACGTGCGTTTAAATCCGGTAAACGTGACCCATTTATAATAGTCCGGTCAATTTAGACATTCGAAGTTACATAAATTCCCACCAAGCTGAAAATCGGTAAGATTGCTTAAAATATCATTAAAAACAAAATTTGAAAGTTCCCCATCTTTCCCCTGTAAGGAAAAAATGTTATTCAAGGTCAAAGGTAAAAAAAATGAGTTTTTCGCGATTTTTAGCAAAACGGTAAGTTTTATCATAAAAATATGTATGACAAAATTACTTATCATCCAATTATCTATAAAAATTGTCTTTACACTTTGTTCCTAAGATTCACCATTTCAGAGATACAGCGATGCACAAAGTTGAAATGTTGTATTTTCAAATGCTTCCAGGCCCCCGTGCTATTGTGCTAGACAGATAAAATTTTTACGAATGATGGATTTCAGTTGCCTCTATTATCGCTAATACTAAATACAACATAAAACCATCACTTAAGGTGGGTTCTCATACTAACGCTTTTTTTTATTTGCTCGCACTTGGACGGTTTTTATCGTGGTTACCCTAGTAAACCTATTCCACATTAACGTGGTGACGATGGCTTAACGTGGTTACCACATTAAAAACCGTCCAAGTGCGAGCAAATAAAAAAAAGCTTTCGTAGAGAAAAGAAAAAGAGCCCACCTTGAGTGATAGTTTAATGTTGTATTTAGTATTAGATGTTATAGAGCCAACTGAAATACATCATTCGTGAAAATTTTAACTGTCTAGCACAATCACACGGGGGCCTGGCAGCATTTGAAAATACAACTTTTTCAACTTTGTGCATCGCTTTATCTCTGAAATGGTGAATCTTAGGAATAAAGTGTAAGACAATTTTTATAGATAATTAGGTGATAAGTAATTTTGTCATACATACTTTTATGATAAAACTTACCGTTTCGCTCAAAAGTGCATAAAACTGATATTTGTGACATTTGACCATGAATATTTTTTTTTGCACAGGTCGGATCGATGGGGACTTTTGACATATCATTTGTAATGACGTATTCAAGGCCTGCACAAAAATCCAGCTTGTTGGGAATTAATGCAACCTTACCCATAATTTAGATGCTAATTTGACTGGACTATAATGGCCGATGATTATACTTGCATATAAAATAAGGCATCCGATCGATTTCGGCCCTTGCGGCCGATCTCAATTGGTGGTCGGCACCAATCCGACATGCCCGATATCGGGCGCAGGACCACCAGCTTAACGTGCTTTCCCAGGCACTGGCGTACATACAATTTTAAGTCGATCAGCCGAAACGAACACTCGAATTGATAATGATTGTAATTAGTCCCGCTATTATAAACGATGACTGCATTGCCAAAGAATTTTAACATTTATTGGGTTATTTCAACTGTGTTTTTACCTAGGTATATACACTGGTTGCACTCTGTGTAATATAAATGATGTCTGTTTAATATAAGCTTTATACATAAGCTAGATAGGTCAGTAGAAAGGTCATATTAGGTAAAATGACCTATCTAGTTCCGAAATACTAGATTGGAAATTATGCATTTTTCTTGAATACAATTTGTTCCTATATATTACATAATATTAAGTTAGTATTATAGTTATTTGAGTAGGTTATCTACTAATACAGATGTTTCAAGGTCAATGTCGGCTGCGAAAGTGACTGGCGATATAAGGTTAGAGGTCAACGGCATGCCTCCTCTTGGCCAACCATACCTACAGCAGAAATCAGAAAGAAGCAGTTATTCCACTTTGACATACCAAGTCGTCCCACTGAAATCAAAGGGCAATCTTGTACCCTAAAGTGGGGCGGTTGAGTAGAGCAAAGTGGAATAACCCATCATCAAGATGGCCGATGGCCGAGTGGTCAAGGTCGTTGCTTTCCATGCGCGCGGTAGCCAGTTCAAACCTTGCCATGTACAAATGTGTTTTCAATTTGAAAATCATATGTACGTTTATCCGATGCTCTGATGGTGAAGTAAACCATCGTAATTAAACCTGCGAAGAATTATAATTTCTTCGCAGGTGTGCAGGTTTTGGGTAGACGAGCAACCTACACTTGGCCAGGATGGTTGATATAGATCTGGTTGCCTTAGTTTAGGGTAGGCTCGTGCCCCTCGGAGGGAGGTAGGTATATAGGCTGATCATCATCATCATCAGTCCATATACGTCCCCACTGCTGGGGCACGGGCCTACCCTAAACTAGGGCAACCAGATCTAAATCACCACCCTGGCCTGGTGTAGGTTGCACGTCTACCCAAAACCTGCACACTTTAATTTATTTAGTAGTTTAGTCAACCACGCAGGCCAAATGCGGGATTGTTGTGTAGGTTTCCTCACGATGATTTCCTTCGCCGTTAAAGCGTCGAATAATCTTACAAAGACAGAAGACGATTATTAGGTACCTCCCCCGTTGGCAACCTATTCTCTAAATTCTATCAATGTTTTTTTTTTACTTTCCAGCGAAAAGAGAATACGATGACCTCCAACGCCGGCACAGCATCCTGGCCTCGGAGAAGCAACACCTGGACGCGGAACTGCGCGAACGGGAGCGAGAGCTGAACAAGCTGAAGACCGTCTCCGAGGAGCTATGCCGGGAGTACCAGCGCCTGCGCAGCCGGCGCGAGGTAGACGCGGCTGTTATGCGCGGGTGAGCTTGCACGGCTATGACGCAATAGAGTAGACCGAAGGACCAAGTAGACCGAAAGACCAAGCAGACCGAAAGACTGAGTAGACCAAAAGACCAAGTAGACCGAAAGACAGAGTAGGTAGATCAAAAGATCAATTACACCAAGATACCCAATATTCATACATACGTACATAGAATCACGCCTATTTACCAGAGGGGTAGGCAGAGGGGTAGAGAGAGAGAGAGAGAGGTCCTGGCACATTACTTTTGCTTAAATAAACTACCAACAAACAAAATATATCTACGATAAGGTCAAATATATCTACCAAAAGACCAAATAGGTATACCAAACGACTTAATACAACAATAGACCAAATACCAATACCAAGATAACAAATATGCCAAAACACCAAAAACGCCACCAATCCAAAACATATCAAAACCTCATACTATACAATTCTATTATAACTTTTCTATGTCTCTCAAGAGAAGAAACAGATGGGTTTACCACGAACTTTAATACGAAGTATTATTTTGGAAATCCTAAATTATTTGTAAATGTCGTCGTTATCTTAACAGGTGTCATTAGTCAATATGTGTTAATGTGTTTCTTATCTCACCTGGGTTTTACAATTATGCAAGTAGTCAATTGTTTTATGGTTTAACGTCGATTTCTTCATACAAATGTGTTGGTGGTAGATATAGTTTAATGCAATGAACATCTTTATGATTGCGTCACGTAAAATGATAATACATAATAGTTTTCGTTTGAAAATCATGGGCGTCAAAAAGTTCATCATTATCAATAGCCCATCGCAGTTCATTCCTGAACATAGGCCTCCCCAAATGCTCGCTCGTAACTTTAGACAACTTTAGGGGGAGGCTAAACGGGTGCAACATTTTCCGGCATGTACTCGCTACGCCACTGCACTCCCGTCTACCTTCTATTCGGGCTTGGTCAATAAATTAGATGTATAATATTAATCTTGAGGAAGGCGTTATGCTATAATTAAATAGGTACCGGATTATATGCATGAAAAATGCTTGAAATATGCACGAAAATTTTCAAAATTTGCAAAATTAAGTCCCAAAAAAAAAGAAAACTTACTACTTTTCTCTTATTTTGGGGACGTCTGCCTACAAATTTGATTTTATTTCAAAATCAGCATATAATTAATAAAGAATTTTTTGAAAGGAGAAAACAAGTATAGTATTATTATATGAATTTATTTATAGTTTGTGTCAACGTTTTTGCTGACTGTGTTCCGAAATGTAGTAAATGTAATTTCAAATCGCAGGGTGGGTGAAAAATATTGTTCATGTACCTATATTATGCATCATAACTAGTTTTTAGGTAAAATATGCTATTACTGCTGAGAATGGAAAAAATATGCAAATGCATATAATCCGGTCTCTAGCTATAATTATAACATCACGTAGCGACCAATAGGAGCAAAGAAACAATGGAAACTGTATAAAAAACGGGATGAAACGCGGACAAAGTCGCTGGCACAGCTAATAAATCCTATATACAACACCCTGGACTGGAAAGCTATGTAATAGAATAATAGTTTCTACAACAAATCAATATCCTGATTGAGAATTTTGGAGCGACAACTCCCTAATCCCTGCTATTCGTTTGATTGCTAATACCTATTAGCCGTTGACGTATACATTAAATAGGATTTGTCTGTCTGTCTAGCTAAGAGGCAACTAATCAGTACTATGGAAAACCTATTAGCAATGTGTTGTTCGGTGACTAAATGTCAATTAGCCTGAAACCAGTTTTCCCAAAATAGTTTTAAGGGTTTTATTTACCATTACCGTTTGTAATGACATAAAAAGTAATTGATGTGTAGTGGTCTTTTCGTAGAAGTGGACTTTAAAACGTTGCATTCATAACAAATGGCGAAGCGAAGAAAAACTGTAAGGTACACAACATTTTACCTTATGATATAGTTAATTCGTTAACCCGTGGAATAGTTACTTTTGGCAGCAATTATATACTGGAATAGCCTATAATATACCTTGTAAAACTAGCAATTTATTAGTGAAAGTCCCGTTGAAATTGGTCCAGTCGTTTCGAAGATTAGCGAGAACAAACAAACAGATGGACAAAAAAATTTAAAAGTGTATTTTTGGTATTGGTACCCGATTCCCGAAAGTCGTTATTTTAATATTACAAATAGACACTTCAATTTTATTTAGTTGTATAGATAATGATGGTAGTGATGATGATGGTGATGATGATGATGGTGAAGATGATGATGGTGATGAGGAGAATAAATAATAATAACTTTATTTATTAAACAGTGTGTTGATACAGAATGTTGAGTCCCTGACATTGAAACTAGTTGTAAAACTGTATTTTCAGTGTCAGTGATTCTTCGGCTTATTTGAACGTTTGAACAAAGTTTAAATGATGATGATGATGGTGGCGATGATGATCGTGATGATGATGATGATGATGATAAATCTCTGTAGGGTGATGCAGCAGGCCGGCGAGTGGTACAAGCAGAACAAGCAGCTAAAGCGTCGCAGCACGGTGCTGCTGCAAGCGCTGCCTAGCGCGGTGGACATCGACCTCACCGACTCCACTGATACAGGTAAACTGGTACTTAGAACTTACAAGAAAGTTCTGACCGCAACCAACAGGTGGCGCTTTCAGAAAGTCGCCTTATTTATTGTATAACAAGCATGCAATGCTGTATCGCGATGTTAAAATAATCACTTTCACTTATATCAATAGAAACAAAATCAATTAAGTCCACTTTAGGTTCTATTGAACTGGTCTAATGGTAATTTATGTCAGCTTTAAGGTTTTACCAGTGACCCACTTACTTTGTGCAAATTTTACATAAAAACATTCCTCTTAAATCCCTCTATCTATCAAACCGCATAATATTCCATCTGCGCCTGCGTTTTATACTATTCTAAGAATCATTCAGATCTACGTTCATCATCTGTAAAACAGATCTAAGCGACCTATACCCCTCTTCCAGCGTCGGACGCGAGCAGCAACGAAGAGGTGGAGTTCTTGAAGCAGACGGTGTCGGACCTGAGCCGGCAGCTGGCGGACCTGCAGACCGAGCTGAGTCAGGCCAAGCTGCGCGAGTTTGAGGCCCACGAGGCCAATGTTGCGCTTGCGCAGGTAAGAGATACATACAATTAATAAATAATAATCCATAATAAAATATTAACAACATCAAAGTTACTAGACTAGTATAATAGGATATTATAACTTAATGTTTTGTATATGATCTGTTGGTGTACCTTGTTATAAATCCTTACTAATATTATAAATGTGAAAGTTTGTAAGTATGGATGTATCCCCATGTCGGGGGGGGGGGGGGGGTGAAAATTAGTATGGGAGAACTTTTATAGATTTATAGATTTACGTTTATAGATTTTTATATACGTGGTATGGAGGTAGCTGGCTATTTTAATACACCATTGCTACTAAAACCCATCAATACGCGGACAAAGTCGCGGGCGGCCGCTAGTTAGTAAATAATAATCCATAATACATTTTTGACAACATCACATACGTCGATCTGATCCCGTGGTAAGAAGATTAACATACATACATATAATCACGCCCTTTTTCCCAGAGGGGTAGGCAGAGATCACTTCCTGCCATGTGCTACGGTCCTGGCACATCACTTTCGCTTCTTTCACATCCATCACACTCGGCCAAGCGTCGATGGCCGAGTAGTTAAGGTCATTACTCGCCATGCGAGAGGTCGCTAGTTAAAACCTCGCCACGTACCACTGTGTTTTTCAAATTTGAATTTCATATGTACGATTATTCGACGCTTTATCGGTGAAGGAAAACATCGTGAAGAAACCTGCACACCTACGAAGAAATTCGTAGGATGTGTAGTCGACCAACCGGCACTTGGCCAGCGTGGTTGACTAAGGCCTGATCGTCCTAGTTTAGGGTAGGCCCGTGCCCCAGCAGTGGTGTTGATGGTTTATATTAAAACTAGTGCATAATAGTTCACCTCTCACTCCCTCACCAGGAAGTCGAAGCCGAGCAAGAGAAGTCCTCAACACAAGAGAAGGAGCTGGTAGAACTGCGCACTCAGCTGGAGAGGCACAACCGGGTATCGAAGCTGCTCATGGACGAGGTTTGCGCGCTCAAGGACAACGCCGACAAGGACCGCGAGATGGCAGAGACGTGAGTTTTTTTTATGCTAACAAGATGATCTCACTCAACCTTGGTAAGCGGTAGTGAGATCCAAATATAAGATTTTAAACTTTCGCGTTCCATTACACTGAACTGGGTTACACCAATCGTGGTCGCGAGCGACCACGACTGGTGTAACCCAGTCGAAACGTCGGGCAGTAAGTAGCTATGTAATTTGGCTACTCCTAATATCGCGTGAAGACCCATAAAGACTTATTTCAATCCAAATATAAGGTCGACAGGCACAATAGATCTTATTGATCCTGTCGCACTCACCCTGAAGGCCTGCTTAAATGCCGTTTCACGCCCCGCCTGAGGAGCCCGGGACCATAGGAGGGAGGGAAAACACTAGCTGAAAGGGCATTCCATGGGGCCTTAATGACACGTGCGATAGAAATAGTGTATTTTGAAAATAGAATCAGAGGTACTGCCCCCTAAAGATGCTTGAAGTGTAATATTTGCCACTACGGAACTGAAAATGGAACCCCCCTTCAGAAGTGAGTGTTTACGAAAGGATTCCTTTAATGAGAGACTGTGTATGAAAGTCCACTTCACTCACACTTAACTATGTCACTGTTGACACCCTTTTTACTTAAATACTTACAGACATGACATACTTATTGTATGTTAGTGATAACCAAGCTTTCAATCCATCCGTTTCAATTCCCAGCTACAAATCGGAAGCGCGCGACGCGAAGAAACGTGTCAAGTTGCTGACGCACCAAAGCTCGTTGCTGATGGGCGAGCTGGTAGCTGACGAGCGGCTCATGTTGTTGCTGAACGAAGTAGACAGCTTAAAGGACGCGCTGGAGAACCAGGCGCTGAGGCACCGAGAACAGTTAGAGGAGCTGCAGGTGAGCTTCTGACGGGCCAGTTGCTTACGCTCTATAACTCGTTGCTGACGGGCCAGATGCTGACGCACTATAACTCGTTGCTGACGGGCGAGTTGATGACGCACTTCAACTCGTTGCTGACGGGCGAGTTGATGACGCACTTCAACTCGTTGCTGACGGGTGAGTTGCTGACGTACAAAATCTAGTTGCTGACATGCAAGCTGTAGCTGACGGGCGAGTTGTAGCTGACGGGCGAGCTGTTGCTGACGGGCGAGCTATGGCTGACAAGCGAGTTGTAGCTGACGGGCGAGCTGTAGCTGACGGGCGAGCTGTAGCTGACGGGCGAGCTGTTGCTGACGAGCGAGCTGTAGCTGACGGGCGAGCTGTAGCTGACGGGCGAGCTGTTGCTGACGGGCGAGCTGTTGCTGACGGGCGAGCTGTTGCTGACGGGCGAGCTGTTGCTGACGGGCGAGCTGTTGCTGACAAGCGAGTTGTAGCTGACGGTCGAGCTGTAGCTGACGGGCGAGTTGTAGCTGCCTGAAGGATGCGCTGGAGTACCAGACTCGCAGGCATCGCGACCAGTTAAAGGAGCTGCAGGTGAGATACTGACGGGCGAGTTGCTGACGCACTATCGTCCGACCGATTTCAGCTTTGGCGGCCGATCTCGATTGAGATCAGCCAAGTGCGCAGGACATATTATAGTGCACAAGTGTGCGCGCAAACACAAGTGCACTCTATTCCCTTACTCTCATAATTCGGTGATACGGCAATCCGACATGACCGATGAGCGATCGGGCGCAGGACCACCGGCTTAACGTGCTTTCCGAGGCAAGGGCGTTCAACCGCCAACTTCCTAACTCGGGGCTGAGTAATTTAATTACAGAAAAAAATCACACAAATTTTGCCCGACCCCGGACTCGAACCGGGGACCTCTCGGTCCTAACGCAGCACTTGCTACTAATAGACCAACGAGGCAGTTAATTCTAACCATTATCAACAAAAAGCGTCGATGGCCGAGTGGTTAAGGTCGTTGCTTGCCATGCGAGAGGTCGCCAGTTCAAACCCCGCCAGGTACCAATGTGTTTTTCAAATTTGAAATTCATATGTGCCATCATTCGACGCTTTAACGGTGAAGGAAAACATCGTGAGGAAACCTGCACACCTAAGAAGAAATTCTAAGGTTGTGTAGTCGACCAACCCGCACTTGGCCAGCGTGGTCGACTAAGGCCTTATCGCCCTAGTATAGGGTAGGCCCGTGCTCCAGCAGTGGGGACGTATATGGGTTGATGATGATGATGATGATTATCAACAAACAATTATTGCATTCTATTCCATATAAATAACTTTTTTTTTTTTTTTTTTTTCATAATTCCAGCTGAAACTAGCGGAGAAACACGAGGACACCGACATCCTCCTGTGGGAGGAGAAGATCCGCCTCGCCGAGGAGGACGCACAGAGAGCGGTGTCGCGCGCCGAGCGAGCCGAGCGGAGGCTAGAGCAGGCCGAGCGGAGTAGAGCGCCGGCCAAGAGAAGCAATCTGATGAGCAGGATCAGCTACTTCGAGAGTGGGGGGGAGGCTAAGAAGGAGGAGGTTGTTGGTGAGTTTGAGTTTGTTTTTATGGAAAAATATGGTTTCCGGCAATAGTTGAGTGAGTGAATGAATGAGTGAGTGAATGATTGAATGAGTGTGTGAATGAATGAGTGAGTGATTGGATAGTTGTGTGAGTGAAATCGTGTATGAATGGGTGGATGAATGAGTGGCTGATTAAGTTAGTGAGAGTAAGTGAGTAACTCAGTGAATAAGAAACCGTGTGTGAGAGCAAGAATGAGAGCGATTCATGCAAAGGTCCAGTCTTACAGATACTTAGACTTAATAGATACTAAAGCACAGAGAACTATGAAGAATTGGAAGGAGGAACGCTCGGGTGAGTACTGTCTTTCATTAGTATTGACATGCTTCGGTCGGCTCGTGGTCGAGGCCTCTTGTGGGAGGAGAAGATCCGCCTCGCCGAGGAGGACGCGCAGAGAGCGGTGTCGCGCGCCGAGCGAGCCGAGCGGAGGCTAGAGCAGGCCGAGCGGAGTAGAGCGCCGGCCAAGAGGAGCAATCTGATGAGCAGGATCAGCTACTTCGAGAGTGGGGGGGAGGCGAAGAAAGTAGAGGTTGTGGGTGAGATTTTTTTATGGAAAAATATTATTTCTGTCAAAAGTTGAGGAGTGAGTGAATGAATAAATGAATGGATGAGTGTGAATGAATGAATGAGTGTGAATGAATAAAATAGTGAACGAATGAATGAGTGATTGAATGGATGTGTGAGTTAATAAGTGAGTGAATGTGTGAATGAGAATGATTGAATGAGAGTAATTGAGTGTGTGAGAGAGTTATTCAGTAAGTGAGTGAATTAGAGAGTGAGTTTGAGAGAGCGATACAAATAGAAGAGAAAAGGTCTAATGTTAGTGATAGTTACATTTAAAAGGTATCGAAAGAGATACAGTGGAACAAAAATCAATAAAGGGTAGAACGGAGGAAGTATTTTCAACAAAAAGTGATTACTTTCATTTCAGCTCCCCTGCCCCCACCGATCGAAGAGCACCGGGAGCCAACGCCCCCGCCGCGCGCGCCCACCCCGCCCCCCTCCGCACCGCCCCGCCCCCGCCGCCCCCGCGCCCCCGCCCCGCCCCCGCCTCCCCCCAGCCTACCCCCGCCGCCGCCGCCGCCGCCCCCGCCCCCAGCTGCCTTCCTGCCGACCGGGGACCACGAGGACATGGCTAACATGTTGGCTAATAAGCAAGGAACGCTGAAGAAGACTAAGCAGAATGGGGGTGAGTTTGTTCTCTTCGAAATCAAAGTTAAAGTTTTTTTTTTCATTTATAAATGTGACTGAGATAGTAACGAACGATATCGAATACAACATGTAAGGATGCTAAATACTTTAAAATTAGAAAGGCAGTGACACACTACTTACTTTTTTGACGGGCTCGATGGAACAGTGGTTAGTGACCCTGGCTCGGGAGTCGTGAGTTTGATTCCCGCTAGGCACAAATATTTGTGTGATGAACATTAGTGTTTGTTCCGTGTTCGGGTGTGAATATGTATTTATAAATGTTTATTACTCTTTGACGCCCCTAGTACAAGCTCTGATTAGTTTGAGGTCAGGTGACCGAGTGTGGAAATGTCCCAGATATTTATTTATTTATTTACTTCAAAATTCAAGTCGAAGTATTGAATAGGGTAGTTGCCTATTTTTTTATTTTGATGTAGATGGACGGACCACACAACATTAAAAAATGCTAAAAGAATTATTGGCATAACTTTAAAACTCGCCGAGATATTATTGTGTTAATAGCACATCGTTTAGGCAAGCTCAAAACGCTCCATACAAAAAGTGACTCAAGCGTGACGTCACGCTTTTGTTATTTGTATACTATGCGTCAGAAATTTGTTCGGCAACACACAAAATAAAGCGCCAATTTCTATTTTAAAAAATAGTACTTAAATATATCTTCTTCCTCCGCTAGGTGGCGCCATAGACGCAATAGTGGACCAGATCAAAGGCGGCAAGTTCCAGCTCAAATCGTGCGACCAGAACTTCCTAGAACGCAAGCCCAAAGACGATCAGCCCGAAGCCGTGAAGGAAATGCTGGCCATATTAGGAACCCTTAGGAAGAGACGCGGCGGCCGCGCCAGCGTGCCTTCAGGCGAGGCATGACCTTAGCGGTAAGGGAATAAGGTTTGTAATAGCTTGTGCAATATTCAACGCCATCTGTTGAGTGTTGGCGGAACTAACTCGTACTTGGGAGCGCCATCTGTTGAGTGTAGGGTGAAATTACTTCTCTTATGCATGCTTACATGATAAGTTATACGTTACCAATGAGGGTTTTCGCGAATGAGAAATTCACTAGATGGCAATACGTAGGCGTGAGGTCCAACTGCATCATGATTGGTTATTTTTGACGTGACATTGACAGACATGTCAATATTCACCAATCATGATGCAGTTGGACCTCACGCCTACGTATTGCCATCTAGTGAATTTCTCTATCGCGAAAACCCTCATTGTCACTTATTATTACTAAGTCCGATAGGTCTTTATTCGTTTGACACTTATAAAGACTACCATCTTAATACAGTGACGGAAAATCACTTTATTGTTAAATGTATTAGTTTCATTTTAGCATGACAGAAAGTTAAAAATACTGGTATCGCCATCTGTTGGAAATATCTTGTATTAAGACTATTAATTCCTTTTAAGTGATTAAACCAAAGAAATATAATTATGGTCGAACAGTCATACTGGTAATAAAATTTTATTCAAAAAACTTTTATGTTTGTTTCAGGTCACCAGAGTGTTTTTATCAGGTAAAAAGTTAAGATCCAATATCTGAATTCACTAAAGTCTTCCTTTTAATGTTCTCAACAGAAAAAAATATGATTATTCCTATATTTTATGTTTAACGTGTTATTTTTTTCAAGAATACCTTGTAAGTGTGTAAAATATTTTTTATGTATTTATCAATAAGCCGACTTTTTTATTTTGAATTTATTTTTTAACTTTTTAATTTAGTACCAAGAACAAAAGGACCGGTACATTTCCATAAAGCATTTATTTAAAGAGTTAGGATAGATAAAAGCACTAAATTCATTTAACTCTTAAAATTAATTTGTTTTCAACTTAAAAACCTATTAACAAAAAAAGTTAAAGGTTAAAATATAGGTCCTGATAAGCGATACATATCATAAAGTCAAAACAAAGTATAAAATGTAACAAACCGTCAATTAAAAAGTACAATTCTCATTCTCAATTAAAATATACTATTTTTATAACATGCCAAGTGAACTGCCATGATTGTAAATTCCAAATTTGCCATAACTATATTATGTATTATACAAAATATAATAATTTTTTATACAAATTATACTAGATCTAAGACATGTTTAAAATAGACTTCTTTATAAAATGGCCAAGAGTAAAACCTGTTTTATGGCCATTCTAATAAGAAGGCTTAGGTTTAATAAAAAAACAACTTTTGTAAATGACGGATTGAGGAAGAGGCCAATTACCGGATATTTTCGGAAAACCCTTTATGACAAAATGTGAAATTGAAGTCTGAATAAAAAAGACAATACATCTGGAGTCTGAGTCTTATTCTGGAACGATACAAGTGGGCAGTAGTAGTATGACTAAAAAATAAAATGCTAAATAATGTAAGTTAGATGACGTCATAATACAATCTGAAATAAATAAATATTTCACAACATCACATACATTGATCTGATCCCGTGGTAAGTAGCTTAAGCACTTGTGTTGCGGGTACCAGAATCAACAGTGGATACACAAATATACTTAAATATATTTAATAATACACCCAGACACGGAACAAACACCGATGTTTCTCACACAAATATTTGTCCCGAGTGGGAATCGAACCCACGACTCTTGGAACCGTAGGTAGTAAACCTGGGTCACTAACCACTGTTCCACCGACCAGTCAATAAATAGAAATATAATTAATTTAAATTGAAATGGGAAAGGGTTTAAAAATGTCTAGATACCGTACCGATACTAGAATACCGTTTCAGAATTCAGACCTTAGAATAAGACTAAAGTGATGTGGCTGTTACAGATTGATATTTTCATCTGTAATTATTTTTAATTAGCTAGTAATTGTATTCGTGATCAAGGATTTATTGTTTTGTACCCAAGAAGAGATGACACTAACATTTCACAGTTCCTCAACATTATGTTGATCTCATTTTAACTAAACTATGTGTGTGTATATTACCTAGTAAAGTAAAGCGGCGATGGTCGAGTGGTTAAGGTCGTTACTTGCCATGCGAGAGGTCGCCAGTTTAAACCCGTCACGTACCACTGTATTTTAAAATTTTAAATGTACGACGCTTTAACGGTGAAGGGAAACATCGTTTCCACACCTGCACACCTATGAAGCAATTCTAAGGTTGTGTAGGCGACCGACCCGTACTTGGCTAGCGTGGTTGACTAAGGCCTTATCGCCCTAGTTTAGGGTAGGCCCCTGCCCCAGCAGTGGGGACGTATGTGGGCTAATGATGATTACCTAGTAAGTGTAAAAAGTATTGAAACATTGGTGTAGTTCCATCCAACCAAGTCACATAATCAAACACGTTAGAGGTGAGAGCCATCCGCTCCCCCGCAAGTCCGGTGATGATGACGAGACTACTCCAAGCCATCATCGTATATCAGTTAGGAAAAAACATATACAACGAAAAGGAACGCAGCTTGTTTATACTCAACTTTATATATGAAGGATGTCTATAAAACCCGGTTGAACATTAAATTATAATTAATCCTTGATTACTTAAATTCATATTTTGATATAGATATTTGCAAAGATAGTAAATATTTAGAAAATATTTCGTCCTAAAATATTATTTAGTCGCAATATCATTTTATTAATTTCATGTGACTTAATTACGAATAAATGACAATTATTTTGACATGATCTGAATACTCTATGAAAATGTTGAATTTATATTAACTTGTTATTATTATGTATACGATAGATAACTGATATTTTAAAGTGAAAAATTATACAGATCGATTCTTCGACACTTTTACAGTTCAAAAAATTCCAAAAAAACCTACCTACTAGTACCTAGTACTCTATCTACCTAGACAGATATAAAAAGTGTAAGTGGCATAGACAAATATAATTATACAGTGGCCGAATGAACAAATAAGGAATCGACCTGTATAATTTGAGTTTATTTTATACTTTAAATGTTGATTGATATTAATGCTTGAGATTTGATATTTGGAAGTTACCGTCGGTGCCATTGTTATTGAACCGCATCGACATCGGGCGAGCATTTCTTTAAAGTATTATTTAGATTGTAAGCGATTTAGTTTTTACTACAGAATAAATATGTGTATTGAAAATAAAATGAGTTTCTTTTATAGTATTTAAGAATTTTACTTTCCTCAACTTATTGCACTTGTTATCCACAAAGAAAAGCACTACAAAGTCGACGTATAACATAAAAAATGTAAAATATTTTATATTATAAACTAGGGGCCGTCCGCGACTTTGTCCGCATGGAATAGTAACTTTTGGCTTATTAAAATAGCCTATATCTTTTAAAATTAGCTATTCATCAGTGAAAGTCACATTGAAATTGGTCCAGTCGTTTCGGAGATAAGCGAAAACAAACAGACCGACAATAAAAATTAAATTGTATTCTTGTTATTAATACCCGATAGGATTTACCCATTTATTAAAAAGTCGTTATTTTGATATAACAAAGGCACTTCAGTTTTAATTAATTGTATATTAATAATATATCATAAAATCTGTATAATAAGTAAATTGGTAGAAAACGCCGCAACACAAAGAACCCCCCTACTGCCTCCGTTAGGCCTTCGTGTCCTTAGCGGATACAAGTCGTCTTCAGTTCTGCGAAAAATAAATAATGGAGTTGAAAATAACTTATCTATATTAAAAATAAAGCCTATAAATAAGGTGTCTGACTGATTTCGGCCACGGCGGCATATCTCGTTTAGAGATCAACCAAGTGCGCGGGAAATAATATACCTACACCGTGAAATATGAGTGGTTGTTTTCCCGTGGCAGAACGATTTGCCTTTAGTAATACTATCGAATCATGCAAATTAATCCTTGAAAAAAAAAAATTTCAAATTTTCAGATAATAATTTTCCAACTCGAAAACGAGAGAAGTACTTTTATAAGATGTGACGTAATCAGATACTGCTTGCCGCATGAAATCGATGCTTTAAACTAAAGAAGCTCTACGTCCTAAGTAATAAAGCGGTTCGAACGTGCTTTCGAGTTTCGGTTACACATTTCAAAAACCGGCATTTAATGATTTCAGTAAAAAAGAACTGCACAAATCTATTTTTTTTTTATAATAAGCTAACAAGATGACCTCACTCCACCTGATGGAAAGCGGTAGTGAGATCCAAATATGAGGTCGACAGGCACAATAGACCATATTGAGCCTGTCGCACTCACCCTGAAAGCCCGCTTAAAGAGGAGACCACTGTATTGAGCTGTGCGGGTCGGAGTTGGCCAGTCCGCCGGACGGAAGGGCCCCCGTTTCTACGGGTCTCCCTGGCCGCCGGGCTGACCCGCTCCGCCCGCACAATACCGCCGCTAAGACTCCACTGGTCCGGCGCTTGCCGCAAAAATGGTCCCCCCTGGCTCCGGTTCGTACAGTGCTGATCCCGGAACGCGACCTGACCGAGAGAGGCCAGAGTCACTTGGCGACCTTTTGTCCTACTAAGATAGAATCATTTTACTGCGGGAAAACAACCACTAAAATTTCACGGTGTAGTGCACAATTGCACTCTGTTCCCTTACTCTCATAGTTCCGATGAGAGATCGGGCGGAGGACCACCGGTTTAACGTGCTTCTTTAAGCACGGGCGTGTAACTGCGAACTGGTTGAGTAATTCCTCTACAGAAAAACTCACACAAATTTTGCCCGACTCCAGACTTGAACCGCGAACCTCTCGATACTTCCGCAGCACTTGCTACTTCCAATAGAAAAACAAGGCAAGTCTATACGTAATACATATTAGGTACTTGATATGTAAACGCATATTACCTATCCTATATAAAAAGTGTCAATATCCCAGTGTTTACAGCGTGTTCACACTTAGCGATTTTTGGGCGATTTCGCCGCGATTTCGTCGCGATTTCGCGGCGGTTACGCCTGATCCAACCTACCCGCTTAGCGCATGCGCCGCATTCTACAGCGCAGGTCCGTTCATGTTGGAAATATGAACGCAGTACGCGGCGAAATCGCGGCGAGCTCGCGGCGATTATTTAATCGCGGCCATATCGCCGTGATCGAAATCGCCCAAAAATCGCTAGGTGTGAACAGGCACTTAAAGATCGTTGCTTACCATGCGAGAGGTCGGCAGTTCAAACCCCGCCACCACCACTGTGGTACCACTGTGTTTTTCAAATTTGAAATTCATATATACGATGATTATTCAACGCTTTAACGGAAATGGAAAACATTGTGAGGAAACCTACGAAGAAATTCTCAGGTTGTGTACTGTGTAGTCAATCAACCCGCACTTTTACCGCGCATAGTTTAGGGTAGGCCCTTGGGCGTATGTGGGCTGATGATGAAACCTATTAAAAGGGGGTGAGTGAACTCAGGCTTGGGCTTTGGGCTTTGAGCTCCAGCCCCTGGGCTGTACCGCAAAAAGCCTTTATAATAATCTGCCCCTGAACATTAACAAAACCAAAGTAGGTTTTGCCCACAGTTCAATTTGGTTCTGCGCGTATGAGAAATTAACTAGTGGCAATATGTAGGCGAGAGGTCCAACTGCAGCATGATTGGTTACTTTGACGTAACATTGACGTCCTCTCTTCAATTTCATTTGCAGGGCCCTTGCAGGGTCTATAATGTATCGATAATCATTACCCCAACACCTTGTAAACATTTATAGAAGCAATAAAGTATTGAGTGCATGTCAATATAAAAAATATAAATATAAATATCTGGGACATTTCCACACACGGTCATCTGACCCCAAACTAAGCAGAGCTTGTACTATGGGCGTCAGAGACTGATATGTATATTTTTAAATGCTTACTTAAATACATAATCACACCCAGACACAGAACAAACACCGATGTTCATCACACAAATATTTTTCCCGGGTGGGAATCGAACCCACGACTCTTGGAACCGCCAGCCAGGGTCACTAACCACTGTTCCACCGAGCCAGTCAAAATTCACCAAACAAGTGGCAGTTGACCACACGTCTACGTCTTGCCATCTAATAGATTCCTCAGTCTCGAAAACCCCTTCGAGTAATCCTTACGTAGAGAGCTGTTTGAGGGTATCGATGATTGTCTTGTGGTTCTTGGCCATCCATCTGATGTTCACGTGTGCGCGCTCAATCGCTTGTTTCACCGACATCTGCGTGTTTTCCAAGTAGTGTCCATTTTTCTTGTACCAGGCATTGAACTGAAATTACAGAAGACACCGAATCAGACAACCACGTACCACCGTGTAGTTTATACACCGTGAAATTTTAGTGGTTGTTTTCCCGTGGCAGAACGATTTGCCTTTAGTAATACTAATTTGCCTTTAGTAATGCAAATTATTCCTTGAAAAAAAAAATTGTTTTTTTTCAAATTTTCATAATAATAATTTTCCAACTCGAAAACGAAAGAACCTATCGTTATTTTATAAGATGTGACGTAATAAGGTACTGCTTGCCGCATGAAATCGATACTTAAAGCTAAAAAAGCTCTACACCCTAAGTCATAAAGCGGTTCGAACGTGTTTTCGAGTTTCGGCTAAACCTTTCATAAAACCGGCATTTATTGATTTTAATAAAAAAAAAACTGCACAAATCTATTGTGCTACTAAGATAGAATCATTTTACTGCGGGAAAACAACCACTAAAATTTCACGGTGTATGTACGATTATCGGAGACGCTTTAACGGCGAAGGAAAAGATCGTGAGGAAACCTGCACACCTACGAAGTCATTCTAAGGTTGTGTGTGTGTAGTCCACCGACCCGCACTTGGCCAGTTTTGGGTTGGCCGTGCACCAACAGTGGGGATGTATATGGGCTGATGATGATGATGATCATGAAACCAAGCTGGGCTGCATTTGATGCTATAATGATACATTTGGATAAAACATTTGCACGCCCTGTTCTGTCACTCTCATAGTTCAGTGAGATGGCAATCCACCACGAACGATGAGAGATCAGGTTCAGGACCTCCGGCTTAACGTGTATACTTGATTTTGATTTGATACTGCTAAGTTTACCTCGTCCATTTCATCCTGTGTGGTAAACCGTTCCAGCAGGACGCTGATGACGGATCCCAAATCATTATAATGGCCACTAAATCTGTAGAAGTAAAAAAAAGTTTGTAAGGAAAAGTAGGATAGGATCTATACCATAATACAGACACCCTCAATGTTTGCTATGCCCTTACAGGGCGTCACATGTATACCTTTATACTTATTCCATCTATGTACCTAACTTGTAATGTGACACGCAATAAACGAATTGAATTGAATTGAATTGACCCTTAAATCTTAAATCGGGTTACTCCACTAATCCCTATTGGAAATCCCCATCAGTGGGGATAAGTGAACTTTTTGTTCACTAATCCCCATTGATGCCTCTGATGGGGATTAGTGGAAAAAGTTGTTGATAAAGTTCACAAATCCCCGCTGTCTCGGAAATGAAATAGGTACAAGAAGAACCGAACCCAAATTAATGAAGCTTTTATTTGATCGGGTCGCTTATTTGTTACTAAGGTATAATAATTCCCCCGAAAGCTGTCGAATTGAAAATCCCGTAGTGTGTGATTATTAATAAAAAAAATAAACTAAATTAATTATTTATTAATCAAACCGACAAAAAACTGCTTTTGTTTAAATAATAGGTACTTTATTCATAATTGTAAAGCTATAATTTTATTGACATTAATTATGTCTTTAGTACTTGTAAAAATGTGATGTAGGTATGTATGTACGAGTATCTACCTATATCTTGTAGATGAAATAAATAAAAATTTAAACGAATTTTATTTCGAAAGTGAAAAGCATTGTGATTTTGCGATAAGTGTAAAACTAAGATTTAATGTTCCTTCTTAAAAGTAAAGGCTTCAATAATTTCGGTTCGGTTCTTCTTGTATTTCATTTCAGAGACAATGGGGTTTTGTGAACTTTATCAACAACTTTTTTCCACTAATCCCCATCAGAGGCATCAATGGGGATTAGTGGACAAAAAGTTCACTTATCCCCATTGGTGGGGATTTCCAATAGGGACTAGTGGAATACACAGCGTTGAGCGTTTCCATTCCCATACCATGCCGACAATGGTATGCCGGACCAAGAGGTTAAGTTCCGCTGTTATTCCCCGTCCATTCAATCATAGAATGACCTTCTTGCTCCTGTTTTTCCTCCCTCCTATATTCACGGGCTCTTCAGGCGGGGCGTGAAACGGCATTAATGTAAACCTTCAGTGAGGGGGTTCACTAACAGGCTCAATGAGGTCTATGGTGCCTGTCGTCCTTATAAAGTCAAGTCAATGTCAAAATTCCTATATTTATATAGGCATTTACAAAGCGCTTGTAAATCGTCGGTACAGTAATTAAATAACTAATAGATAAGTGCTTCAACCGCACCGGTTCGGAACGCAGATTCTTCCGAGAAGACACCGGCAAGAAACTCGATAGTTACTCTTTTTAACCGATAATCGTATTTATAACATTGTTAAAAATTAGCCATATCATGAGCCAGCTTGAGTATTTCACAGTAAAAAAGAGAAGAAGAAAACTATATTTACTAATAAACGGCCGCTTACCATAAAAAGTGAGATCATACAGAATGAACATCGTCATAAAAAGAACCGCCTTCACTACCCGACTCACTAAAAATTACATTTATAATTATCTCAATAGGAATTTCATGTTTTTGTAGGCGGTGCCAATCAAAATTTTGAGGACAACGAAGCACTCAGTGCTTGTCTGCATGAAATATAAACGGTTTTAAATTTAAAATTAACAAAACAATCATCAAAATCGTTTCCAAAATGCCGACGTAATCGGCGAACAAACATGCAAAAAAAAATGTATCGGTCAAATTAAGAACCGCCTTTTTTAAAGTCGGTTAAAAAAAGGGTCCGTCACTCACGTCCTAGATATATCCTTTATGCGTTTGTATATGAACTCTCGAGCGATGTAGTAACCCACAGTGTTCTTAGTTACTCCAGAGATGACGGACTTCGCATCCTGGGTGCGGATACCCGATTCCTCGGTCACCGACCATTCCAGGCACCTGAGACAAAATAATAAATAAATGTTACACAACATCACATACACTGATCTGATCCCGCGGTAAGTAGCTTCAGCACTTGTGTTACTGATATCGGTATCAACAGTGGATACACAAATATACTTGAATATATTTAACTAGCTTTCCGCTCGCGACTTCGCGGACGTAGAGATGTTTAACGGGTAAAACATAACTTCTATATACCGTAGTCGGTTAAAAAGTAGCCTATATCCTTTCCTAGGCTCTGGACTATATTTGTACCAAATTTCGTTTAAATCGGTTCAGTACTCTATGCGTGAAAGCGTAACAGACAGACAGACAGACAAAACACGGACCAATCACCGATGGCACACAAATATTTGTCCACGACTCTTGCAACCGTAGATAGTCACCGTGAGTCACTAACCACTGTTCCACCGAGCCGATGGGAATAAGCTGCTATTTTATTCTAATAGACTTATGATGATGGCTTGGAGTAGCCTTGTCATCATCACGCGGAGGAGCGGATGGCTCTCACCCCTAAATAAATTTAAACGACGTTTGCCTGAGGGTGCCCGTTAACATGGCTCGACCTCGGCTCAGGGCGTCGTTGGGCGGTCCCTAATGCGGACGTAGGTTTGGGGAGAGAAACGACCCGGCACGTGCCGGTATCGAGTAGTAAGAGACGCGGAAGCTGAGGGGCGGGTTCGCGGCGTTCTAGGACCCCGCCGGCGGGGTCGGAATACTGAACGGTTTGATGTGTTCGCTGTCGCGAGTAGTTGAGCGAGCGTGGTGGACTCGGGATCCATGAGTACGTTCCTGGGCTTGCGTGTCGAGACGCGAACGACGGAAGGGTCATAGTCAGCGGGGGAATAAGCTGCATACATACTCACTGTGCCAATAGAAACGGCTCCCGTGTGCAGGTCAGGGCGTTGAGCAGCGTAGAGTGCGCGGCCGCGACACTAGCGCTCCGCATGCGGCTCAAGGCGAAACGCCACTCTCGCACCGAGCCCCGTGACAAAGCCACGCAGTACACCGTGCGGCGAAGGTCCAGGGGAATCCTGAGATGAACAACAGATTTCTTTCTTAGAACAGGCTAACAATATCGCCTCCCTCCACCTGATGGTAAGCGGTAGCGAGATCCATATACAAGGTCGACAAGCACAATAGACCATATTGAGCCTGTCGCACTCACCCTGAAGGCGTGCTTAAATGCCGTTCCACGCCCCGCCTCAAGAGCCCGGGATCACAGGAGGGAGGGAAAACATGAGCTGGAAGGGCAATGCATGCGTTAGTGACATGTAGCAAAAAAGAGGAATTGAACCTCTTGATTCAATCTATTAGCGTCTGCATTATATGTGGATGGCAGCGCTGTCCAGCACGTGTCGTTTGGGAGTGGAAAGGGGAGGGAGGGACTAGCTGAAATAGCTCTTCAGAGCATTCCCCATTATAGCCCAGTCATATTTATTTATTTTTATTTATTTATAAGGTCTGCCAACATTTTTAACACCACAACATAAAATTAACAACATTAGCCTAAAAATTATAAATATAGTGAAAAAACAATTACAGGCAAACACAACTTGCGTACACAAAAAAAACAGTCAATCTGGCAGCAATAGCAACAGCATGTGAAAATTTACATAACTACAAAAACAATAAAAAGGATATATATAAATAATAAATAAATATTAAAACGACGTTAATAACAATTAATTATTGCTACAAAGAATGTACACACACAATCAGGAAATAATTAAATATAACATTTTTTTAAACATTGTCGAAGTGGGGCCATACAAATTAATAGACGTACAAGCATTGTTGTAGTCGTTGCACATTCTGTAAAAAACACTATGAGTGCCCAAATTAGTATTTTTTTAATGAAAAGGGTTTGAAGTTATAGATTCTAGAATTTGGCCGTGGAATTTTGAAATTTATTTGGCTGACCAATTTAGGACAGTCGATAAGGTTATTTAATATTTTGAATAACAATACTTGATCAGCTACCCATCGACGGTTTTGTAGTGAGGAGATCTTAAAAAAGTTCAGTCTATCCTCATAACTGACCAACTCATATTTTTTGCCTTGATGCAAACACAGGAAAAATAAAAACTTCTTCTGCACCTTTTCCAAACGATCACTATGACACTTATATTTTGGGTTCCAAATACTCGAGCAATATTCTAAAGTGCTGCGTACCAATGCGAAATATACAAATTTTAGAGCAATGGCATTTTTAAAATGTTTACAATTTCGCCAAATGAAACCAAGAATTTTAAAAGATTTTGAAATAATATGATCGAAATGATTAGTAAATGAAAGTTTGCTGTCCAAGATGACCCCTAAATCACGGATGACCGTAACTTCTTCCAATTTTTGAGAGTTTATCGAGTAAGCGGTTGTCAGAGGACAACGCTTCCTCGTGAATCTAATATGCTTACATTTGTCTGGATTAAGTGTATTAGGGGTTTCAATAGGAAATTAGTACAAACCTTTGTTTTGTCGCCCTAAATATTGTGTCAAAAGTCACAAAATATGCTATCGTGTCCGTGTCTTAAGATATTGAAGGTTCACGTTCGATATTTCAGAGTTCACGAAAAACAATTTTTCGCGAATATCTCGTTTCCCATTGCTTAGATGATATTTTCATTTATAATGAAAGTTGTAAAGTATAAAATTCTCTACAACTTTTGTCTGAACCCTTTTTTCATACGGTCAACCGTTTTTGTGATAGTTTTGTGGTAGAGAGCATTACCTGCGAAGTGTTTCGGAAGTGTTTAGTGTGATTCAATGTTTTAATTGTGTTTTCATTAGTCGTTGAATAAATTGACTTTTTGTGACTTGTGGCGTTTCTTGAATTTTACGTACCCCGTATTCGCAACAATATTATAAACTTACGGGTTCTCCTCGTCAGGATTGCTGGTTTCCATCCAGGCCTTGAACAGCGAGATGGCATTCTCCTCGCATTCCGGTACTTTCATGGCGCACGCCCAGTAACTTATGAGTGTCTATCAAAATCATCAGACAATACACGGTTTAAGACTGCCTTGCATTCGATTTGTTGATTTGCATTGGGATTTAACTCAAAGACTGATGAAACCCAATTACTTAGCTAATGCTTATCGTCATCAGAAACTATCTTTACCGCTAAAGCAAAAGTAAAATACCGGAAATAAAAAAGGGTCTCTGATGTACCTACCACGAACAATATGTGCAGGAATTGTTAAATAAAAAAATAATTCGCGTCCCGCTCCACCGCGTTTAGTTTTAAACGTACTTACATATCGAGCATAAAATCCACTTAAGTCATAATGCTTATTTTGGGTTATAAGCGATCGTCATCATCATCATCATCAGCCTATTCCTGTCCACTGCTGGACGTAGGCCTCCTCAAATGCACGCCACTTCTCTCTCTCCTCGGCCACTCGCATTCAGCTCCTACCAGTTGTCCTGCGCAGATCGTCACACCACCTGGCCTGCGGGCGTCCTACACTACGTTTACCGAGACGCGGTATCCACTCCAGAACTCGTCTACCCCATCGGTCGTCGGTTCTACGGCTGATGTGACCAGCACCACAGGTGTGTACCCACTGCCACTTCAGCTTGCTAATACGATGAGCTATCGATGACTTTGGTTCTCTGACGGATCCCCTCATTTCTGATTCGATCCCGCAGAGAAACAGAGATTCCATAGCCCGCTGAGCGACTTTAAACTTGTGGACCAGCCGTGCCGTCAGTGTCCACGTTTCGGCTCCATACGTCATAACGGGTAAGACGCACTGATTAAAGACTTTCGTGTTAAGGCTTATTATTTTATATTATTATTAGCGATGGCAGATAGAAAACATTTTTTAGGATAAAATACCTACGTTTCGAATGTTTTGGCACTTTTATTTCCGGTATAAATTTTTTGATAAAGCATTGGTTAATAGTAGTTGGTAGTAGGCATTGTCCCATTGTGCCCCACCAGTACATCAACCAGGCGCTACTATTCCAATATGGCGAAAAAACGCAAGCTGCAAAGATAGTGGCAAAATTCGAAAATATGTAGCACGTTAAAATTTATAAAACGGCCAATTTTCAAAACTTTCGGAATAAAAAATACTGTACTATTCTTTATTCAGGTTAGTTGTCTCTTTGCTGGCGAAACAACTACTTAACCTCAGACAATTAAACTTTCCTATTGGTCCGAGAGCTGGCAAGAATTTTTGGGTAGGTATTTAAGGCAAGCTGAAAAATTTCACCAGACAGGTCTGCAGTTTCGTGTTGGGATATAAAAGGAGAGGTACAGGAAAAGTTTTCAGCTTGCCTCAATTACCTACCCAAAAATTCGTGCTAGCTGTCCTACTATATCTGCGAATGGTGCAAAATTGTCCAAACATTTTTCGACATTCACACTTTGTCCATTATAATAAGGCGTCCGACCGATTTCAGCCATGGCGGCCGATCTCAATTGAAATCAGCCAAGTGCCCAGGACATATTATAGTGCACAAGTGTGCGTGCGAACACAAATGCACTCTCTATTCCTTCACTCTCATAATTCGGTGAGACGGCAATCTGACATGACCGATGAGTGATCAGGCGCAGGACCACCGGCTTAACGTGCTTTCCAAGGCACGGGCGTTCAACCGCCAACTTCTTTACTCCGGGCTGAGTAACTTCATTACAGAAAACCAAACACAAATTTTGCCCGACCCCGGACTCAAACCGGGGACCTCTCGGTCCTAACGCAGCACTTGCTACTAATAGACCAACGAGGCAATAGTAGTTTGTCCATTATGCAGTTCTTAAAACGAATGTAAGATGTACATGTATTTGACACAGCCTATAGGATAAGGAGCATAGATGCCTATAAGAAAAGGTTAGACCTAGTTTAGGTATTTATGATGTATACGTTTGATAACAA